>BSDF01000011.1:600000-809213 GCA_027925045.1 Hypotaenidia okinawae | reverse complement strand
CACATAAACCCATCCAAGTGGCTAAATGATACTAAGGGCTGTTGTTGATTGAAGCTATCAAAAGTGAAGATGCAAGCAACGGTCACACGTAAAGCGTCCCTGTACTTGGGCGTAACATGACAACAGCTGCACAGCATGCTGCTCTTTATTTATACAGAAAAATAAATTAGGTGTAAATTGAACAGGTTGCCCAGGGAAGTGGTGGATGCCCCCTCCCTGGAAGTCTTCAAGGCCAGGTTGGATGGGGCTTTGAGCCCCTTGGTCTAGTGGGAAGTGTTCTTGTCCATAGCAATGGGGTTGGAACCAAATGATCTCTAAGGTTCCTTCCAAACAAAACCATTCCAGGATTCTATACTTTATATATTAGGAATATAAACATAGAAATAGAGTGTCTCAGCCCTACTCCTAAAGGTGCCTGGAGAGGACTGCCACCAAAACCTAGTGATCACAGAATCACAGAATCATAGATTTGGGTCTGGTTTGGAAGGGACCCCAAGGATCAGAGAGCTCCAACCCCCTGCCACAGGCAGGGCTACCAGTCTCCAGGCCTGGAGCTACACAAGTTTGCCCAGGGCCCCATCCAACCTGGCCTTGAACACCTCCAGGGACGGGGAACCCACCCCCTCTCTGGGCAGCCTGTTCCAGCCCCTCACCACTCTCTCTGCAAAGAACCTCCCCCTAAGATCTAATTTAAACCTTCCCTCCTTCAGCTCTAATCCATCCCCCTTGTCCTGCCATTTTCTACGCTTTTAAAGAGCTGATTCCCCTCCTGTTCCTCTGCTCCCTTCAGGGACTGGAAGGCTGCAATGAGGTGTGTGTGTGTCCCCGCAGCCTGCTCTTGTCTAGGCTGAAAATGGCAGAGGATTTATTTCTGTTGCCCTACTCAAGGAAAGAATCCTATTTAATAGTGCTGGTTTCCCATACAGGGCTACAATACCCACCCCAACTCCTGTGCTCTGTGCTGTACTCAGCTTTTTATAACTGTGCTCATGTGGTGCTCGGCAGAGCCCGCTGTGCCGGTGCTATCAAAACAAAAGTTACCTTCATAAGCTTGAAGTGTGACCAGATATTGCCCTACAGCAACACTCCCTGCTGTTAGTAAAGTTTGTGGGAAATACCCAGGTGAAAGATTAAAAATACACGTAGGATACTATCCATGGCAGTAACAACTGATGGTATTGGCACTGCTGGTTGATTTGCTCGCCCTGCATGAGATGTTTGAAGGAGCCCGGTGAATGCGATTGGACAGAGGAGCTTTCCCCTGGGCACTGCTTTGCACTGGCCAGCAGCATCCCAGGGCTGCTGCATCCCAGGGCTGCTGGTCCAGGGCTGCTGGTCCAGGGCTGCAGGCTGCATCCCTGAGCCCTCTGGTGGGCTCCTTCCTCCACTGCAGTTCCTACAAACCAGGCGATGACTCTGCTCTGAAATGATGATCTTGATGAAGCCTGAGCTGTTTCCTCACCTCCCTGCAGAAGGAAATGACATGAAAATAAAATACAGCTGGTATTTCATTAAAGGTGATGAGGAATTTTTCAGGGCTTTGCCCACAGATATCTTATTTTTGCTCTGGCATCCAGCAGTAACAGGGATGATTGAATTGCAACCCAGAAAGCTCTTCTGGGACTAGACACGCAGCGCAGCCTGTCATTGCCTGGCAAAATGCACCCAGGTGCTGATGTCAACAGAAAGGTTGTATAGTTTAGAGAGTTTCATTGGAGAAATCACCCTAAAATGGATTAAGAGATGCCTGAAATGCTTCTTGGTTTCAAACTAAAATATACTTTCCTGGCAGCATCTGGATTCTTGAGGGGAATTAAATGGCAGGTAATATTCTATTTGGAAGAAAATAAATTATCCTCATGTGTAAAATGTATCTGACTGCCTATTAAATTCTCTTTATCATCCATGGGATGTACTGGCTTTTGATTCTGTTCTTCATTGGAATGGCTACGCAGAGGATTGTGATGCAGTACGTACAGGAAGGCACAGGTCCAGATCATCAGCAATCCCAGGGGAGCGAGTGGGACTTTATCACCTCTTCTGCCCCGCCAGGAACTTAACGTTCCACATGGGACAGAGTAACCCAAAGCCATAATGAGCCCAGAGCAGGTGCTGTGTATTGAATACAGCATTTTGTGCTGGTGGGGTGGAATCACTAGGCTCGTTTAGCACCACTGAAGTGGATTCAAGTACAGATCATCCAGAGAAGAGTGTGTTTTGATAACTGTCTGGTATAAGGCACCAAAATGAGTGTAAGAGGGTTGTGAGTGACAAAGGAGAGCAGTCTATTATAAAGGCAGATTATGGAGAGGAGGAGAGATGGGGGGAATGGGGTATGATACCTGCAAAACTGGTCATCTCTTTTGAGATACTCAGTACGTTTCATGGACAAAGTGGACTAGGTGTAACTTACAACCTGTGTACACAGATTAAACACAGGTCATGACTGTCAGCAGCAGTGTGCTGGGACGATGAAGTGTCCTACAGCTGGAGTCATGAAGAACTCAGCATTTGTCTTATCTCTGTAGTTGCAGCCCCTCGGTGTCTTCTATTCTGAGTGTGGGAGGTTATAAATATTGCTGATGACTCAGCATTTGCTTTAGACTCCTTGGTCTTTACCAGTCATGTTTGCACCACTTATTCCTGTTGTCACCGTTCGTCAGTGTGAATCTTCCCCCGAGCAGAGGAGATTGACAGTGAAGTCTGGGGAACATTTGCCTTTGGCACAATTAATGCCAATTTGGGCCCTTCTTTTATTCACAGGGATTTTAAAACTGCTTTCCCTTTCCATTAAAACATCACAGAATCAGAGAACCACAGGGGTTGGAAGGGACCTCGAGAGATCATCGGGTCCAACCCCCTGCCAAAGCAGCTCCCCAGCTCAAGAGCAAATTGATACAGTTTTTACCTGTCTTTGGATGTGTTCCCTCAAATATTTTCCAGGATAGCTGGAAGGATACAAAAATCCTGGTTTAGGGATGAGCAGTTCTGGTTACAAGGAGAGGCTGAGGGGAGACCTCATCACGCTCTGATCAGCAGGCGCTGATCTCCTCTCTTCGGTGACCGCTGAGAGAGCCCAAGGGAACATCATGAAGCTGCAAGTGGTGAGGTTGAGGTTGGATCTTAGGAAGAGGTTCTGTACTGAGAGGGTGGCCAGGCACTGCAACAGGCTCCCCAGGGAAGTGGTCACAGCCCTGAGATTGACAGACTTCAAGTCTCTGGACGATGCACTCTGTGCCATGCTCTGACTTGGCTGGTCCTGTGTGGAGCCAGGAGTTGGGCTTGATGATCTTGATGGGTCCCTTCCAACTCAGGTTATTCTGTGATTCTCTGATTCTGTCAGAGGGGCAAGAAATAAGAAATGAAAGGCTGAAAGAATTTTCATGAGTTGTCATTTGGAACAGCATGGTTTTGGGAGCTCAACACAGGGTTGAACACATTTCTGCCTTTGTGGCAATGTAGGAAAGCATTAAAAGCATCTTGTCCATGGAGTTTACATGGACTATGGAAAACACAGACCTAAATTCCAACAGGTTTGAGATGATGAGCTGAAATAGTGTGGGCAGGAGTAGTTTCTTTCTAAGTACCTCAGAGAAGTCTTATGCAAAGGGATGGTGGGGGTTTTGTTGTGTGTGTGTGTGTGGCCATGAATACATGCATTCCTGCATGTTTGATACAAACCAGTAATTAATGAACTTTGTGTTTGAATTGATGTTCCTAATCGAGAGCGATTGAGAACATGTGAAGAAGAATTAGTCAGAGGCTGGATGCTTCAGCCATAACCAATGCCTCCTTACTTCTTTGATTCTTCTGCCTGTCTGCAGGTCAGAATACCACGGTGCTCTCGTCACATTCATTAATATCCCTCATGAGATTTATTTAAGCTGTTGTCTACTTGGGGTATCTTTTTTAAAAAAAATCACTCTATAAATCAGACAAAGCTTTGCAAGTGTTTTGAAAACTGAGCTGAAGTCTTGAAGGTGCCTGGAGAGGAAGGCAGCTCTCTGGAATAGAATCTCTCAAAAGCAACAAGGTGCAGAAACCTGATGAAAAAGTCTTAACAACATCAAGGTATTGAACTGTGAAACCAGATGCATCATGTAACACTTTGCAGTTACTAGACAGACTTGAAAAATTCAAGTCAGACTCTGTGAAGTCATTATTTTCACTTCTGTATTACAAGGTCCAGGGAGTTGCAATATTTTTGAATAGTCAGTGAGAGGGTGACTTTGACCTGCAATTTCATTTGCATGGAACAAGTCGAAAGCTGACATCCATGTACTTCAGATAGCTGCAGAGCTAAAGGCACCCAATCCATTTAAAAATTGTGTGGGACAGAAGCGGGCCGAGGACTTTTTGAAATCAGATCAAAGCTCTAAATGAACGGGCCTGTTCTTAAAAAGGGACACTGAATTCTGTCGTATTTTCTGGGCTAAAACAAGCAGAGCTGCAATATCCCAAGAGTTCTGTTTTAACCTTCATGTAGCAGAACCTGAGGTGAGGCATCTGACTGGGACATTCAGCATGCCTGCTCCTGACCATGATCTTCCAGCTTGCTCTGCAGGCAGAACTGTGTTGTTCAAGCTGGAAGATGTTTTCACCAGTAGCAGAAATTCTTCGGGCCATACTAAATGAGTCATGAGCAGAAATAAAACCTGAGCAATGATTAAGATTTGTATTCCTGCTACAACCATTATATTGTATTGCATTTCTAAAGGACATTGCTTAGTCCTGCCAGCTTTCCTGAGCTCCTTTGCTTTTCAGAGTGACCTGCCATGGATTCCACCTCCCTGATCCAGCCCTGCTCACATGAGGTCTCAGCCTTGCACTTAGATCAAAGATTTTTGTGATGTTATTTCATCTTTGTTGTGCATGTTGATGTCTGTGGTTGGTTGGCCCTGGCTGGAGGCCAGACACCCACCAAAGTTGCTCTATCACTCCCCTTTTCAGCTGGACAGAGGAGAAAATATATATTGAGAGGCTGAGGAGTCGAGATAAGGACAGGGAGAGCTCTTCTGGCAATCAGCATCACAGGCAAAATGGCCTCAACACAGGATGAAGGAAAGAAAACTTCAAAGGCCTTAAAAACACTGAGAACAGACAGAGTACAGAATGAACTTCACACAGACCTTTCTTTAAGGCGAGTCATTAATCTCTGTGTTAAATCAGGTTGAAAGCTGAGGAAACACCTGTGTTGTCTGTCCTCTCACCAGTGAAAGCAGTGGTGTGACTGTCTCTAAATACATGTTGAATAGAAGTTCTTAGTTTTCACATGTGCCCAGAACCCTGATCCAGTGATGTAGCTCAAGAGACAATTCATTAGTCTAGCTTTAATAGAAGGAGATTTTGCATGTCTTGAGACTAGAACCTGGTCGTACCTGAGGGAATTGTTGGATCTGGTCATGAAGTAAATGGTATGGAATAAGGGGTGGATAATGTCCTGGTTTCAGCTAGGATGGAGATCCTTTCTTTCTAGCAGCAGGTGGAATGCTGTGTTTGGGAGTTAGTTAGGCTGAGAGCAGTGCTGGTCACACACTGATCTTTTAGTTGTTACCAAGCAGTCAAGGACTTTTCAGTTGTTCATAGTTGACTGCTAAGGAGAAGGGAGGGGACACAGCCAGGACAGACAACCTGAATTGGCCAAAGGGGGTATTCCATGCCAAGGACATTAGGCTCAGCGTAAAAGGGGGGCTGAGGGGAGAGGAGCAGGTGGCTCCAGGACAGGCATTGTTGGGGACGATGTGGTTTCAGTCCAGCTCTGAGCTGCACAGCCTGAGTTGTGCAGTTTGGTGAGAAACTGCATTGTGCACCAGCAGTTTCACCTATTGTGCTCTAAAGTCCTGTTATTCTTGTTCTATCTCTCTTTCTGCTATCCCAGGAAACTATCCTTCTCCCATCCCACAAGGTTGTGGTTTCCTGGGTGTTTCTTCTCCCTGCCTTGTCCCCTCCCTCAATTATACCCCCCTCGCCCCTCCCCTGTTCTAGAACAAGCTGCTGCGTGGTGCTCAGCTCTCAGCTGGGGCAAAGCCAGGACAGTCAAGGAGAACACCGTGTCGTTTTCAGAGTCAAGGAAATGTGGTCAATGCTTTATTCCTAATAAAGTGGAGACAGAACAGAAACCTAAGCTATAAAACACCAAAGAGATATTCCAAACATGTCACTCTGCTAGTCTAAAGAGTATTTCTTAAAGGGAAAGGAAAAGAGCTTGTGCCTGCGAGTGCCCGTGGGGGCTGGTGTATGCCCCAGCTGCTGGCCCAGGCCCGGCTTGGATGGATTCAGGGCCTCCCTAGTCTTGCCGGTGGGGTGGCCTCTTGGGCTGTGAAGCGTCGTCTGTGGAGCCACTGGCCCTCCTCTTTGGGGGGCGCCGGGACGAGGAGGTGGGACTCCTGCTGGGTGACAAGTCCCCGCCCTGGGCAGCAGCGGAGGGAGCTGCCACCTCCTGCCCCAGCTCCTCCAAGGGCTCCTCCTCCACGCTGGTGTTGGGAGAAGGAGTCCCCCCCGGCGAGGGGGCAGGAGTTGGCTGTGGGGAGGGGGTAGGAGTCCCCTCCCGTGAAGGGGCAGGAGTTTCCTCTGGGCAAGAGGTAGGAGTCCCCCAGGGGGAGAGGGCAGGCCCAGGGCTGGCGGCAGGGCTGCACTCCTGCTCCTCATCAGACTCAGAGGCCAGTTGGTCCATGTAGGAGAGCATCTGCTCCCCGCAGCGCTCGGCAGCGACCTCGATGAGCTGGCGCACGAATGTCACCGTTTGGTCGTGCAGGAAGGGCTGGAGCGAATGGACCAAGGGCAACTCATCCAGCCCATAGTCGCACAGAGTGGAGATGATGATTCTCCTCATGAGACGTGCCTCCCACCACTGGCATGCACACAGCAGGGGCTCCAGTGTCTGCACAGACTGCTGGAAAAAGGCTGCCCAGGCCTCAGGTGGGAAGCCAGCCACATCTGTGCTGGCTGCCGACTCCGCATCCCACTGCTCTTCTTGGGCATCCTGGTCCTCCAGGGGATCTGATGGTGGTGGCAGATCCATCTCCAAGAAGTCGTCCTGGGAGCGCAGGGAGAAGCAGACGCTGTTGACAGGCTGCCGGCACAGGGCGCACGACGATTTGTGTTTTGCCCAGCGCATGATGCAGCCCAGGCAGAACTTGTGCAGACAAGGGCTCACATAAGCCACGTCTTTCAGAGCCTCCTGGCAGATGGGGCAGCTCAACTCTTCCTCCTGCGTGGCCATGTTGGTTTCTTGCCGCACGCTGGGGAGAACCGCACTGCAGAGAGGAGAGGGGCCACGGTCACTGGCTGTCCCGGCAAGGGGAGGGGAGGAAGCAGGTGCTGGGCCCCTGGCTCCACAAGGACACACTCCTAGCTCTCCAAGCCCACCCCATGGCCACCCCATAAGCATGATTCCTCACCCGGCTCACCTCCGCTGCCCAAAGCACAGCGCACAGTGTCCAGCTGCCTCAGCCAGGCAGGGCCAGGGAAACACAGGGCACGGCTCCGGGACGGGCAGCAGCAGCTGCCGATGGCAGACACCAAAGCAGCACCCAGCACTCGCAGAAGCCTGGCTCGCGCCTCCACACCTCGCAGGCACGCTCGGCAGGAGTCCAGGCACGAGCCAGGCTGGGCCAGCCTCTGCCTGCGCCCCAAGAGATGCACCCAGCGACGTGACGTCACAGCCCACTGCTTGCTGACGTCACCGTGGGCCATGTGCCCCTGGCAGCGCTCTGCCTGGCACTGCCACTTGTGTGGATTGAGAATGCCATTTCCACGCTCCTGGAACTGGGAATCTGGGGATGCTTCCATGTTTCCACACGTTTGATCTCAAGCACAAATAGTCCCGAGATGCCCCAGCTGAGGCTGGGCAGACGAGGAGAAGCCATCAGTGACCTGAGCAGGGAAAGGCTCCTCACACCCTTCCCCTGCTGCACTGTGGGGTCCCACCCACAGCAGACAGTCCTCCACAAAGTTCTCCAGGGGGATCCTTTCCCACAGGGCTTCAGCTCCTCCCCAGCTGCCCCAGCGGGGGTCACTTCTCTGGGGTGCAGTCATCAATCACAGACTGTCTCTTAGTCTCTCAGGCCCAGACTGCTCCAGCCTGGTCCTTCATGGAGTCACAGGCCTTCTCCCCCGACAGCAAGCCTGCTCCAGCACGGCTCTCTCTCTGGGGCACTGATAGACCTTTTCATAGTTCTCATAGTCTTTGAAGATTGCTGAGCCTCTTCTCAGTGCTACTGGATTTCACCAGCTTGGTTGGAAACAAAGTTGTGAAAGGAGATAGGGAGGCTTATCAGGTACATTAATTAGGTAAATTGCTTACAAGTGACATTAATTCTAGGCAGCATAGAGGTTTGCTTTGGGCTTGCATGGCTAGGTTTTAGTAGCAGGGGATACATGGGTGGCTTCTGCAAAACAGTTAGAAGCTTCTCCTAGGTCTAACAGAGCCAATAGCAGTTGGTTCCAAAAGAGACCCACAGTTGGCCAAGGCTGAGCCCCTCAGCAACGGTGCTAGCAGCACTGGGATAACATATTTAAGAAGGTAAACATCCCCCCACAGTAGTGGCAGCTTTTTGCTGCCAGCCCATGGAATATGATGGGAGTAGAGATTCCACTGGCAGCTCATGGATGACCCCATGCCATAGCAGGTGGATGCACTCGCAGGATGCTGTGTCCCTGTGAGAAGCCCACCCTGGAGCAGGCTCCTGGCAGGACCAGTGGACCTGCAGCCAGAGAGAAGCCCAGGCTGGGCTAGGTTTGCTGGGGAGACTTGTGAACCCATGAGGACCCCACACTGGAGCAGTCTATTCCTGGAAGACTGAACCGTGTGGAAGGGAGCCAGGCTGGAGCAGTTCATGCAGAACTGTAGCCTGGGGGAAGGGCTCCTGTTGGAGAAGTTGGGGGAGGACTGTCTGAGGGACCCCACGCAGCTGCAGTGGAACAGTGTGAGGAGTCCTCCCATTATGTGCTGATGCAGATTCTTTATGGCATAGATAAATAAATTACTTCAGAAAAGGTCCCTCTTTGGCTGATTCCACTATGCAAGGAACAAATCAAGGTCAGGATGTTTCAGGCCAGGACAATTGAGGCAGCAAGATGACATTCCTGTTCTCCAGAGAAAGATGATGTGATTCACTACTGGTTTGTAGCAGATTCATATGTAGTGTGAATCCCAATAAACATGCAGTGGCACATGGTTGATGTCATTGGTCAGTAAAGGACAATTGAGAGAATCTCTCACCATTTCACAGTGAAGCTCAGACGTGTGGAACAGGAGCCGAGACTTCTGAGACTGGCTTTTCCCCAGAGGAAAAGATGTCTGTCATTTCACAGCACATCATTTGACTTTCCTCCTTGCTAAAATGCAATTCCTACATTTATGGAAATTAAAGCAAAACCAAACCTTAAAAAAGACCCACTGTAAACTTTGTCAGAGAGTTGTTCTTCTTGGGTATTAGTGTATTTATTTGGTGTCACTGTGCCATGGCTATTCCACTGCTACAGAGATGCTAGCTTAAAACAGTTAGAAGAGAATACTAACACTAGCTAAAAATAAACAATAAAATTGACTACTAAGTACTCCAATCAGTGTGCTAATTCCAGTAATTAGAAAATAAGTGGGTTTTTTTATCTAAAGCATTGGGGTTCTCAGAAATGAAACTCTTAAGAAACTATTAACATAAGCCAGCAGTGGCTCTTGCAGCTGGGAAGGGTGATGGGATCCTGGGCTCCATCAGCAGAGGGGTGGGACTGTTGGAGAGGGTTCAGAGGAGCCACGGAGATGATTAGAGGGCTGGAGCAGCGCCCTGACAGAGAGAAGCTGAGGGAGCTGGGCTGGGTCAGCCTGGAGAAGAGAAGGCTGTGGGGGGACCTCATTGCAGCCTGCCAGTCCCTGAAGGGAGCAGAGGAACAGGAGGGGAATCAGCTCTTTAAAAGCGTAGACAATGGCAGGACAAGGGGGATGGATTAAAGCTGAAGGAAGGAAGGTTTCAATTAGATCTTAGGGGGAAGTTCTTTACGGAGAGAGTGGTGAGGGGCTGGAACAGGCGGCCCAGAGAGGGGGTGGGTGCCCTGTCCCTGGAGGTGTTCAAGGCCAGGTTGGCTGGGGCCCTGGGCAACCTTGTGTAGCTCCAGGCCTGGAGGTTGGTGGCCCTGGCTGTGGCAGGGAGGTTGGAACTCTGTGATTCTAGGTGTCCCTTCCAACCCATGCCATTCTATGATTCTATGATTCCTTCTCTCCACACGTCTCTCTCCCACTCCCTGCCCTTCTCTGTTTCCTGTCCATCCTTTCTGCTCCCTTCTGCCTCTTCTCTCTCCACGTCCCCCCATCCCGCTCCCTGGACTGGCCTGTGTCACCCCGTCCCTCTCCCAACTCCCGACCCTGCTGCTCCTCTGGGCTGCTGCTTTCATCGGGCACCTGCCCTCCCCTGCCCCTCCATCTCCTTTCTGATCTCTGCCTCTGCTGCCATCTCTCCCAGCTTCTCCCTCCATCCCTCTGCTCCCTGCCCCTCTTTCCACTGTCCCTCTGACCTTCTGCTGTCCCTCTGTCCCTCTTGGGCGGAGGCAGCCCCAGGAGGCAGCCATGGGGCCTGTGGTGTCCCCACATGGAGCCTTGGCAGGAATGAGTATCCCAAGGCACAAACAGAGTTGTAGGCCCGAGGCTGCTGGGCGGCCATGGTGGTTCCCGGGGCATGATGGGAGCTGTAGGCAGGAGGCCCATGGGGGCCTGGACAGGCCCAGACTCTGCTCCAGCTGCGGCCAAGCTGAGGTGAGGGCCAGGGTCCCCGTGAGGCGCAGGGGGTTCTCCTGCACAGGGATGTTGATGGAGCTCCTCTCATGGGCAAGATCCAGGCAGCCGGGGGAGATTCCTGTCAGGAGCTGCCTGACAGGTCCAGGCTGCTGCCGGGCAGGGGCAGAGCTGAACCCCCTTGGCCAGGGCTTTCAGGCCCAGTCAGCCCGGCCGGGGGCTGGCAGGCAGACGCCAGCGCTTGGCTGCAGCCCTTGCTCTGAGGGCCATGGAAATCAGCATGGGAAGTGTTTGTGAGACAGGCATCAGCCTGGCTCCTTTGGCTCTGCTGCCTCACAGCGGGAATGCAGCAAACCACTGAGATGTGCGCTGTGTGCTCCGGGCAGAAGGAAGTTTCAACCAGTTCCAGTTCATCTGCTGTGGCAGTGGTGCGGGGGTCAGAAGTGCTTCTCTTCGTGGCCCATGGACTGAACAGAAGCCACTTCCCCGTCTGTCTGGGAGGACTTGAGGGAAATGAGGACGTCCCAGCACACACACATGTATGAGAAAGCAAACAGGAGCCGTGCCCAGGCTGTCCTGCTGTTCCAGATCTGAGCTCTGACGTACGTGTGCATCCCAGGGCCAAAGGCAGGGTTTGTTCCTTTGAGCACACACCGCCTTGTCCCCAAAAGCCTCAACATGCTGTATTTTCTCACAGCTGCTAGAAGTCCTTTAAAATCAAAATCATTTTCTAAACTAAACCCAAAATCACCTAGAAGTAAAGCTCTTTTATTAGGGTGACTGTAACAAGCTCTGGTACCTTTAACCCTCTGGCCCTGGTCCCTAAAGCACTTCTCTTCATTTGTGTCCATTGTTTTCCTAGAGATACCATGTAATTCTGCAAGTAACTGCAACACTCGTTCAAGTGTGACAGCTGTTCCCCTTTCACTTTAAACACGGCTCAGGCCAAAAATCTGTTCCTCTTGTCTTCCCAGCGACAAAATGGGGAAAAACCCCATCCCCTCCCATCCCCATCCCATCCCCATCCCACCCCATCCCCATCCCCATCCCCATCCCACCCCCATCCCTCTTCCAGCCCCAGCCCCATCCCCATTCTCATCCCCATCCCCTCCCATCCCAACCCTTCCCATCACATTCCAATCCCTATCCCAACCCCATCCCCATTTCCCTCCTCATCCCCATCCCCTCCAATCCCATCCCAGATCCATCCCATCCCCATCCCCATCCCCATCCCCATCCCCATCCCATTCCATCTCCATCCCATCTCATACCATTCCATCTCCATCCCCCCCTTTTTCTTTGCAGTTGACATGGATGATGAAGACTCCCGGTGCCTGCTGGATGTCCTTTGGTAAGCGAAACGCCATGGTTTCAGGAAGGCGGGAGGCTGGGAAGGGGGTTCTGCCGCTTCCCCGGCGCAGCGTTAGGTCTCCCGGAGCCAGAGATGCTGCGAGGCGCGTTCCAAAGGGGTCCCAGCCCTACAAACCCCTCCTGATGGATGGGTGGCATCCCTCAGAGGGCTCCGGGCTGTCCCGCAGGAGGTTTGGCACTTGTTGCCGCCTCCTTTTCCCTCAGAGTCGATGGCCGGAGCTCCCTGGGAAGAGGGAGGCGACGGCAGCGCTGGGCAGAGCATTGACCTTCCCCGCCATAGCTCAGTGCCTGCGACAGAGCCGCTGGCTTCCCAACCTGCCGACGCCCTCGGGTTCCATTAGCCAAGGGAGCTTCATTAGCAGCGGGCGCGATGCTGCCGGCGCGGGTTGCGCCTCGTGTTCCCCTCAACCCTTTTCCTCCCGCTTTTGTGTCTTGCAGCGACCCTCAGGCCCTGAACGAGTTCTTGCATGGGCCCGAAAAGGTGAGTGGCGGCTTGGTTCTCTGCCCAGGGACCCTTTGTGTCCTTATCCCACCTCTTCCTTTCCCCCCACCCAAAAAGAAAGCCAACCCCAGGCTCAGAGTCATGAGGTCCGAGCAGCGAGCCAGAGCTCAGCTACCCAGCAGCACCGCGCTCAGGCGGTCTTCCTCCCCCACCCCTTTTTCTGTGGGGTATTTTGTGTTTTCCCTTTTTTAGATACATTTTTCAGTCGGGGCTTTTCCCAATCCCTTCTTGGGCTCTGTTCTCTCAGAAGAAAGTCAATCTCATCTTTTTAATTACAGATTGGCAGTGATGATCTCCTGGACAGCACAGGAGATGCAGCCAGTGCCTTTTTTGAAGGTGCTGGGGTATGTATTTTTAATTTAGACTTGAGGAATGGTGAATTAGAAACCTTTCTCTTTATATTTTCCCTCTTTCCCTCCCCACCTGAGCTCAGTTCCTTCTCCTGTCTTCTTCTTCCTTCCTCCTCTTCCTCCCAATGCTGCTGACCATCCGTCTCCCCAGCTCCACATGCAAGAGCCCTCTGGAAACCAGCTGAGCACCCAGAAGAGTCCACCTGCCACCAACCTGGACTTTGAGTTTTTGGAGGACCTCTTGGGGTCCCCCTTGGGTGACGGGACCGACCTGCAGAACTGGGACCGGCCTTGTGACATCCTGCAGCAGAGCCTGCATGAGGCCAACATCACCAAGCAGATGTTGAAAGCAGAAGCCGAGCTGGATCTGGGCCCCTTCCAGCCTCCCACCCTTCAGCCTGTGGTACAGGCAGCCACCAACGGCACCCTGCAGACCTTCTGCAGCGGGGCCGACCTCATCGGGCTGCAGCAACCCGGCGTCCTGCCTCACCCAGCCTTGGTGCAGCAGTCGGTAAGAGCCGATGTCTTCAACAACGCCATCAGGGTTCAGCCTTGGCTCCAGCCAGTCGGCTTGGGCAATGTCACCATGCAATCCATCTCTTCCCTCCAGGGTCTGCCCAACAGCAGCCCCAGCGGGACACTGGGTATGAGCCCGATTCAGGTGGTGGGGCAGCAAGTGATGGCCATCAACCAGTCCCCGTGGCAGATCACTGAACAGCTCCAGCCCTCCCGAGTGGCCGCCGTGCCCATTGGCAGCTGCATCACCCTCCCGGCTCTTCCCAACCCGGCTCCTCAACAGGAGCAAAGAGTGGACAGGTTCCAGCAGGTAAATTAAGTCACCGTCGAGGGTCTCCAGCGCCGGGCGTAGGTCAGGAGGGTGCGAAGCGTGGCAAGAGCACAGCAAAGCGCAGCCACGAACCTGTCATGGTTTCCCCCTGGCTGTGGGCCGAGATCCACGCAGCTGCCCGCTCCTTAAAGTAAAAGAGCAGGGGAAGAGGGAAAAAGGGGGGGGGGAACAAGGGAAGGGAAAAGGAAGGGGCAAATAACTCCAAAACCAAGAAACTAAGAGGCCCGTGGGTTGGGATAAGGAGAGTTTACTAAGAGAACAGAAAGATAAAATATACCAATGCTAACAGGACTTTAGAGCAAAAGAATATGGAACTCTTGATCCCCAATGCAGTTTCTCCCCGACCCACACAACTCAGGCCGTACCACCCAGAGCTGTCCCGGAACCCGACCGTCCCCCCAAGCAGCACGCGTCCCGCCACCGCCCCTCTTCTTCCTCCCCTCAGCCCCCCGTTCTCCTGGGCAGGACGTCATTGCCATGGAATACTCTCTTTGGCCCATCTGGGTCACCTGTCCTGGCTTCGCCCCTCCTTTCTCATGAACAGAGAAATACGAAGAAGCTGAGAAAGTCCTTGACTGTCTGACTGCAACTAAGAACATCAGGGTGTTCTCAGCACTGCTTTCATTTTAACTCCCAAACACAGCATTCCATCAGCTGCTACAAATGAAGTTAACTCTATCCTGACTGAAACCAGGACATTCCACCCCTTATTCCATACTATTTACGTCATGACCAGGTCCAACCATTTCTTTTGGGTACAACCAATGTTTCAGACACACATATATGTATTATTCCCTTAGTCTATGGACCATTCATCAGAGTTTTGTTGAGTAAATGATTTAGTCCATGATTTTCAGGCTCCATTCGTTGTAACAGTCTCTCATGGTGTCAGCATGCGCCATTGGATCGTTGCATGCTGCATCTGGGACTCTCAACTGATACATCTGACATGGTCCATGGTCATAGTCTGTGAATCAAAAGTGTTCATTTTCAAAGGGGAAGAGGAAAAAGTTCTTATGGTGGCAGGTCTTGGTCCCATCAGCGTGGCAGTCTTCCTTCATTGACGTGTATGATTCCAGCTGTAACTCCATTGGTACAACACACAACAACATACAGCAATTATAGTAATAATGAATATACAGTAATGGGTTATTTAGCACTTATTATAATACAATTTTCTACCTTACTAATTACATTGGCTATTCTCACCTAAAATCAAATCCCTTTGAAGTACACATCGAACTTCTCCATCCTTCTGCATTACCCACCAAGTACAACCAGGTCCTTGAGCAAAAACAATTCCTGACATAGGTTTACCTTTACCTGAAGCAGGGATGACCCAAACCGTCTTCCCTAATATACTCTTCATATGCACCACTGGGACTCTGTCTCCTTCTACAGTACCTGGAAATTTTGACTGGGCAGGGCCAGCCCGATTGGTAGAACCCCTAGAGTTAACTAACCACGTGGCTTTGGCCAAATGTGTATCCCAGTGTTTGAATGTTCCACCACCCATTGCTTTTAGGGTAGTCTTTAAGAGTCCATTCTATCGTTCAATTTTCCCAGAGGCTGGTGCATGATAAGGAATGTGGTACACCCAGTCAATGCCATGCTCTTTGGCCCAGGTGTCTATGAGAGCATTTCGGAAATGAGTCCCATTGTCTGACTTGATTCTTTCTGGGGTACCGTGTCGCCATAGGACTTGCGTTTCAAGGCCCAGGATTGTATTCCGGGCAGTAGCATGGGATACAGGATATGTTTCTAGCCAGCCGGTGGTTGCCTCCACCATGGTAAGCACGTAGCGTTTGCCATGGCGGGTTTGTGGGAGGGTGATGTAATCGACCTGCCAGGCCTCCCCATATTTATATTTCATCCACCGTCCTCCATACCAAAGCGGCTTCAACCGCTTCGCTTGCTTAATTGCGGCACACGTCTCACATTCATGGATAACTTGTGCAATAGCATCCATGGTTAAGTCCACCCCTCGGTCTCGAGCCCATCTATATGTTGCATCTCTCCCTTGATGACCTGAGGAATCATGAGCCCATCGAGCTAGGAATAATTCACCTTTATGTTGCCAGTCTAGATCTACCTGAGCCACTTCAATCCTAGCAGCCTTATCTACCTGATGGTTGTTTTGATGTTCCTCCATGGCTCGACTCTTAGGTACATGGGCATCAACATGACGTACCTTTACAACAAGCTTCTCTAATCGGGCAGCAATGTCTTGCCATAAGTCAGCAGCCCATATGGGTTTGCCTCTACGCTGCCAGTTGTTCTTTTTCCACTGTTGCAACCAACCCCACAGGGCATTAGCTACCATCCATGAATCAGTATAAAGGTAGAGCATTGGCCACTTTTCTCTCTCAGCAATGTCCAAAGCTAACTGGACGGCCTTCACCTCAGCAAATTGGCTTGATTCACCTTTTCCTTCAGTGGCTTCTGCTACTTGTCTTGTAGGACTCCATACAGCAGCTTTCCATCTTCGCTGCCTTCCCACAAGGCGACAGGACCCATCGGTGAACAGGGCATATCGCTTCTCATTCTCTGGCAGTTTGTTGTAAGGTGGGGCTTCTTCAGTGCGTGTCACCTCCTCATCCTCTGGTGACATCCCAAAATCTTTGCCTTCTGGCCAGTCTGTGATCACTTCCACGATTCCTGGGCGATTAGGGTTTCCTATTCGAGCCCGCTGAGTAATTAGTGCAACCCACTTGCTCCATGTAGCATCAGTGGCATGATGTGTAGAAGGGACCTTCCCTTTGAACATCCAGCCCAGCACCGGCAGTCGGGGTGCCAGGAGGATCTGGGCTTCAGTTCCAATCACTTCTGAAGCGGCTCGAACCCCTTCATAGGCGGCCAGTATTTCCTTTTCTGTTGGAGTATAATTGGCCTCAGATCCTTTGTAGGCCCGACTCCAAAACCCCAGCGGTCGACCTCTAGTCTCCCCTTGTGCTTTCTGCCAGAGACTCCAGGTAGGGCCATTCTCCCCAGCTGCAGTGTAAAGCACATTTTTAACATCTGTCCCTGTCCGGACAGGCCCAAGGGCCACTGCATGGACCATCTCGCGTTTGATCTGCTCAAAGGCTTGCTGCTGCTCAGGGCCCCATTGGAAATCATTCTTCTTCCGAGTTACGTGGTAGAGTGGGCTCACAATGAGACTGTAGTTTGGGACATGCATTCGCCAAAAACCTATAGCACCTAAGAAAGCTTGTGTTTCCTTTTTGTTGCTTGGTGGAGACATAGCTGCTATTTTATTGATAATGTCCATTGGGATCTGATGACGCCCATCCTGCCATTTTATTCCTAAAAACTGGATTTCTTGCGCAGGACCCTTGACTTTACTTTGCTTTATAGCAAAACCAGCTTCCAAAAGGATTTGAATTATCCTTTCTCCTTTCTCAAAAACTTCCTTTGCTGTGTTGCCCCATACAATGATGTTATCGATGTACTGCAGGTGTTCTGGGGCTTCACCCTTTTCCAATGTAGTCTGGATTAGTCCATGGCAGATGGTAGGGCTGTGTTTCCACCCCTGGGGCAGACGATTCCACATGTATTGGTTACCTCTCCACGTGAAAGCAAACTGTGGCCTGCACTCTGGTGCCAGTGGGATTGAGAAGAAAGCATTCGCAATGTCAATTGCGGTGTACCACTTGGCTGGTTTTGATTCCAGTTCATACTGCAGTTCCAGCATGTCTGGTACAGCAGCACTCATACCTGGAGTGACTTCGTTTAGGCCACGATAATCCACTGTCAGCCTCCACTCTCCATCGGACTTCCGCACTGGCCATATGGGACTGTTAAAGGGTGAGCGGGTTCGGCTGATCACCCCTTGACTCTCCAATTGACGAATCAGCTTGTGGATGGGGATCAGGGAATCTCGGTTAGTGCGGTATTGTCGTCTGTGCACTGTTGTCGTAGCAATCAGCACTTGCTGTTCTTCGACCTTCAACAACCCCACAACAAGTTAACTCCCTCCTAGATGAAACCAGGACACCCCTGAACCCTGAAGTGCATCAGAGTGGCTCATGGGGCTACCTGGGAGTCGGGGGATGGTGTGGGGTGAGGCGCTGTGTGTGTGTGTTCAGCCCAGGAAGAGCTTTTAGCCCCAGCACCGGTTCTTTGTAGTAGCTTATTAGGAGGTTTGGGGTTTTTTTTTTGTTAGCACTTCTAAAAGAAGGCCCTGGCAGAGGCTGGCAGTGAGGTAGGCCTCTCCTCGGCCTGCTCTGTTCCCATGGATGAGAATTCCCCTGAACACCCAAAGGGCGCCAGAGCAGCTTGTGGGTCTTCCTGGGAGTGGGGATGGTGATGTGGGATTGATGGAGCTGTGTGTGTGTGTTCAGTCCAGGAACAGATTTCAGTGACTGAAAATCAGTGACTCTGGTTCTTTGTCTGCCTCTGGACAGAACTCAATACATTCTTAGTTGCTCTTTCACATAAGAGCAACTCCACCTCCTTTCCTTGTTGGCCTCTCTCTCACCCTCAAGAGAGTGGCAACCAGTCCAGGGGGAAGGGGAAGCTGGGGATGTCTGTGTCCTAAGCATGGACCACTGGTGGGAGCTGACTAGATGTGAGCATGGGGATGGTGCCCTGTCGGCTCGCAGATAAACTGATGTAAGACACTATTAGGACCATACCCTGGGCTACTAAAGCACTAAGCTTCAGGGTTAGAGAGGCTACTTGTGGGCTACCTGGGATGGTTTCAGGCCAGGAACATCTTTCAGTCCTTGCAGCTCTGGTTTGGGACCTCTTCCTGGACATTTAGTATTTTTCAAGGTGTGTGCTGGTAGTGCTGGAAAATGACGTAAGGCACTGTTAGGACTGTTCCCTTGGCTAGGAAAGCCCTGATCCCTGAGGCAAGTGGGGCTACTCATGGGGTTTTCGGGAGATTTCAGGCCAAGGAACATCATGCAGTCCTCATATCTCTGGTTTGGGAGCTACTGCTGAAAGTTTAGCAGTTTCAAGGTATGTGCTGGTAGAGATGGAAGATTGCATAAGGCACTGTTAGGACCATTCCCTCAGAGAGGAAGGTCCTGAGTCCCAGCATTAGGAGAGCTTCTCATGAGCTACCTAGGGACTTCTCATGCTGTGAACATCTTTTTAGCCCATCACCTCTGGTTTTGGAGTTATTGTGCGACAGTTCATATTTGTGAAGGTGGATGCTGGTAGTGCCAGAAAATGACTGAGGGCACTGTTAGGGCTGTTCCCTCAGCTGGGGAAGCCATTACCCCCAATTGTAGTGAGGCTGCTCGTGGGCTACCTGGGGAGGTTTCAGGCCAGGAACTATGGGAAGTGGAGGAGCAGATATTGTCAGCCTACTGCCCCTGCCTAGGCCTTGGGGAAGATGTGAGACCTTAACAAGCAAACTGTGGGAATAATGACCTCAGGAGTAGCAAACAGGACAGTCGATGAGAGCCCATGGGAAAGTACAAAGAGGAGTTGTGGAAATTCCCAAGGGGACTGGGGTCTGCACTTGTGTGTGTGTGTAACTGTGTATATATATAGCTGGAGAATGTAATAAAGTTGTTCTGGTATCCACCCTGCTCCAAATCCATGTCTAAGGATCACGGAATCACAGAACTATAGGGGTTGGAAGGGACCTCAAGAGATCATCAAGCCAACCCCAAATATGTCACTAATGGCACTCCAACATGGGGCCCAAATACGACAACAAGATTAAGCACTGTACTGGTGGGTAGCTCGGCTGAATGAGTGGCTGCAAGGAAACCCAGGTGCACTGATAACTGCCTGACTGCTCTATGGGAGGTAAGCAGCTGAGAATGTGATGGGGAATTCCATCACAACAGAGCAAAAGAATGTCACTGAAGTACTGAAACATATTCTGGATAACGAGAGATGGGCCCTGGATGAGGCTAGTTTGAAAAGCATGTTAATACGGGCTCGGGAGCACGAGCGCTGGCTGAAAACCCACACTGTCTATAACCCAAAGCTGTGGGATGAAATAGGAGTCCTACTACGGGACAAGACCACCAGGAGTGATAAAGCTGCAGCCAGTTTTTTATGAGAGACAAACTCTTTATGAAGCTTTAAAAGCATTATGTTGGCTCTGAAGGTTCTGCTCACAAGCGAGTGGAGATTCTGGAGTGTTGTGTCCAGTTCTGGGCTCCCTGGGATAAAAAAAGCCAGGGATCTCCTGGAGAGAGTCCAGAGGAGGCTCTGGAGATGATGAAGGGCCTGGAGCATCTCCCCTGTGAGGAAAGGCTGAGTGAGCTGGGCTGTTCAGCCTGGAGAGAAGACTAAGGGGGGACCTTATGAATGTTTATCACTATCTGAAGGATGGGCTGCAGGGGGAAATGGCCAGCCCCTCTTCAGTGTCTGTGGTGACAGGACAAGGGGCAATGGCTGCAAGTTGGAGCACAGGGAGTTCCCCACCAAGCTGGGGAAGAACTTTTCCCCAGTGAGGGTGAGGGAGCCCTGGGCCAGGCTGCCCAGGGGGTGTGGAGTCTCCATCTCTGGAGAGATTCCAGCCCCGTCTGGACGCCGCCCTGTGCACTATGAGCTGGGAGCTGCTTTGGCAGGGGGTTGGACCCCATGAGCTCTCGAGGCCCCTTCCAGCCCCTGTGATTCTGTGATTCTATGCTGAAGCTGACACCTACAGCACTAAGGGAGAGACAGGCAATATGGAAGCTTCCTGACTGCCCTCTAGACTCGGTGCCTCCCAGTGATCCCCTTGATCCAGGATCTGGGAACCCTGAAAAAAAGCCAGACTTGCTTCTGCCCATGCCCCAGACCATCGGAGTGAAGTCTTCTGGAGGGCCCGGGAGGAGGGGAACGTTGAGATGTTCAATGCATTCCCAGTGTCACCCAGCTGTCAGCATGGTCCCCGATGGCAGCCTTTGAACTATGGAATTACTCAGGAGCTTCGGAAGCCCGTGACAAGTCCTGGCCTGGCCGCCCCCTTTACAGTGACTGTCAGAAGGCATTGCCGACATGCCCCATTGACTGGAAGCTGATCACTCGCGTTATTAACGCCGATGCAATACACGCTCTTCAGCGCTGGGTGGCGTGAGCCGGCCGCCGTGCAGGCCCCTGGCAGCCCGGGGCAGCCGCAAGGCACCCCGCTGAGGCGGGCTGGCGTGGCAGCACCCGTGGGACAACACGCGTTCCGCGCCAGTCAGGCAGACACCGGTAGGACTTCTGCAGCTCCAAATATCGCGATAACGGCGATCCGCGAGATGCCGGAAGCGGGGTCTCAGCAGGCGCTGGGGGACGGTTGTCATCCCGGGGCCTGAGCGGTTGGTGCTGTCCCCGCCGTCCTCTCTGTGGGGCGGGATGGGCCCAGCCGGTGAAGCTGGGAACGAATTCACAATAGGGGCCGCTGACGTGCAGCAAACTTAGGTGGAGAACTAACAGTGCTGTCTGGGTGGATCAGTGGCCTTTGTCACTGGAGAACCACAGAACCACCAGGTTTGAAAGGGCCTTTAAGGTCATCAAGTCCAACTGTTCCTGCCCTTCCCAAGCTAAACCGTATCCCTCATGTGAAATGCGTCCATCTGATTCATGTCAGTATGGAATCATGTTGGGGCCGCATAATGAAACATGACATTCTTACATACCCTTGTATGGCCACGGGCCTCGGGGGGGGGGTCAGTTTAAGATGTAGATGGTGGTTGTGTCTTGCAGGGGTTGCCTGGCAGGCACTCCAGCGTGTGGGCTGAGAAGCTAGCCAAAACATCCACCAGATGGGGGAAGAGGGCATGCATAGAAAGAAGATGTGCCTATCCCTGGAAGACATATAAGCCAGGGACTGGAACTGTATGGTGTGCACCTTGGCGGAACAGAGACTCCCAGCGCTGTCTGTGCACCCCAGCGCTGTTTGCTTGCCTTTATTCGTTTAATAAATCATAAATTTTGATGATAACCCTATTTGGGACTCAATCATTTCTCACACTTGGGGGCTCGTCCGGGATGGCTCTGGTTCCTGAATTCTGACTTGATCTGTGAGGGACGCCCCACCATTTGGTAGCTCCTGTTTGGGTTGGGACTAACGCCATCCTGAAGCCAAATAGAGGCAAGCAAAGAATTTGATGTTATTATGAGCTCCCCTGCTGGCTGCAGCACTATATTTTGCCCGTAATTCTGCGTGCAAAGATCCAAATGAAGACAACAGAGTTGTATTTAATGTGTAGGCATGTACCGTTCAGTTGAGTAGGAATCAGTTGCCCGTGTGTGTAAGAGTGTGACTGAGATGGAACGTAGTTCTGAAGCCAGTGTGGAGGTCTTCTAACCGCGGTTCCAATCTCCCACAAGGGACTTGGCTAGTGAAGGACTGAAACAATTCCTATAGGATTTGTGGGTGGGTGATAGGTCCAAAACCCCCTGCAAGACACTAAGGGCTGTAGGAATTACCACAGTAAAATTCCTAGATGGGTCAGACAAAATTGAAGACCTGGGACCAGAGAAAAGGGAGCAAATTACCAGACATACCACCAGAAAGTCTGTTAGGAATAGTGATTAGAAAATGGAACAATATGGGCTCCAGAAAAGGAAAAAGTAAGTTAAAATTGGTTCAGTATTGTATGGTAGAATGTCCAGGCCTTAAATATACATGAAAATTCAAAGGAACCTTTTCGTTAGGAGGAAAGTGATTATGCAGAATTATGGATCAAGACTTCATGTCCTTTTCTAGCCTCAATGTTTGCACTAAAAGCAGGTGAAAAGCTTGAAGAAGCAGCACAGGAAAAAAGAAAAAGATGATAAATGGGAGCTATTGGATAACTGACCACCTCCATATCTTAATAATCCAACCCTGGCGGCGGCTCCCCTCTGGTGGCCTTGGTATCTCCACCAGTACCACTGTTGCCCCTGTCTCCTCCACTATCAATAGCACTGGAATTAGACCGACCTCTGGCTGCATGTATGAGAAATAGGACAATGTAGTTGAAGATCACAGTATCCAAAAATATATAATTATCATTGGAAAAAGGGTAAAAGAGTTAAGAGAAATTGGGATGATGGCTCAAACACCACCTTTGGGATTTGCAACTCATCAGTTAAACCTAGGAGATAGGGTTCTAATAGAAACATGGAAAGAAGGAAAACTATCTCCCCTGTGGGAAGGACCTTTTCTTGTTTTATTAACCACAGAAACAGCTGTGAGAACTGCTGAGAAAGGATGGACACATGTCACAAGTAAAAGGTGCAGTAAAGGAATGGAAAGTAACATCTAAACCAGGAGAAACTACGCTAACCATCAGACGAACTTGAAGAGGCCTTCATCAAAGAGGATAAGCTAAGTTGCTGTGGGAATTTTATTGTGATTACTCCTGTAAAAATAGGAAACAAAGAGACACCTGAGAAGATACCTATTCAGGGAAATACATGGGATCTTTGGAACATAGCATACACATTAGAAAAAGGACTACTTATAAACTCATTTGGGTGCTTAGAAAAGGACAACCCTTAAGGTTAAGGAAGAGGGCAAGACCAGATAGGGAACTGGTGTTGCAGCTTGGAAAGGTGTGCCAAGGGCTGCAACCACCGTTCACTATGGCCCTTACTGGACCTCTCCTAGTCCTACTTGGGGGAGTTCCTTAACTCAGGCTACAGCAAACAATTGCAGCCAAGTGTTGTGACTACCGGAAGGGGAAGGGGAAGCTCCCAAACTTTGGTGTATCACATGGTTTATGATTGTAAAGATCAGAAAATAAGAAGTTGTATTCATAACCAAACTCAGTATGCTCTATGCAGGAAAGGTAACAGAATCATATGCTATGATCCAAAAGAATTCCTTTATCAATATTGGGTGGAAATAAGGACCAATTCAGAAAAAGGTAGATTAATTGGAACAAGTGACGTTATAGCCAATCTAAGTACCCCTGTGTCAATAACTTGTGATGCTATTGATGATGATCCATATTCAAATTGTGGAAATATGAACTGGAGATGAAGGTATAGTCAGAGTGGGAAGTATATATGCCCGAGGCCCAAGGATAGGAACAAGTTACTGAAAGATTGCTGTGCAGACTGGGACTACCATAGTAAGTCTGAAAGGAGCTTTCACTCCTGTGGTTTTACGGGATGGAGTTGTGCCTGTTGGAGCACAGCTCCCACATGGGGATGGCCCCAACAATGTAAAGGGACTCAATTAAAAGCAGAAATTAAAAGGGGGATGGTTTTCCCTAATGGTACAGCTCATTCCTGATAGCAAAGCTGAGAAAGCATGGGATTGATGAGTGGACAGTGAGGTGGGTTGAGAATTGGCTGTCGGACCGAGCCCAGAGGGTCGTGATTCGTGGAGTGGAATCTGACTGGAGGCCTGTGACCAGCGGTGTTCCCCAGGGCTCGGTGTTGGGTCCAGTCCTGTTTAACATCTTCATTGACGACCTTGATGAGGGAACAGCATCCACCCTCAGCAAGTACGCCGATGACACAAAGCTGGGAGGAGTGGCTGACACGCAGGAACACTGCGCTGCCACCCAGAGAGACCTGGACAGGCTGGAGAGCTGGGCAGGGAGAAACCAGATGGGGTTCAACAAAAGCAAGTGGAGAGTCTGGCACCTGGGAAGGAACAACCGTTTCTATCAGTACAGGCTGGGGGATGACCTGCTGGAGAAGAGCTCTGTGGAGAAGGACCTGGGGGTCCTGGTGGATGGCAGGTTGGCCATGAGCCAGCAGTGTGCCTCGGTGGCTAAGAGAGCCAATGGGATCCTGGGGTGCATCCGGAGGAGTGTAGCCAGCAGGTCAAGGGAGGTGATCCTCCCGCTCTACTCTGCCCTGGTCAGGCCCCACCTGGAGTGTTGTGTCCAGTTCTGGGCTCCCTGGTATAAAAAGGACAGGGATCTCCTGGAGAGAGTCCAAAGAAGGGCTACGAAGATGATAAAGGGCCTGGAGCATCTCCCCTGTAAGGAAAGGCTGAGTAAGTTGGGACTGTTCAGCCTTGAGAAGAGAAGACTAAGGGGGGACCTAATTAATGTTTACAATTATCTTAAGCAAGGGATGCAGGGGGAATCAGCCAGCCCCTTTTCAGTGGTTTGTGGAGACAGGACAAGGGGCAATGGCTGCAAGTTGGAGCATAGGAAGTTCCGCACCAACATGCAGAGAAACTTTTCCCCAGTGAGGGTGAGGGAGCCCTGGGCCAGGCTGCCCAGGGGGGTGGTGGAGTCTCCTTCTCTGGAGAGATTCCAGCCCCGTCTGGACGCCTATCTCAGTGAAATGTCCTAGGGAGCTGCTTTGGCAGGGGGTTGGACCCGATGATCTCTCGAGGTCCCTTCCAACCCCTACAATTCTATGATTCTATGATTATTTTCAACAAGCCAATTAACCTAACTATTTGGAATCCAGAACAATGGAAACACCAAGATGTAAAAATTGGACTTGAGATATATGGACCTGGAGAAGAGCTGGCTGTAGTTATTAATATTGAAATCAAAGAGAGGACAAAAGAATCTGTGCAACATAGGCTGTTGTTTAATTCATTTTATCATGAGCAAAGTATGAAATTCCCACAGTTGCTAAAAACCTAGTTGTGAATCTTGCTGAATACATTGCTAAGTCACTGAATATAATTAATTGTTATGTTTGTGGGGGAACAAATCAAGGTGAACGATGGCCATGGGAGGCTACAGAGAGCAACATAAGCAATCCCAAAGTATGAAAAACAATGGGAAAGGATGATAGGAAACAAGAATGGGTACTCCAAACAAGTATAATTGGAAGGAGTTGTTGGCAAAATCTAAGAAGCAAAGGAAGACAAGTGGGTAACCTGGAGCATGAAGGGGTTACCTATGGAAAGAAACTCAGAGTAGCTGGGATAAATGGGGAAGCCCACTGCAAATGAATAATCAGTTTAAAAATTGGACTAATGGAAAAAACATACCAAATGTTTGGCCAGCCCCTTTTCAGTGTCTGTGGGGACAGGACAAGGGGCAATGGCTGCAAGTTGGAGCACAGGGAGTTCCCCACCAAGCTGGGGAAGAACTTTTCCCCAGTGAGGGTGAGGGAGCCCTGGGCCAGGCTGCCCAGGGGGTGTGGAGTCTCCATCTCTGGAGAGATTCCAGCCCCGTCTGGACGCCGCCCTGTGCACTATGAGCTGGGAGCTGCTTTGGCAGGGGGTTGGACCCCAGGAGCTCTCCAGATCCCTTCCAACCCCTGTGATTCTCTAGAGTTATTGCTGGATCCCACTCAGCATCCCTGAGTACAGCCTGTTCTGCTCCACTTAGAAAGCTCAGCTCTGGATAAATTTGGTCTTTGCACATCATCTGCACTGCTCTCACCTCCTACCTGCCAGTCAACATCTAGATTTTTCTGATGGGGTTTTTAATTCAATTAAGTCTCTCTTCACATCCTGCAAGGCAAACTCACTGTCACTGCATTTACTTGCTATGGCAGGTACAGTGTGCTTTAAAGCCCCTTGGAAAGCCATGTACAAGCTCAAAGCAAAAGTGCTGTGTTGGCGTGAGAGCAGCTACGTAACTGGGAACTGAAATTCAAAGCAGTTTGCAAGGGAAATACAAGCCAAGAGAACTGTGCAGCAAAGTGCTTGCAACAGAAAGAAAATGCTAGTGGAGCATAGGAAAGGTTTTCAGGACTGCAGGAGGAGCTGCTTGTGCCCTATTTGTGGTCAAGAGGAAGGTGGGTCACGCTAGGATTAAGGGATGAGCTTGTCAAAGCCACTGCTGCAGAGCTTGTCCTGCCCAGGAGCCAGCCAGGGTCTCTGAGAGGTACAGGCTTGTGGGTACGCATTCCCAGGTCAGGGTGTGAGATAACCTTTTGGTTCAGATAGGAAATGACCTTTACAAGATAAGCCCAGGAAATCCTGGACTTGGGCAGAGGATACAGAACATGAAGATTTCCAGCTGCTTTGCTGTAGGATTTGAGAGTCCTCGCTACATCTGGGGAGGCAGGGGATAAGCTTTGAGAACCCAGCTCTTCTAAGAAGGCCTATGTTCTTCCAAACCTCAATGTTTCTATACCAAGGTGTCTCCTAGGGGAAAAGGAGAGCTGCTTTCTCCTCCAGCAGTCCCCCAGCAGAGCTTGCTGTTCCCTGGGCTAGGGAAGCCTGACCACTACTCATGCCACAGACCAACCCGTGCCAGCATCATAGAATCAAAGAATCATAGCGGTTGGAAGGGAGCTGGAGAGCTCATGGGGTCCAACCCCCTGCCAAAGCAGCTCCCAGCTCATAGTGCACAGGGCAGTGTCCAGACGGGGCTGGAATCTCTCCAGAGATGGAGACTCCACACCCCCTGGGCAGCCTGGCCCAGGGCTCCCTCACCCTCACTGGGGAAAAGTTCTTCCCCATCTTGGTGGGGAACTCCCTGTGCTCCAACTTGCAGCCATTGCCCCTTGTCCTGTCCCCACAGACACTGAAAAGGGGCTGGCCATTTCCCCCTGCAGCCCATCCTTCAGACAGTGATAAACATTCATCAGGTCCCCCCTTAGTCTTCTTGTCTCCAGGCTGAACAGCCCCAGCTCACTCAGCCTTTCCTCACAGGGGAGATGCTCCAGGCCCTTCAGCATCTCCAGAGCCTCCTCTGGACTCTCTCCAGGAGATCCCTGGCTTTTTATCCCAGGGAGCCCAGCACTGGACACAACACTCCAGGTGGGGCCTGAGCAGGGCAGAGCAGAGGGGAGGATCCCCTCCTGGGACCTGCTGCCCACACTCCTCCTGATGCCCCCCAGGATCCCATTGTCTCTCTCAGCCCCAGGGCACACTGCTGGCTCATGGCCACCCTGTGATCTACCAGCAACCCCAGGTCCTTCTCCACTGAGCTCCTCTCCAGCAGGTCACCCACAGCCTGTCCTGATTCCAGCCCAGGTGCAACTTTAACTTTGCTTCAACTGCATCGAGCTGCAGCTTATGGGCTTCATTCTCCAAACTGCAGCTGATAGCCTGCACTAGACCAGAGGCCAATGAGTTTTAAGAGCTTCTGATCCCTCCCTGCAAACAAGAGGGCTTGGATTTCCCTTTCCACACATAAGAGCAGCCCCTTGTTCTGTGAAAGTCCCCTGTCCAGAGCACTGTTCTCCCTCTCTGTCACTAGGGCTATAGTGACAGGAATGCCCATCAGCACACCCATGGGCCCAGCTGCAAGCTGATGCACAGACAGATGCAAGGGAGTTAATTGCTACAGCAGAAGGATGGAGGATGCCAAAGGACTGGCTTTCAAGGTGGCCACTTCCTTACAGACTTCAGATGGGCAACTTGCCCTTCAGGCTCTTTATCTGCAAGATGGGTGAAAAACTGCATCCAGGGCTATGCTTGTCCTAAATGCTGCCCAGACTGGGGAGAGAGGAAGGGCGATGTCCTGAATGAAAGAAATAGATCTCCTTCTGCTTTAGACTCTGCTGCTTTTACTTTACACTGGCACCCCTGGGAGGGGTCCCATTTGCTTAATTAGGTCACAGATGAGGAACCCGGGAGGACACTGAGCATATTTGGAGTGGCTTTGACCTGCTAATTGTTAACCTTTATGAATCTGAGCAGCCTGGGTTCCCATCTAAGTTCTGGACTTCGGAAGGGTTAAATTGGATATTAGGGGGAAATTTTTTACAGAGAGAGTGGTGAGGGGCTGGAAGGGGCTGCCCAGAGAGGGGGTGGGTGCCCCGTGTCTAGGGGTGTTCAAGGCCAGGTTGGATGGAGCCCTGGGCAACCTTGTGTAGCTCCAGGCCTGGAGGTTGGTGTCCCTGCCTGTGGCTGGGGGATTGAAACTCTGTGCTCCTTGGGGTCCCTTCCAACCCAGGCCATTCTATGATTCAGACAAATGAATTTCTGCCTCAATGTTCCTATAGTATCAGGGGTAGAGAAGCATCCATCATCCCACAGCACAAACCATCACAGGGCCTCATGGCTCTTTTGAGACTCAGCGCCAAGCTGTACACATTAAAAACATTTATCAGTTTCTATCAAATGTTTGCTTGATTTAAGAGTCAGCTTCCTTGAAACGCTTCACCAAGAACTCACCCCAGAGACATGCCTACTGACAGGCGTTCAGCACCTCTCCCTCTACAGCTATCAGTACACAAAAAGGCTGGCCTCATGGCCACATGTTAGGTGGCAACGCTAACACTGTCAAGCCAGGAGGGAATGGGAAGAGGCACCTATTAACAGGACACACACCGGGACTGGCACAGCACCCAGTTTCCCTTGCGGGAAGCCATATTAAATAGGCCATCTCTAAATGCCAGCTAAAGGCTTCCATGCCTGTCTCTGGAGAGACACACAGACCCCAACAGAGAATCACACAGCATCACCAGGGTGGAAAAGACCTTTAAGTTCATCAAGTCCAACTGTT
The DNA here is from genome assembly GCA_027925045.1 of Hypotaenidia okinawae. Classification (NCBI taxonomy): domain Eukaryota; kingdom Metazoa; phylum Chordata; class Aves; order Gruiformes; family Rallidae; genus Hypotaenidia; species Hypotaenidia okinawae. The sequence goes on along the minus strand of BSDF01000011.1, from coordinate 780,160 downwards.
CCTGTGCTGACCCACATCCCTGAGCACCTCATCTCCCCAGCTGTTAAACACCCCCAGGGAAGGGGACTCAGCCCCTCCCTGGGCAGCCTGGGCCACAGCCCCACAACTCTGCCAGGGAAGAACTTTGCCCTCCCATCTGCTCTGACCCTGCCCTGGCACAGCTTGAGCCCATTGCCCCTTGGCCCAGCTCCTGTCCCCTGGCTGAAGAGACCAGCGCCCACCTCTCTGCACCCTCCTGGCAGGGCAGGGGAGGTGGGGAGAAGGTCTGCCCTCAGCCTCCTCTTCTCCAGGCTCAACACCCCCAGCTCCCTCAGCCTCTCCTCCTACGACCGCACTATCCCCAACCCGCTCCGTGCAGGCAAATCCCCTCTCCGGCGCAGCCAGTCCCATCCTCCCCCCGGAGGCAAGAGACGGAGCAGCACCCTCCCCTCCAGGGCACCGAGGAGACCATGGCTCACACCGGGGGAACCTCTCCCGGAAGATCCTGACAGCGAGACGTGGCGCAGACTCGCCGGTGCGTGCGGACCCCCTCCCCGACCGCCGGTCGCTGAGGAGAGGGCTCTGAGAAGCGCATGCGCAGCAGCACACGCCACCAAACGTAAATAGAACGGCTCATTTTATAGCGCAGCTGCCCGGAAAGCCCTCCCCCTTCGGGCGCGCTGATTGGCCGAAGGGCGCGCGGAGGGGGAGGGGCGGGGCCGCACTGTAGGGAGCGCAGCGCCGCGTCGTGTCGGGACGGTGAGCGCGCACGCCCCCGCCCCGCCCGTTTCCGTTTCGCCGCTGCTCGAGCTCGGGCCTGCAGAGCAGGAAGCGGCGGGAACGAGAGCCCAGCACAGGCCGCAGGTACCGGGGGAAGCTCGCCGCCGCCCGGGGGAAGCGGGAGAAGGGGAAGGGGGTGTGGGGGGGTTGCGGCTCGTTGGTTTTTTTGCCCTCGGCCTTTGAGGCGCCGCCGCCGGGTGGGGCCCGGCCTGGCCGCCCCCGCTGGGAGCCCGCGGCCTGCGGGCGGGGGTGGGCGGCCTCGGCCGAGCCGTTGGCCGCCGCGCCCGGGCGGTATCGCGCGCGCACACAAAAGGGGGAGGGAGAGCGCGGCGGCCCCGCCGCCCCTCCGGGAGCTCCCTCCCCTCCCCCTCCCTTCCTGAGCTTCCGGGGCCGGTAACGGGGCCTTTTCCGGGCGGCGGGAGCGGGGGAGGAGGGCGGGCTGGGGGCGCGGCCCCCGCGGGCTTCCCCCGGCCGGAGCCGCCCTCGCCTCGCCCGGCCTTCGGCGCACGGGCCGCGGCGGGGACCCCGCTCCCGCCAGGCTCCGCCGTGGGCCGCGCGGAGGCGGCGCCGGCCCTCCCCGCCGCGGGGGTGTGACACGAGCGGGCACCGGGCGGGGGCGGGGGGGGGCGAGACCCGGCTGACTGGCAGCTTGTTGTGGTGACGTCAGCCGGCGCGCGGGAGGCGGGCCGCGGGGGTGAGACGGGGCCTTGCGGCCGCGCCCGCGCGCGGGGGTCGCCCGCCGGCCGCACGAGCCGCCCCGGAGCGGCGGGAGCGCCGAACCTTTCGCTCCGGGGAGGAGGCGCCCGTCGCGTCCGCGGGCCTGCCCGGCCCCGGGCCCAGCCCCAGAGCCGCCCGCTGCCCGACCCCTCCGCGCCGGGACGCCCCGGCCCTTGCGGGAGAGGGAGCCCTGCGGCTCCTCTGGGTGCGTCTGGGTCGGGCTCCGGCCCCGCCCCCGGCCAGAGCTTGGTGCCCAGGTTGGCGGAGCTGAAGCTGCTCCAGGGCCGGGGGCGCCGCGCTGTGCGCAGCGAGGTGATGCCGCAGCTGATAAACACGGAAAGGGTGAGGGTCAGGAGGCCGGAGCCGGGCTCTTCTCAGGGATGGCAGCGACAGGACACGGGGCAGCGGGTGTGAGCTGGAGCAGAGGAAGTTCCATGTCAACCTAAGGAGGAACTTTGTCACTGTGAGGATGAGAGAGCCCTGGGCCAGGCTGCCCAGAGAGGTTGTGGAGTGTCCTTCTCTGGAGATATTCAAACCCACCTGGATGCATCCCTGTGTGATTTAGTCTGGGTGATCCTGCTCCGGCAGCAAGTGAGACTGGATGAGCTTTTGAGGGCCCTCCCAGCCCCAAACGGAGTGTGATTCTATAGCTGCTCCCTAGTCCCCTGCAGGGTGTCTGGAGGTTTGTTTGCTTTCAGTTCCTGCCTCGTATCCAGCTTTTGTTTCTCCCAGTACAGCTCACCTGTTCCTGGCGGGGATCCCTTCCTGAGCAGCCAGTGGTTTTCCCACTGGATGTGGTGCAGGATTCGGAGAAAGCTCTGTCCTTAGACCTACCTGGGGAACATTAGGTTTGGTGCTGGTTGGTTGGGGGGTTTTCCCCCCTGAGGTTAATCTAGGTAACGCTTCTGTTGTGTGACATGAAAACGGTGCTCTTCATCTAAAATTGAGCTTTTACAACTCTCTTTATATCTCAGAAATCTCAAAAATTAGTTGTCCCAAATGTTGCTTGGGACTCAAAGTATTAGCTTCTCCAATGCCTTGATTTGGGGGATTTTTCTTTCTTTCTTTCTTTCTTCTTTTCATTTTCTTTTTTTCCCCCAGCGGGGAAATATGATGTCCCTCTCTCCCTCCCCAAAAAGGTTTTTGGTGGAGAATATTTACTCTCTGATGAAGGCTCCCCTAAGCACTGCTTTATTCTGGCCTTTCCAGGTCTCCAGCCACGGGACAATGGTATTTCTGTTTCAAACACACAGACTAATTCTGGCTCTGATCTGGACCAAGGCTGCAGGTTTAAAAAAAAAAAAAGAGAAAATTGCCATTAGCCTTATTTAATTTTAATTAGTCCTCTGGAATGCTTAACAGCATATTCAGCATAAATGCTGCACAGAAATTAATTTTAATGGGTGATTTGTATCATTTAGCACTAGAAGATGTGTTTGTTTTTATAATAATTTCTCAAGACATGAGTGCACTCTGACACTAGGGGCAAAAGAAATTCAGTCAGAGAGCTAAGCTGAGCGATTCCTACTTGTTACCCCTCCTTGTTCACCAAACTCATGCTCTGGCCCAGTGCCACAGCAACTGAGTGCCAGCGGCAGGAGTTCTCTGAGCCAGGAATTGACAGTAAAAACATCCTAAATGATTGAGCTGCCACCAGGATGTAGGGCTAGCGATGGCTCTGCAGATAAGCAAATCCCAAATAAAAGCCATTTGATGGTCTGGAGGGACTTAGAAAACATCATCATCTTTCCTCAGTTGTTTTTTAGTGGTAACTCTTGTTTCTCCTGCTTTCTATGCTGCTTTTTCTCTCGACTTGTTTCCATTGCTCTGAACCCTCTTGGCTCTTTATGTTGTTTCTATGGTCTGCTCTGCCCTAGAAACTTCTGGCAGTGACTACTACCTGCTCACCTATTGTATCTTCTCCTCATCTCTCTGCAACGCTTTTATTCCCTGCTGCCCTTGTTTTCATTAAGCTTCCAAGTCTCCACTCAGACCCTTTCACGTTTGGAACTAAACTCTAGTCTGGCTTGTGTGTTGCTCCAGAGCCATTTAAACCCTGGTGTACCGACTCGTCCTCAGAAGCCTTTAGCTAACATGGAGGAAAGTTTAATCAGTGAGTTTGAGGAAGTTAGCATATTGATAAAGGCTAGCCAGCATGCTCTTTAAATCTTAAATTGATCCTTGATGAGTCTGGCCTTGTAAATGAGCAATAAGGGTGAAACCCTGTGTTGCAGAGCAGCGCTGGGCAGGACGAACAGCCCAGTGACAGTTTACATACGTTCCTGGGCTGGGGCTGTGCGAACACAAGCACCCCAAAGCACCATGGAAATCCTCTGCTGCTTCATCTGCACCATGGAAATCCTCCTGCAGCACTGGCTGCTCTGTAGGTAGCTAAGTAGAAAGCAGTACAAGCTTATTACTTTTGGGATCTTCTCAAAGATCAGCGCAGATGCCCCAAAAGTCTCTCTCTGGTGCCCTGGTTAAGCTGCTGTTGCTTTCAGCTGTTTTACACCTCTGTTAGGTGTGAGTGCTTTCTGGCCTTGATGTGATCTCACCCTGCTAGAGCTGTGAACAAAAGCTATCAGAAGTGTAATTGGAGTTGGTAGAGCAGCTCTGATCTGTCCATCCTCTCTTCTGTCCTTTTCCTGTCGCCTTGTGTTCTCTTGAGAAGGGCATATGAGATGGTAAAAGAACTTAGTTGGAGACCACCTTTTAACAAAGATACCTGCCATCCACTGTTGCCATACACATGAGTAACAGTCATGCCTTCCTAACTGAATCACGTAATTAAACTAATCACAGCGAGGTTCCCTGTCTTTCTCTGACCAGCCATTGTGACCAGGATCCCTCATACAACAAACAGATGGAGAGTCACTAGTAGACCGAGTGAAGCCTGCAACAAATCTGAGGTCGGTCTTTGCTCAGGCTCTGGCAGTTGTGGGGTGGTGGTTTGCTTTTTTAAATTGCAGCTTTTAATCAGAAACAGGACTGAATTCCATCTCTTTGCTCAGTTAGCAGTGCTTTGCAACAATAAACAGTTCTGTCTCACCTGGCTGATTGAACTGTCACATCTGGAGCGTGGATGTGTATGAAGTGATTTCCCCTCCTCATCTTCACAGCTACCTACAGTTGCCTTTGTATGTTGAAAGAACTAGCAGACCCCAAGTACCGCTTACCTGTTTGTGCTCTTTGCTGATGTTTCATTTTTCTTACATTTTATATCTGGAGGCTCTTTGTTCTTCACCTTTTGCCTGGCCTGTTGGAGCTGTGTGAGGTGAGCAGGCTGTTGTACAGCAGGACTGTGACTGTGAAGAAGTGAATTGGCTCTTTTTTTTTTTTTTTTTTTTTTTTTTTAAACCTCAGTCAGTGCAAAAGTTGTTTGAAAAGGCTGGATTCCATGTAAACCACAGCAGAACTGGGCTTCCACGCTTGAAATTGAAAATGTTGTTGGGAAGATTTTAAATTATACTGTGGAATATTGACACATGAGAACAAGCCTGCAGTTTGGGGTAAAGAAAGTATTAGAAATAAGAATACAGCCTTCAGAAAGCTGAAGTCATGGTGTTGATCATGAAAAGTAAGAACAAACTCTGGCGAGTCAAATGAAAAATAGAAGGACCTGCCAGAAAGACTCTGAGCAACTTCATACTAATAGCAAAAAAATATAAATTCCAAGTACTTCAAAAGCAAGAAACTTGCTGGAGTCTGGAAGGCAAAGAGATGATGATGAAGTGAAAGAAATATTTGATGATGAAGCCATCAGTAGAAAGTAAAATGACTTATGTGCGTTCCTGTTTACTGTGGAGGAGTCTGAGGAGGTTCCTATGCCAGAAGTTCTCTTTATGGGGAGCAGGACTTATTGGAAGATCTGTCTCTGCTTGAAGGGTCAGTGAAGAAGTTTTCAGAGCAAACTGGTAAATATAGTTAGAAAATGCCAAGACCAGATGGTGCTTGCCCAAGGGTTCCTTCCAAAGGGAACTTGGATGAAATGACCAAATTATTAATTGTGCTACGCAGCTTCTCACTTCATACCTTGGAGACAGGGAAGCAGAAGATGGCTTATGAGGTAGCAATTCTTAAAGGTAGTACACCAGGATATCAGAGTTCAATGCTTTTCTTAAAAAAAAAAAAAATTCTAAAAAAATAAACAGATAAGTAACAATTTATGGTGGGAGAAACTCAACATGGCTTTTGCAAAGGAAACTGGCACTGCTTGAATCTACTGGAGTAGACTTGAATGACTCACCAAGCATGGAAAAAAGCAAAGTTAGGGACAAGAGGGGAAAGAGACCTGTGTTCAGGGTTAGGGTTAGCACTGACACTGCTGAGCATGCTCAAATGATCTGGCAGGAAAGGTGTTGAGCAGTGTAAGGGAAGGAGAGACAAGAGCTGACTGGGAAGAACTGCAGCTTGTCTCAGGCACCAGGTTCTAGGCAGTAAGATGTCAAGTTAATTTTGAGATAAATGCCAAGTTGGGGGGAAATAATCTTTGTTTGTTTGTTTATGCATTAATAGGGTTAAAGTTAATTAGTGCCACATAGGAGGAAGTTTCTCATAATTCTGTGAAACTATGAGTTTAATGTTCAACAGCGACCATATGAGCATGTGTGAGGAGCTCTGGGGAGAGGAGTAAGAGAAGAAGATGGGAGCATCATGGCTTTCATGAAGAGAGGCTGAGGGAGCTGGGCTGGGTCAGCCTGGAGAAGAGAAGGCTGTGGGGGGACCTCACTGCAGCCTGCCAGTCCCTGAAGGGAGCAGAGGAACAGGAGGGGGATCAGCTTGTTCAAGGGCAGAGACTGGCAGGACAAGGGGGATGGATTAAAGCTGGAGGAAGGAAGGTTTAAATGAGATCTTAGGGGGAAGTTCTTTGCAGAGAGTGGTGAGGGGCTGGAACAGGCTGCCCAGAGAGGGGGTGGGTGCCCCGTCCCTGGGGGTGTTCAAGGCCAGGTTGGCTGGTGCCCTGGGCAACCTTGTGTAGCTCCAGGCCTGGAGGTTGGTGTCCCTGCCTGTGTCAGGGGGTTGGAGCTCTGTGCTCCTTGGGGTCCCTTCCAACCCAGACCAGGCTGGGGTTCTATGATTCCTTCAGTTCTTAGCACACTGATTACGGGGATGTTTATGTGAAGGAAGATGGACTTTGAGATGCAGTGCAACTGGAAAAGCAAACAAGAGGATGAGAATAATGGTCAGGGATAAGGAATGGGCTCTGTGCAAGGGATGACTAAAAAGATTTGAACCTGCTTGGCAAAGATATGACTGAACACATTGTGGTGTGGATCAAAACACCGGGTGCCTCTCCTGCAGCCTGTACAGGGACCACAGGCTGCAGCACCACAGAGTGCTTTGAATGACAACAGAAACAAACAGATGAAATCACAGAAGAAGCTGCTAGCAAGCAGGCTGTTGAGCACTAAGATTAAAAACCTCAAAAAAATGCCCCTACGCTGGAAACTCAGGAAACGCATTTGCAGAAGGATCAGTGCGTTTGCACTCTTTATTAATCACAGTCATTTGTGGTGCCTGTGTGTGTCAGTCATGGTGCTGGACTCGATGGGGGGTTGACCTGAGCCAGTACAATCTCAACAGATGTCTCGTGGTGGGAGAAGAGGAGCACAAGTGGCTGTGGGTACAAAAAGATGGTTTTCTGGAAGAGCCAGTATTGTTTTCCTTGCCTGTATACTAGCTATGGGGCAGTGGTGGGTGCCTAAAGACACAGTGAGGGTGAGGGAGCCCTGGGCCAGGCTGCCCAGGGGGTGTGGAGTCTCCATCTCTGGAGAGATTCCAGCCCCGTCTGGACGCCGCCCTGTGCACTATGAGCTGGGAGCTGCTTTGGCAGGGGGTTGGACCCCATGAGCTCTGGAGGCCCCTTCCAACCCCTGGGATTCTGTGATCTTGTCCAAATAGAACCTGCCTTGTTCAGTGCTTGAGTGCACTGTGTCCCCTTTGATGTGCTGGTGGAGGTGTCTGGGCAATGAGGCTACCAAGACAAAAAAAAAAAAAAGCCACAAACCCAAAGCATCTTGCACACAAATGGAAATCCACACATCTGCTATAATTACCTCAATATTAAGCCCTAATCTCATTTTGTGTGAAGTAATCTTGGGACTCAGTATTGCATAAGAGACGTGCTCTCCTAGGTAGTTGTGCGTATAGATAATGAAGGATCTAGTCAGTAGGGGCAAAGTAACAGGAGAGTTAAGTGAGGGTGGAAGGACAACCTGGGTCCTGAGGACAAAATACTGGTTTCTGCCCCTGTAGCCCCAGTTTTGCCTTCAGCCTTGGAAGGAAACGTGCCATGCTGGAGCGAGGCAGAGAAGTGCTGGAACTGGTGGTCTTCCATGGGTTCTGAAACGGGTCGAATTTGCTAATTATATAGAAACAGTGAGGGGAGTGGCATAGAGGTGAACTTTGCAGGTAGTTGAGAACAGCAAAAACTTGTAGGCCAGGAGGGCCTTGCTAATTTTGGTGTTTGCAAAACAGGATGCATGGTGATGGTGTTAAGATAGGGTTTTGCTTGTACATCTTGCTGTGTTACTCGAACAATTTTGGCTTAAACATTGTTTCAGGAACCTCCTTTTGTGCTATTTTTTTCCCCCAATCAAGTGTTGAAAGTGAATTAAATAGCCCGACTTGGAAAGGAAATGAAGGCATCTGTTTCGTTTGCACTTAAACAATGCCCTAATGAACTAGGAGAAAAGGAGAAACTGAAAGTAGAAAATACAAACCAGAACCTCAAAAGCACCAAAAGGAACTGGGAGAAAAAGGAGCTTGAAGAGAAACTATGACTGACAGATGATAGATGTAAAAAGCTGAAGCGAGGAGGCCTTGCTGTGTGCCCTGCTGGGAGGCCTGCCTGCCTTTGCTTGGAGCCTGGTCCTCACCTGAGCCCTTGGACTTGCTCAGGGCCCAGCTTTTCTCACTGCCACTGAGGATCATAGAATCCCAGACTGGTCTGAGTTGGAAGGGACCCCAAGGATCACAGAGCTCCAACCCCCTGACACAGGCAGGGCCACCAACCTCCAGGCCTGGAGCTACACAAGGTTACCCAGGGCCCCAGCCAACCTGACCTTCAACACCCCCAGACACGGGGCACCCACCCCCTCTCTGGGCAGCCCGTTCCAGCCCCTCACCACTCTCTCTGCAAAGAACTTCCCCCTAAGATCTCATCTAAACCTTCCTTCCTTCAGCTTCACTCCATCCCCCTTGTCCTGCCAGTCTCTGCCCTTTGAACAAGCTGATCCCCCTCCTGTTTGTATGCTCTTAAATTGTCTGTGATTGTGATTGTCTTTTTCCTTGGTTGGACCTTCTCCAGGTTGTGTGTCTCTCTCAGTTCTGGTCTCTAACCTGCTGCTGTGGAGTGTAACCATCCCATTGCACTGCTAGGGGCGGGTTCTGGTTCCTCTGTGGCCTTGCCGCATGGGAGGATCTCAGTGCGCAGGGTCTGGAGATGAGGGCGTGCCCCTGAGTTTCTGCATCAGCTTAATGAGCTCTGGCTTGCTCAGGTTTTTCCCTAGATCTTAATACTATAAAACAGACAAATAATCTTGTCAGAGCATCCAGCTTGTATTTTAAAGGAATTAACTGTATAACCCTAACATACTGCCCTTGGGTAGCAGCGATTGCCTCCCAGTCCATCATTACATACAGGAAGTTTAATCTGGCTTTTACCTTGTGTATCGCTTCACATTTATCTGCTTCAACTCTTACTGCTTGGGTCTGGCCAGTTAAAGTTCTGAAGTTGCTTGCAGTAAGCCCTTACAGTTATTACCTGAATGCCTTGGCATCCTCAGTAGATTTTGTGATACTGCTATTTTTCCTCACTTTTTTTGGGTCCTTTCGGAACGTTGAGCTGGGCAGATTCCACCAGTGGAAACCTTTCTGTCTCGTTTCCTATCACTTGCCAGTTATTTATCCGTACACAGGGAACTTCCCTGTAATCTGGTGTTTTGATTATCTCTTTAAATAATAATTCTTAAAATAGGTTGGATGATACCAGGTGCCTAGCCTGCCCAGACTGGGTAACTGGTTTTGGTGCATGTCTCAGCTCTGAAGATCTCTGGCCTGAGAATGGAGGGCCTTTATGTAAATGTTTTTCTCCCCCAGAAAGCTCTTCACACATTGCAGCGCTGTAAGGAGTTTGGATGCATGCTAAGATGCAGTAATAACAAAGAGAAGTAGGACAACCTTAATGATTATAATCCCATCAGACTAAGACATCAATCCCAGGTACAATAATGGAATAAGTAAGGTAGCGTTCAGGAAAGAATTAAGGCAATGTCACTCAACCTGGACTGGGGGAAATAGAAACAATTAGTGTTAATTGTTTCAGTTTGACTCTTAAGTAGAGGTGTTCATCTTAGCCTTCTGTTAGCGCTCCACAGGAATTGCATGTCATCTCCAGTGAGAAACCCAGCCAGTACAAAATCAATATGGTTCATATGAAATTTAGTAGAAAGAGGACAGCTTTAAAAGGCAAGTGGAGGCTCAAGGAAATGTGTGTCCGGTGAGAACACGAAGGTGTTAGCTCTTGGGGCCATATTTCTTAGTGATCACCTGGGAGAATACTGGAAGGAAGAAACTTGCAGCACCCAAGCAGATGAGGAAGTGACAAACAAAACCCCATCGCTGATGCAGAGCGTGTAGCTGGCTGCTGGAGCCAGAGGCACCCTAGGGGATCCTCTGGTGTCACCCCGTTTAAAGTCAAGATAGTTGATGCTTGAGTTAATGCAAGGAGCGAAACCTGTGCTGGGGAATGACCAAGCTGCAGCTTGTTTGCACTTGAAATACAGCTTAGGGTGTGGTTCTCCCTTACATGTGGCAGCACACCCATGTCAAAACAGGGGAGACCCGCTGGCTTCAGCTCTGGGACCTGTGCTGCAGCAACCTTTGGAGCTGTGATGGTTGGAGTGGGTTTGGAAGGTACGTTGTGCTGTGGTGCTGGGCTTCCAGGGGTCCACTTTGTTATGCCTTATGCTAGGAGCAGCCAGTGATAGACCAGCCGGTCGCTGGTGTCAGAGGTGCATAGGTATTACAGAAGCAACCAACCAACAAAAAAAGCCCCTCTCTACTAGGATCTCTGGAAACTCTGTTATGTGAGCAGTAGAAAGAGGGTGAGCAAGCTAAATTGTTCCTGCTCTTTCCCTTTTGGTATTAGGAGGCAGTAAAAAAGCTAAAAGGGACAATCTTGAATTTGGAGGAAGTGGCTTTACACACAATGTGTAATTAAGCTGTGGGAACTCCCTTCGATAGGATGTCATGAGTGCTGGAAGTTTACATGGGTTCAAAGGGAGCCTGGACAAGCTCATGGAAGAAAAATCTATTTGAGGTTGCTGAATTAATGGGAACTGCATCTGACCCAAGAAGCTCCTGAGCTGAAGTGGTTGGAGCCTGGGGAGCATGGAGGTGGGAGCTTTCTGTTACTTTTTCCTCTTCAGCTTTTTTTATAGGAGTCCACTCCTGAGCTGATCCTGAGTGCTAGGTGCTGAGGTGGAGAGCTAAGTCCCAAGCCCACGTGTATGTAGACATGTAGTGAAGGATGGTCTGTGAGTCTCTCTGTGGGACGTGGAAGTTGGTCGCCTGGTTAGCATCTGTGCTGGAGCTGCTTGTGGGACATTGATCATGGCTTGGGTGTTTACAAAGGTAGTGTCTGTGTTCCTGGGAGTGTTTGATTGTGCTGTGAGGCACCATTCCTGTAAAGTACTGCCAGGAGGGCTGTACAGGCTGGGAGAGCACAGCAAAATGACTTGCTTTTTCCTCTGGTGCTTAGAAATCAAGAAAGTTCATCAGAATCAAAAGCAATTTGAATTTCTGAGAGTCAGATGAATTGTATGTTGTCATACAGGGCTTATGCTGAAGAGGAAAGCAAGGGCAAAGGCTGTAATTTGATAGGATGAATCCAGCTTTGAGACTTCACATGATATCTCAGATTAGACGTACCGTGTCCGCATGACACACAACACGGATCAAGTGCTGACTGCCGATTCAGGTTTCCTCAGAACCTTTGCACTGGTAGGCTTGGTGCTGGGTGAGCCGTCTCCTGCCCTGCCACAGTTGTCGTAGAGGCAGCATAAACAGCCCCCTGTGTGCTTAGCTGAAATATGTTGAATGCCCCTGCCTGTCAAACACCAGTTTGTGCTTTTGGATAACCCTCTATGACCGTGTAAAACTCACCAGTCCTTAAGGGTGCACCAGGGCTGGCACCAAACCAGTGGTGTTAAGGCCTGATGCAGTTAAGCTGCCCCTGCTCCCAGCTCTGGTGATGTGGTACAAAGAGGCTTGAGCCAGTTATTTGTGGAGTTGGCTGAGTCCTGGTGAGGCTTATTAGCTGTAACACAGCTATAGGGCTCCCAGTTTAAAGCTGGCTGTGGAAATGGACAGTTGTGTTTGCAAAGCACTTTTTCCAAACAAGTAAAACTTGCCAGGCTTGAGCATGGGTAAGGCAGAGTCTGAATGAGCTTCAGCAGAGTGCTGAATGCTCAGCTCAGCCTGCCCAAGGACCTTCCTCAAGGAGCCATGCCCAGTATTTTTACCCCACTGGATACTATGCTGACCTTGTGTGTAGGTTATTTGATTGTACTTCAGTCTTAGAGTAGAAAATGCCTGGTTCACTCTGGATTGCATTGATGTGTGACGTCAGGAGCCTGCCCTATGCTTTTGTCAGCTTTGGGACTTTCTTCAAGCATTAAATTTCATATATAACCCACAAAAAAACCCCACCAGATACCCTTTTCTTACCAGCTGCTCCACACAGCACTGTAGTTGGAAATAGGTCTGCTTGCAGTACTGTCAAACTGCTTTATGTGCTGGAAGGAATATAAATATAGCTGTTTCCCAAAGGCCTTGTTAACAACCCTTTAAATAACCTGGCTTATCAGTCTATGCATGCAAGTGTCTGTAGGCAGATTTGCCCAGAATCAACTGAATTTCAGTTATTGAAATAAGGAGTGTGGACTCTCTCCTTTACAGCCCTGACTGCCTTCCTGGGTTTAGTCCTTGTATTTCAGTGGCTTGTAATCAAATTGTATTTCTGCCCTGGCACTACTTGATTTCATGTTGTATGTGGGACTGAAAGAGCGTGGTCACTCCAAGCACAGGGTTCAGAGTCTGGCTTTACTTCCAGTACTGTTAGGTACCTGTTTTGCAAGCCCTGTCAGAGGTGAATCAGGGACATAGTTTCCTGCACAGCTACTGAGCATTGCCTGTCCTGCATGGATTATGTGGGAAAATAAAAAATGGCATGATAGCACACATAGGCTTATGTGTGATTAAAGGAGCTGATTTAAAGGGGGCAGGAACAGCAAGCTGCAGTGTTTCTGATGTTTGTTTGTACTAACAAACAGCTTAGCAGAGGAAAAAAAAATACAAAATGTATAGTCACTGACATTTTCCATTTGGGCTTAACAGAGGAGAAGGTTGAGATGCTTGCCTCTGTTGGCAGCTGAAGAGCTGGGAGTTGGGGAGTCCTGGGCTCACTCTTGAGGAGGGTGGATTTGAGCAGTTAAATCTTTCTGCCATCCTCCTGGCCTGTTTGCCTGTCCACTCCCCATTATCTGCTCACAGTCTTTGGACCACTTACCCTACCCAAACACTCTGTATTCAATCTCAGTTTCTTCCCTGTCTGTATAGAGCTGCCCTAAAAGCAGACTCAGTTACTTTTGGACCGATCTGTTTTCTGCTCCAAACTCTTTTGGTAGTTCTGTTTTGATGCTGAACCCTGCTAAACAGAAGAAAACTGGGGGAAATGCCTGCTTGTCCATGCTGTCTTCATCACTGGAGTCTTTAGGGAACCTCATTTCTCCTCCCCCTCACACTTCAACAAAAGTGGGTGTGTTCTAAGAGTAAAGCCAGGTCCTGGTGCTGTGGTAGCTCTCCCCCTGTGGTAAGTAGAAGGCAGGGCTTGACTGGTTGGGGTGGGGGACACTCTGTAGGGTTTCTTTTGGTCCCTCAGCCTTGCTCTGTTTTTCCTACTGGCCCAGGACAGGGCTGACTGCCCAAAGTGGGGTATGAAGCAGGAGAGAATAGCTCCAGGCTATAACTCACTCAGTAGCAGAAAGACTGTTTAAATGCTGGATGTGGAGGAGTTGGCAGCAAAGCATTCCTTCCAAGATTTCAAACCCCTCATTTTCCAACAGCGTGGTTAGAAGGTAAAAAAATTTAAAGGCTGTTTCCCCCTCAGCATCAGAATCATCCTTCATGGTCCTGCTGAACTTGTCCTTGCCAACATACACAGCAATCCATGTCTGTTGGGACAAAGCTCTGCATTATCCATTATGTATGGCATAGCAGGCAATATAAAGTCAGTAGCAGTTGATTGGTGGTGATGATGATGATGATATCCAGAGCAAGACAGGCAAACCTGGCATGTTTGTTACCAGTTTATCCAACTTGAGAATGTCAACAGCTTGTCTGCAATCCTTACTTGTGCTGGGTGGCCTTGGGATTCGCTGGAGAGGAGGCACTGGAAATGTTGTTCCTTGGAAAAATAAATAGCATGCTGAAGAGAAGAGGCAAATTCCATTGCAGTAAACAATAATGTTTGGGGGGGGGTGTATGTTTAAAACATTGAGAAACCCCTATATTCCCCACTTCTCCTTCTGGAGCATTGGCTAGATGTTCTTCACAAGCAGGGCTTTATGCTGCACGAGTCCTGGAGTGTCACTGTGCTTAGAAATAGCAGCCTCGTGTAACAGGGGTATTAGTGTGGTAAGTCTCAGCAAACAGGAGCTCCTTGTGTTGTAACCTCCTGTGATGTTAGCAGGATTGAGTAAACGATGTCTAAAGCTCTTGTAATACCTGTGGAAGGCACTGGCCTAGCTTGAAGTAATGTCATCATTGAACCTCTTCCATTCAGATGAGTCATTTTTCCACTTCGAATCTAGCAGCCTAGCTGGTTTCAAGGCTCCTTAGAAACACCAGGCTGGGAGGAGTGGCTCATTTAAGAGTAGGAAAAATTGCAGCTCTGTTGTGTCGCTGCAGCAGACAGCACAGATCCCCAGAGCAGATCCCTGCAGCTGTTCTGCCACACTGACAGGACAGAGTGGTTCTCGCTCCGTGTTCCGTGTGTGTCATCAGCGATGCTGTTCCAGCAGCTTTCCAGATTTATTGGTCTCTCCCAGCTCTATGTGTTGCATCAGAGGATGAATGTGTAGGGCTTGTGTTGGGTTACACTGGAGGTGGTGGTAGCCTGGGTTTGGTCTGTTTGTAATATCCTCTTGGGTAGTTCATAGAGTGTTTCTTACCTCTAAATGTAGACACGTACCCACTGGTGACAAGCTGTGCTGCACCAGATGTTAACTTGCATATAATGTAAGTGCATCTTCAATAAAACTTTTTAGGCTAGAAAAGCACTTTTTGTTTCCTTTCAAAACATACTGCTGGCCCAAATTCAGTGTATTTCCAGGCTTCAGAACACTGGATTAAGAAAAACAGTCAAAATGCAGTGGAAAGCCCAGACCGCTGGGAAGGTGGTTACTGTTGGCCTTGTGATATGCACCACGATGATGGAGCTCCACTCTAAGCAAAGAATTTTATCTACTGGAATACAGAGCTGTTGCTTTGCTGAGCTTGCCAGATTGAAAACCTGATTTGCTAGGCTTGAAAATCCCTTATAGCTACCCACTGGATGGGAATGGGTTTCTTTTTATTTAAGATAATTCACTAAAAGATGCTGATCTGTGCAGTGACTCCTCCAAATTAGGACATTCTTACTGTAAACATCCTTGACATGTGGATTGTGGTTCTGGGATGCTGTTACCATGGCCAGATACCTGGTAAAATTTGAAGAAAATGTGAGTGTTTTGCACCTGGGTTTTAATGCACGTTATCTGCTAGAAGAATTTCTATATGCAAGAGAGAGCGATGCAGACAAGATGAATCTGCCATGAGAAGAAAGCTGGGTGCAGACCCAGCAGCAGTGCTCCATCCCTGAGTGTCCACATGTTAAACAGAAGCACGTCATTCTGGCAGTGAGTAGGGCTCAGCCTGACCAGCTTGAGGAGAAACGTCAGGTACCATAGAGCTGTAACGTCTGTCACCACCAATGTCAGGAGGGAGCCAGCGGTTGGGATGCTTGGTGACTTCCTTCCCAGGCTGGTGCAGGGGCCATCTAGTGATTTGAGCCAACATCCTGAGGAGTCTCTTTCTAACCAGCACTTATACTCTGGGCTGTTACTGAAAACATACTGATCATAAAACCTCAGAATCCCAGGGGCTGGAAGGGAGCTGGAGAGCTCCTGGGGTCCAACCCCCTGTCAAAGCAGCTCCCAGCTCATAGTGCACAGGGCGGCGTCCAGACGGGGCTGGAGTCTCTCCAGAGATGGAGACTCCACACCCCCTGGGCAGCCTGGCCCAGGGCTCCCTCACCCTCACTGGGGAAAAGTTCTTCCCCAGCTTGGTGGGGAACTCCCTGTGCTCCAACTTGCAGCCATTGCCCCTAGTCCTGTCCCCACAGACACTGAAAATGGGCTGGCTGATTCCCCCTGCAGCCCATCCTTCAGATAGTGATAAACATTCATCAGGTCCCCCCTTAGTCTTCTTGTCTCCAGGCTGAACAGCCCCAGCTCCCTCAGCCTTTCCTCACAGGGGAGATGCTCCAGGCCCTTCAGCATCTCCAGAGCCTCCTCTGGACTCTCTCCAGGAGATCCCTGGCTTTTTTATGCCAGGGAGCCCAGCACTGGACACAACACTCCAGGTGGGGCCTGAGCAGGGCAGAGCAGAGGGGAGGATCCCCTCCTGGGACCTGCTGCCCACACTCCTCCTGATGCCCCCCAGGATCCCCTTGTCTCTCTCAGCCCCAGGGCACACTGCTGGCTCATGGCCACCCTGTCATCTACCAGGATACCCAGGTTCTCTGCAGAGCTTCTCTCCAGCAGTCTGTAAACAAACCATCCTCAGCCTGTGCTGCAAATCAAAAGCAACTCCAAGGGCTTCAGAGGCAGGTGAAAGCTTCAAAGACTTAAGTGCTGCTCTTTGCATCCTGAATGGAGTGTTACACAACACTCAATGTTTGTTCCAAGGGCGTTATGTGGATGGAGCTCTTCTCTGGGAGGTGAAACTAAAGTAAAGAAGGCCACACATCACCAAGAAAAGATCAGGTAGTTGAGGCTTTTTGTGAGCATCTTGGCAGAATCCTGTAGAAGTTGGTGATGAGGGAACTTTACTTACCTGGATGTTGTTTGTCCTGAATGGAAGTGACTCCTCAGCAGGTTTGAGATGTCCTGGTGACTGTCCTGCACATAGAAGACCCACTGGGGTGGGTCTTGGGTGTGAAGGAAGTGGTTGAACACACATAGCTGAAGGGCACCCTGGTTGACAGAGTGGTTTTCATACCAGGTCCAAAACATGTGAATGGATCTCAGGGAAGAGTCAGGTGGGGATTGTGTCATGATGGGCTTTTCTTAGGAGAGATACTGAGATCAAGTGAAACTCATGAAATTTAGTTTTATATATATATATGTAATTTTCAAGCTGCTTTTTTTAGAGAGAGTTTTTAGAAAGCACTGCACTAAGGGATGGTTTTTCCTTTTCTCCTTTTACAGAGTTGCAGCTTTCTTGTAGACAGTAGGCATAAGTTTGTGAAGATGAAAACATAAAATGAGATTCAACTGTCAAGGAAAAAACTCAATAAGAAAGCAAACCTTAAACTAGACTGACTGAAGGATCATGGGGAGGTAAAGGAAAGGTTGTTCTGACAATCCACAGAAAGAGATAGTTATCCAGAGGTGATGCTGAAGAGGTCACCTGCCCTACCTGCTGTCACTGGTAACACAAGTGATCATGGCTAGAGCCCCAGCTGCTAGCACGGAAGGGAGGAGTGAAGACACTGAGGAGGGATGGGTTATCCCATTCCATCACCTGTCTCCAGAGTGGTTTCATCACCCACCTCAATAATTATATGGAAATCGTGATTATTAAACTAGCCTCTGAGAGAGGCTGTGATTCAGCTGGAGGACAGAACTCAAACTTGGAGGTAGAATGAAATGTCCATCAAAGGAAGGATAAATAAAAGCACAACAGTAGAATCTTCAGCTCTACAAATGGAGAGCAACTTCTTACAGAGCAGCCCAAATGAGAAAGGTCTCTGAAGAGAAAATGAAAGGGAATCCTCTGTTCTCCTGGGCCTGTGACAAACAGGATGAACAGTAACAGCCTTCCATTACCTCCAGGAAGGTTGAGGGTACACACTGGGGGAAACTTGCTCACAGTGGATATTGTGGAGCACAGGAGCAGAGAGCTTCAGAGGTTTTTTAGGCATCAGCATTATGGTTTTAAGGGCAGATGAGACGAAGCTGACAGTAGGTGGGACTTTTAAGTGGTTGATCATGACTTGGTACAGAGGGCAGATGATTTCCAGGTCTGTTAAATAAAAAAAAAACAAATATCCCCATTGCTGGCAAGTAGTCAAAGCCACCAAAACTCACTGCAAGGAAACCTGATTAAAGCTTGGATTGTTGTAAACCTCCCACAAATGTGAGAATTACTCCAAGTCCCCAAGGTAACAACTCAGATGTGTGTGTGTGGGGACACATACATGGTGAGAGAGTCCTGTTCTGGAGATAAAGTTGGGTTGCTTGAACGGCAGTGTCTGATGAAGGGGTGCTCTGCAAGGCCCTGGAGGTGAAGTGCAGCCTCTTCTGTACTAAGCACAGCTTCTGCACCCCTCAGCAGGGCTAAAGGCTGCTTTAGATACTTGTACCATTTTGTAAGGTGAGAGAAGAGGTGGAAAGGAGAAAATGGGGGGGTTGCTGTGTCCGTTCATTCTCCTTCAAGCCCTTCTCCCTTCACCAGCTGCCTTAGTTGTCTTCATGGACCTCTGGACTGGGATTGTCATGGGAAAAGTTAACTCACAGGAGGGTGCTCCCTCTGTGGTATTCCAGTCGTGCAGTGGTGGGCATTATACAGCGGTGTTGCTGTTTGCTCTGTCTCCAGGAGGCTTCATGGGGTGACTAAGCCACTTCCCCTGAAGTGCCATTAAGAAGAAAGTAGTCATAGTTCTGTCCTCATTCTACTCCCTGTAGCCAGGTCACTCCCTAAATCTCTGCCTTATTCCTGCACTGGTCACTCATAAATGCCTAGGGAAAAGAAAGAAGAGAGCAGGCACATACACTTTGCTTCCCAAAATACACTCTCAGCCGCAGAGGACTTTACTATGGAGATTTGCTAAGGCAGATGCAGTTTCTGCATTCTCTAACTCAGGTTGGAAGCTTCTTCCCTGCACTTGCCCAGTGTCCTTAAGGCCTGTACAAATTTCTTGTGTCCATAACACCCTGTTGCTGGGCTTCCCAAGGCCTACTGCTTCCTGGTGGGCTCAAGCCTTTTCTATTACCTTCGTATCGCCCCGCTGCTGTGTTCATTAGCGGGAAGTGGTGGTGACTAGTCAGTCCCTATCCAGGCCACTTGGGACTGTGGAACTTTGCCAGATCCAGCAGAGCCATCTCCATCACCACCATCCCAACGCTGGGCTTTCATTAAACCTTTCCAAGCTTCCATGCCATCTCTGGGAGGCCACAGGTGCTGTAAGGAAGCCATGGAGTGGTACAGCACGCTGAATAGCAGACATCTGCGGGTCTCCCTTTGTGTCCTCCCTTTACTTAATGTAAGCTGGTAGCAGCCTGTATTAACCTGGGAACAGTCATGCCCAAAAAGCAGATTGAGGAGCGGGATGTCCTCTTCAAAAATCCTTTGCAGTCTGGTGGCTGTAATTCAAGGGACAGGCTGGTTACCTTGGCAGATGCTCCTCGCTCCGGTCGGCTGGCACTTTGTAGTTCACAGCATCACCAGGTTGGAAAAGCCCTTTAAGATCACTGAGTCCAACCATTCCCATCCTGTGCTGACCCACATCCCTGAGCACCTCATCTCCCCAGCTGTTAAACACCCCCAGGGAAGGGGACTCAGCCCCTCCCTGGGCAGCCTGGGCCACAGCCCCACAACTCTGCCAGGGAAGAACTTTGCCCTCCCATCTGCTCTGACCCTGCCCTGGCCCAGCTTGAGCCCAGTGCCCCTTGGCCCAGCTCCTGTCCCCTGGCTGAAGAGACCATCCCCCACCTCTCTGCACCCTCCTGGCAGGGCAGGGGAGGTGGGGAGAAGGTCTGCCCTCAGCCTCCTCTTCTCCAGGTTCAACACCCCCAGCTCCCTCAGCTGCTCCTCAGAGGATTTGCCCTCCAGCCCCTTCCCCAGCCTGGTTGCCCTTCTCTGCACTCACTCCAGGCCCTCCATGTCCTTCTGATGGTGAGCTGCAAACTTAGGGGAGGGAACATTCAATCCCTTTGTCCAGGTCCTTGATAATGATATTGAGACAATTCAGAATGCTGAGAAAACATTACTGCCCTGAAAGTGAAGTGTCTTATTTGATTACCTAGAAGCCACATTTCAGAAGGCGCTTTTGGACAGCGCTGCGTGCGCACTCGTTACCTCTGGATGTTCCTATCTCAACCTTTAGGATGGGTCAAGAAATGCTAATCCAGGCTGGTTCCCTCTCCTTTCTATTGCTTTTGTGCCCAGTGGCTCACCAGTGGTGTGCTGGGGGAATGCTCTGATCAGCAGGATGAGAATTTGAACTCACGTGGTTCCGGATGCCTATCTTGAAATGGGTATGTGGGCCCAATTTGAAAGTGGTTATTAATGAGAAATGGCATGGTGGTTGATTATTAATATCTCCATTAAAAGCTGTGGTGGAAATATTAATACATTGTCATTTTTGTTTTCCAGCTATGGCAGCCATTCGAAAAAAGCTGGTTATAGTGGGCGATGGTGCCTGTGGCAAGACCTGTCTGCTGATTGTATTTAGCAAAGACCAGTTCCCTGAGGTGTATGTCCCCACGGTCTTTGAAAACTACGTAGCAGATATTGAAGTGGATGGAAAGCAGGTACGTGTGTGCTGCTCCAACCCCCAGAACCCCCCTGCCTTTATTCGCTGTGATGTGGAGGGCTCCACCCTTCTTTAGCAAGCAGTTAGTGCTTAGTGTTTATGATGTTGGAGAGATGAAGCGTGTTTCTGTGGAAGAAATCCTGGCCTTGCTAGAACCTGCTCTCATCCTGTGGCTGCTTCACAACCTGTTTCTGACTTCACCCAAGTTGAGATTCTAAACACCCTAAGGTTATTCCCACTGAAGTGTTGCAGTAGGTGAGAGTAGGTGGAGCCATTCATTCCGTGTGCTGTGAGCACTGTGCTGCTAGCCTGTGGAATCGTGTGGTGGAGTCCCCAGGCTCACAGGGACTTGGTACAGAAAAGACTGGGGCCTGGAGAGAGTCTCTTCTCATACCTACTCCTGGCAACGTGCAGGATCCTCTTCAGAGCAGACTAACGGGCTGGAAAGGGGGTTGATTTCTGCAGCGCATCAGCATCCTCTGCCCTGCTTGTCTGGAGGAGTGCAGTTCTTAGCAGCCAGGTGTACCCAAAGCTCACTGAGCTTCGTTTTTAGCTTATCACCCAGTCAAACTTCCTCATCCCCTTCTGTCTGAATCCCTACACCTTTAGATGACGTGGGGAGAGCTGTGCCCAGTCTAAACAGAAATTGCACGAGCAGGTTAGCAGTGTGCTTTCTGCTGTGGAACTGACAACTGGCTGGTCATGTAAGTAGATGACATACTTTACCTAAGCATGGTGAAAGCTTGCTGGTACACCAGTCTGTAGGGGAGCAGGGCTTGAGACTGTTCTGTGTGACAGCCGTTTACCTCTGGCTGCTTGGGAAAGCCTTAGCAGGAATGGTCAGAAGCCACGTGAAGACCAAACAGCGATGGTACGAAACAGGATTGATTTGTCTGTTGATGAAGCAAAGGAGCTGGTTCCAGCCTCCTGTGAGGGCACCTCTGTACAAAAGCCATAGAATTCACATCTGCAATTGCAGCAGGGACCTTGAGAGAAGGAATGTTTCTGAATTTGCTGTGTATGCATGCAAGTAAGGCTTTATACCTTCACAGCTTACCCAAACGGGTGCGTTGCATGTTCAAACTCATGTTTGGGTCCCAGTTTTACCCATCTGTCTTTATCTGAGCTGCTGTGGGCTTTCTTCCTGGAATCTTTGAACATAAGAGTTTCAACAGGAAGGAACCTGCTCAGTTGCAAAGGCAGCTGAATCAGTCTCAAGCAAGAGCGTTCCTTAAGAGCTTCATTATAGTTTTTGAATTTCCTAGCTTAGATGTTCATTGTTCCTTATTTTAAATGACTGGGATGTGCTCCCCTAGCTTCACCAGAAGTAGCAATACTGAGAACATGAGCTGTTCTTGGGAACAAGCAGCTTTCTACCCAAATCAGGCTTATTGCCAGTTTAAATTTCTGCTGTCATGAAATTTTAATGAATTTGTGCACAAATAAGTACAATCTCACTGTTTCTTAGTCACACCAGCTTCCAGCTGTAAACCAATTGAAAATGGGCAGAATCCTCAAAAGCCTGTGCTTAGGAGAGTCCAGTTCCCCTGAACACTGGGGTGCTTATCAGAGAGGTTCCCTTCGATTCTTCTGCTGGTAGTTTTTATGTCCTTTCAGAGACTTGACCTTGGCCATGGATAGAAAGAGAGGTCTCAGAAGCTGCAGTAAATTGATTTCTGGGATTAGGGAACATAATGTTTCTAATGGTTCTCTTTACAGAGTGGTTTGTCATGTAGTCTCCTCCTTTTGAGTGGTGTTCAACTGAAGTAGCCTCCCCTCTTATGGGTTGCTGACTTCTGAATCGCAGCCTCCCTGGTGATGTGCCTAACTGCCTTGCTCTTTCTTCTGTAGGTCGAGTTGGCTTTGTGGGATACAGCAGGACAAGAAGACTACGATCGACTTAGACCGCTTTCTTATCCAGATACTGATGTTATACTTATGTGTTTTTCAATTGATAGCCCTGATAGTTTAGGTAAGTAGATGACTGCTTGAACCAGAGCTACGCCTCTCTGTCACTGTTCCTCTTGGAAATGATGCTGTACAGTTCCTTTTCCCATGCTGAAACGATGAGAGCATTCCTGGCTTCAGAATTAATGTACAGCTTTCAGAAATCAAGATCTGAAAGAAACACGTGTTCTCTGACAATGCTGAGTGGCAGTGGGGAGCCCTGGCAGCACCCTGTCTTTACCCAGGGCTCTGCTGCTTAACCTCAGCAACGCTTAGCAGGGAAGGCAGCTCCCTGGCCTAGATCAGCACCCCAGCCCCGCAGGGCTGCCTGGAGGACACAAGCAGGAAAGCTGCAGCTGCTGTGCTCCTCTGTGGCCTGAACCCTGTGAGTACATTGGGTGGCACAGCCCACCCAAGGGTGCATTGGATTTTATTGGGTTTTATTTTTATTTTACATTTCTCCTTGAAAATTGAAGGCTTTTAAACACTTGGTGCCACACTATATCCATCAAAGCAGGGTAACTTCCTTTCTAAGGAAAGGGGAAAGCTGGCTTTGTGTTCTTGTCCCTCTCCCCCTGCTCCCTTTTATTCAAGGGGGATCAGCTTGAGATGCTCCCCTGGTCCTAAACAGCCTGGGGTTGTTTTGTTCTCTGCTTGATGAGTTAAAAACTTGGGCCAGAACCCCACAGGAGGGGTGCTCTCTTGCTGGAAGGGATCAGCAGGTGGAGCTTTATTCCTGACCTGGTCTCTTCCCAGTGACTGACGTCTGCTTGTGACAAAGAAGGGGAGAGGAGAGGTGGTGAAGTTACGATTGCTGAGCTCCAAAAGCACGTTTCATACATCTGTGATGAGATGGGCACTGCTTCTGTGTGGAGGCCACCACTGAAATCTTCACTGATTGATTTTGGAATTTGATACATAAATACCAATGTGTTTGAGCTTACAGAGACATTTTTGATGAGCATAAGGAGCAGGAGAGTGAGATGCCCTTATTTCTCAGACATGGTGTCTCTGGAACTCAAATTTCTTTCCCACTGTGGCCTCCTAAACAAATACAATGTGGCAGCATTTTCTTCAAACAAGGGAATTCCTACAAACATTTCCCTTGTCTACCTCTCAGCAGTGGGATTTGTTCACCAGTGACTGTTTTTGAGGCTTCTTGCTGGAATGCAGATGAAGTTAAGGCAGATCTTAGGCACATCGATACCAGGATACCAGTTCTCTCCTAAATGAATTAAACATTTGGAGTTTTCTACTGTCAGGGTGATCATAGAATCATTAAGGACTGGAAAAGACCTGCAGGATCATCTAGCCCAACCATTTCCCTGCCAGCCATATTACTCACTAACCCATGTCCCTAAGTACCTCATCCAACCCTTCCTTGAGCAGCCTGAGGGACGGTGACTCCGCCACCTCCTTGGGCAGCCCGTTCCAATGCCCAACCACTCCTTCTGAGAAGAAATTTCTCCTAATTTCTAACCTGACCCTCCCCTGGCACAACCTGCAGCCATTCCCTCTCGTCCTGTCACTGGTTACCTGCGAGAAGAGGCTGAGCCCCAGCTCACCACAACCTCTTCACAGGGAGTTGCAGAGAGCAAGGAAGTCTCCCCTGAGCCTCCTCATCTCCAGGCTGAACAATCCCAGGTCCCTCAGCCTCCCAGGATGGCCTTCTTGGCTAACTGGGCACACCTCTGGCTCATGTTTGCTGGCAAGCCTCTATAGTAAAAGTTATCAATAGCAGATCAAGTTTAAATGATGCTGTAAAGAAACTGATGTTGGTTTGTGTTAGGGATGCATTAGGAGAGCCCCTGATGGGTAACTAAACATTTTATCCCCCAGCTGTTACATTAGGAATTAGGCAATACAGTGTTATATCCCCTCTGCAATCCATCCCTAGGGAGGCTTTTTACTACAGCCCTGATCTGTCTTACGATGAACCTGCCTCCCAGAGTTGCATCTTGGGAAGAAACAAGGATGAGACTCAAGGGATCCAGGAAGCACGGAAATAGGGTTAATGGCAGGGTTAGTCCTGCATGCAGCTCCCACAAGGGTTTAAAAATACCCTTCCTGCCACAGTTCACAGAAGGTTGGAGTAAAGGAGCAAATGAGATGCTCATTAAGATGTCACAGTGACTGGGATAATGTCTGGTCACTGCTCAGTCTCATTTCTTGCCTGGGCTCTGCAGAGCAGCAGCCGACAAGCCAGCAGTTGGGTGTAGAAGTGTCTCTTTTAGAAAAGACAACACCAGCAACCCTTATCTCTCCCTCACTTCCACCAGATTTGGTATTTTAGAGACAACTTCCAGTGTCTTTGTCTCTCTGTGGGGCAGTTTGGGCTCAGCTGGCAGGTGTGGCTGGTACCATGGCACGAGGTTGAGCCACGCATACTGTGCGTGCTGCTCCCTGGCAGCTGGAGAGCTACCTGCCTGCACACCCTCCAGCCAGGCAGGGGCACAGGGACAGTCAAATCTGATCTCAGTTGGGTTTTCCTCCCTCCTCCCTCTGCTGCGTACCGGCCCTGGGGTGCCCCTGTCCCTGGGAGCAGTGGAGGGAGCAGTGATGTGCTGGGCAGAGCTCTGGGGGTGTAGTGTTCAGAGGCTGGCACCCTCTGAGCGCTCCGGGGCAGCTGCAAAGTTGTTGTTCTGGCTGTAGTGCAAAGTCTGGCTGCAAAATGCTTGTCTCAATTGTTCTTTCAAGCAAGAAAACAATGCTGGAAGAGTTAATGCCTCTTCAAAAGCTGGGTGGAATTTCAAGAAGATAAAAAGGGGTTACATGGCCTTGCAGGTACATCCACTGGTGAACCTCTGAGAGCTTCTCATGGCAAAGCTAACTGTTTTGGGCTGTTCAAGGCTTCCTGCTGTATAGAATTTGTCAGGCTTTGCTTCCAGAAGCCCTCAAGTCTGCTGTTTGCAGCTCCATTTAAAAAATAAAGCCATACAGGGACACTGTTAGGAGGAAAAAGCTTCTTGTGTATGAATTTGTCTGCTGCAGAGAGGGAGGAATGACAGAGCTGTGAAGGACTCACCCCACATCTTTGTTTCTCTGCACCTGTAGTCAGTGTACAGGGCAGCTCTGCTACAGCTGATGGACGAGTTCAGGGTGGGTGGGTGGTGTTGCTTTGGAAGAGGTGCTGTGAAAACTCAGGCTTCAGGGTTGTGCTCATCTTTAGCCTCTGGAGAGAAATAAAATATTCCCTAACTCTCCGTTCAGGATCCTGTGCTCTGTTCTGTGAGGTACCTTGGGCTAACCCTTGTCCTGAGAGGTGAGGAGAAGCCAGGAGGTCAGGTGTCTACCATAGACAAAGTTGGTCTTTTTTGGCAATCCCAGATGAGGTGGTCTGTTTCCCAAACTGAGTAGAAAAAAGGGCATCAGTGGTGGTAGTGAGATAAAGCCTCTCAGCCAGCAGGTAAAAGGTTTCAAATCAAACTCTCCCCAGAAGTGTATCTCAATACAGTCACACTACTCTCTCTCTTACATGATGATTTTATCTTGACTTTCAGAAAACATCCCAGAGAAGTGGACCCCGGAGGTGAAGCATTTCTGCCCCAACGTGCCTATCATCTTGGTAGGAAACAAGAAGGACCTGAGGAACGACGAGCACACAAGACGAGAGCTGGCCAAAATGAAGCAGGCAGGTTCCTTTCTGGTAGTCTGAGGGCAAGTGGCCCACAGCTTGCTGCCAGCTCCCTCTGGGCTGTGTAATGAGCACTTCTCTATGGCAGAAGTCAGAAAGTACATAGTCCTTTTAATGGAGCCTTCCTTTTTTTCATATTTGGAGGTTTAATTTTTAGACTGAGGCATTCTGAGCGATGCCAGCTGCTCCCTTGGGGTCCTGAGAGCCAGCTGTGCCCTGCTGCAGAGCCAGGTCCCTGAGGTATAGAAGGGAGTCAGTCAGGAGACAAGAGACACATCGAGTGGGCACATGCTTGAGGTGTTCTTTATTTTGGGTGCTCAGGATATGAAGGAAAACAGCTACTGGGAGGTGCTTTGAGGTGTGATAACCACAGTAACAGCAGCCTATCGCTAGGTTTCATTTTTAGACCAAGTCTCAACCCCCCAGCTGGGGTGTGAGACAGCAGATACTCTTCCCTGGCCCCAAAAATGTTGCTCCTGTCACACAGAAGTTGTTGTCATACAGAGATGGGGGCATTAATGTGGGGATTTGCCCGTAGGCTTTTGTTACAGTTGGGGGAAGGAGTTGCATCAACCTTTCCTCAGAGATAAGCGGTGGTTTGCTCAAGTTTCAGAGGGTCCCAGAGCCTTGGAGCTCAGAGGTGTCAGAAAGCCAGTCGTGCTCTCCAGCCTTGATGCAGCATTGCAGATACCCCCCTCTGCGTAGCCTGGGCTGGGGGCGTGCTGTGTTGAGGGAGAAGCAGCATGCTGTACTAAGCTCTGCTCTCAGGGGAAGCAGTTCACTATTCACCCATCAATTGATGCTGCACAGTACTTCTCCCCCTCTGCTTTGCCCTGGGGAAGACTGCACCTGGAGTATGGTGTCCAGTTCTGGGCCCCTCAGCTCAAGAAGGACATGGAACTCCTTGGAAGAGTCCAGTGCAGGGCCACCAAGATGGTTAAAGGAGTGGAACACCTTCCTTATGAGGAGGGGCTGAGGGAGCTGGGCCTCTTTAGCTTGGAGACTGAGGGGTGACCTCATTAATGCTTATAAATATGTAAAGGATGAGAGTCAGGAGGATGGAGCCAGGCACTTCTCAGTGATGGCAGCGACAGGACAAGGGTCAGTGGGTGTGAGCTGGAGCAGAGGAAGCTCCATGGGAGCATAAGGAGAAACTTTTTCCCTGTGAGGGTGACAGAGCCCTGGGCCAGGCTGCCCAGAGAGGTTGTGGAGTCTCCTGCTCTGGAGACATTCAAACCCACCTGGATGCATCCCTGTGTGATTTAGTCTGGGTGCTCCTGCTCTGGCAGCAGGGTTGGACTAGATGATCTTTCAAGGTCCCTTCTGACCCCCTGACGTTCTGTGATTTAATCTGGAAATCCCTTTGCCTTGGTTGGGGGTCTGGGTGGGAAGGGGAAGACCCAGCGCTTCTCGAGCAGCTTCGGATCCTTCTCACCTCTTGCTTTTGTGTCACCCCAGGAGCCTGTCAAACCCGAGGAAGGACGAGACATGGCAAACCGCATTGGTGCATTTGGGTACATGGAGTGTTCTGCAAAGACCAAAGACGGTGTGAGGGAGGTTTTTGAAATGGCCACTAGAGCTGCTTTGCAAGCCCGGCGTGGCAAGAAAAAGTCCGGGTGCCTTCTCTTATAAAGCGTGGCCAGAGGAAGATGGCCAAAGCAGCACCCTGCACTTGAGTAATTTTGAAGTGCTGTTTATTAATCTTAGTGTATGATTACTGGCCTTTTTCATTATCTATAATTTACTTAAGAGATTTAAAAATCGAGTCATCTTGCTACCAGTATTTAGAAGCCAACCATGATTTTTATAACAATCTGCATCAAATTCATCTGTGCACCCAAGGTTAACCTCAACATTCCTCTAACCAACCTTTTCTGCACTCACAGGATATATGCCAGGCGCTAATTGAAGACAAATTCTCTCTTCTTTTCATCTCTCTTGAAAGTCAAAAGCTGTTCACACAGAGGATTGGTCTGTGTAACTACTTTCTAACTAACGGCCTATGCGAATCGAGTCCAGCTGTTAGTGGCTGGATGTGGAACCCAGCGTTAGCTTCAGCGCTGTCACATTTAGGGAAGATCTGGTTTTCGTGGCTCAGTGGTGTTAAAGCATTAGTTTGAAAATGTGATCACTCTGAAATGACCAAGTCCCATTCAGCTTAAGGAAAAGTGAGGGTTCTGTGGTTTCATGTTAGTTACCTTTTAGTTACTGTGTAATTAGTGCCAGTTTAAATGTATGTTACCAAAAATAAATCTATTTACCCCAGCTTAGATGTAGTATTTTTTGTATAATTGGATTTCCTAATACTGTTACTTGTAACCTCTGCGTTAAGGTGTTCTGGGTTTTTTAAGAAACTGTATTTGAAAATAAAAGTCCGATGGAAAGCAGCTGATCCTCTCCCCCTGTTCATTTGTAAGAGTCTGACCCATTCCAGTGACCTGAGTGGGCTGCACACCCCAGGAGGAGGTGTTTTTTCCATGACGTTGCCGTAGGGATGAGAAAAGACAGCCTGCTCACACTCAAAGCTTCTGAACTGTTCAGTTGCCTTAAGTTCATTGCTGGACCCAGTTTCAAAACTTTAAAGGAAGAAAACAAAAAAACAAAAAAACAAAAAAAAAAAAAAGAAACTTTTTGTGTAAGTTTGGTTACCGTGTAGTGATCAGACTCCTGACCTGTGAACTTCTTGCTGTTCTGCAGCCAACTAAACTCTTTCTGTATTTTCATTTTTCCAACAACTAATAGAATAAAGGCAGTTTTCTAAGCTCCCTGTATCCTGGTGTCTGTATTCCTCACTCTGGGGGTTTGGCCCAGCATCTGACCACCTGAATCACATCCTGGTTCTGCTAACAGCTGCAGTAGGATTCGCTGAGCAATTGCAGGTGCTTTAATACCAGTTTCTGTCCTCTGCTGCTCACAGAGTGCTCAGCCTTGCCTGGCCCCTGCGCTGAGCAGCAAAGCTTCCCAGGACCAGTGTGCACCCCTTGAGTTGAGCTGGCCAGTCCTGGCTGTGCCCATGCAGGAAGGGGAGAGTGGCAGCGCTGCTGCAGAGATGCAGTGGCACCCAGCATGCTGCAGCACGTGTGAGCACTCACACAGGGCAGCACTGCAACCTCCTGGCCTGGGTTCAGCTGGGAGAGAGTTAAGTGCTTTCTAGCAGCGGGTGGGTGAGAGCAGTGCTGGTAACACAGGGATGGTTTAGTCATTTCAGTTGTTCATACTTCCTTGCTAATGAGAAGGGGGGGGGGCACACAGGGATTTGGGGGGGCACAGCCAGGACAGGTGACCCAAAGTGGCCAAAGGGATATTCCATACCAATTACATCGTGCTCAGTGTAAAGGGGGCTGGTGGGGGGAGGAGCAGGGCCAGGGCTCCAGGAGCACAGCCCTGGGGACGGTCCAGCTTTGGGACAGCTCTGAGCTCTGGGGTCGGTGAGAAACCGCTTTGTGTGTCTCCAGTTCTGTGTGTTCTGCTGTAAAGTCCCATTAGTGGGATTTCTCTCTCCACTGTCCCAACAACCTGCCCTTATCCCAACCCACGAGGGTTGGGGGGAGTGTCAGAATTTCTTTTTCCTCCCCTTTCCCACTCCCCCCATGCCCCCACAGAGAGAGAACCTGTGCGGTGCCCGGCCCTCAGCTGAGACAAACCCGTGCCACCTCTGAGGGCTGCAGCAAGCGATGGGCAGGAGGGAACAGGCTGCTGTGCTGGAGAGCTGAGGGTGCTGCTGGGCAGAGGTGAGGGAGCAGTGGGTGCACTGCCACACTTGCTCTTGCATTTACTGAGCTGAGCTGGGCAGGAGGGAGGCCAGTTGCTGACCGCAGTCTGTGTGAGAGCACCCAGCCCCACCAGTTATGGCCTGAAAAAAAGCCAGGCTGCTCTTTTCTTGTTTTCCTCTTTTTTCCCCCCTTTTCCACAGTGTTCCTGATTCCTTTTCCTGCAGCCAAGGTGAAACAGAGCCGGGCTGTGGGGAGCGCCCCACACCTCTGCTCCTTGTGCTCCCTCTGCAGCCACGGACACCCCAGAATGAAGCATGTGGCCAGCCAGGCGGTGGCACTGGCTGGGTGCCCATCGTTCACCCATGGGAGGGTGACAGGGTTGAGCAGAGCAGGAAGTTCCTCGCTGCAGCTGCAGAGCTGCCAGGGACGATGTCACCCTCCGGTTAGCAGGCTCACTCGCTCTGCAGTTCCCTTTTTGGGGGTTTGGTGTGGGTGGTTTGGGGGGGGTGGCTGCTGTTGAGCAAAACTGGGTTTTTTTCAGTCTTGCAGAGCTCTGGGTTGCTGTTCTCTGGTCACCGTTACAGAGCAGCATTTCAGGGGTTCTGAGTGAGGGCTGCGTGCTCCTCAGGCCCAGGCTCATGGCTGGTGTATCCCCTGATGTGCTTCCACCCAGAAGGAATTGTTACCCCAGTTTTAGTCTAAGCTCTTGCTCACCTACAGCACCACCTCCCCATCTCCTCTGCCTCCACCAGCTGGCGTCACGTTTTCTGGCCTATCCTCCAAGTTCAGACATGTTGCTAAGTCAGAGTCTCCTTTTTCGTGCCCAAGAGCTGCAGCTCCCTCTCCTTGTCCCTCACACCACCAGCATCACAGCAGAAGGCTGCTCAGCAGCACGTGGTCGGGATCGGTCCTCCTCAGCCTTCCTGCTTTCCAGGGCCAGCAGCCTGGCTCCCTGTGGGTTCCCAGCGCCCTGGAGGCACCTTTTTTCTGGATGAAACTTAAGGAGACAGACAGACAGACAGACTGGACTTTGGAAATGAGAGCTCAGTGCTCACAGAGAGTGACCCAGCCAGGCGCAGAGCTGTGGAAGGGGCAGGGAGCTGTGAAAGCTGGGAGCTGAGCACCAGATCCCTGACCAGGGGAGGGAGCCCAGAAGGTGAGTGTTGTGACCTTTGCAATTACTCACTTCCTCATGAACAACGTTCTGACCTCACAGGACAACCGCTGCTTGTTACACATTTCTAAAGGGGTCCCTTGAGCCTCTGAACCTCCTGGCACGCCTCTGGATCCAAGTTCAGCTGACTGTGGAATCTGTCCAGGCACAGGGTGTACCTCCAAGCCAGCAAAGCAAGTTCAGCTCAGTTGGTTTCCTCAAAACTCAGTCGTCAAGGAAGGGAAAGCCCTGACCTGCTCTTGTCTGAGAAGGGCAGGGCCCCAGAAGCAAGCTTCTACGTCATACAAAATTCCCAGCTCCAGTCTGAGGACTGCAGGTGCCAGTCTGAGCAAGCATCAAAAGTGGCAGCAGAGAGAAGCCTCTGTGGCACTGTGCTCAGCCCTGAGGAGCGATTCCTCTTCTTCAAACCGCTGTGCCCAAGAGGAGGGTGAGGAGCCTGCATGGACTGTCACTGTCAAAAGCAAACAAGGGTCATGTCAGCCTCTGCTCATCCCCCTCAGCCGTTTCTCTGGCTGCTCTGATCTCAGGACACATGTTGCTCCTGCTGTCAGGGCTGCAACACGTTGCAAAACCTGCAAGATAATCAGGCAAGTCCCCAAAACTCACCACAGTCAGGAACGACCCCGTTCCCAGTTGCAGGGGCAGGTGCCAATACCAGCCCAGAGCAAAACCTCCATATCCTGCAGCACCTGGGAACCCTGAGTGGAGATGCAGCATTCTATGGTGGCCTGTTAGTGACAGCTGGTGTTTGCGATGAGGCCTCAAGGCCAAGCACAAAAGAGGACAGCAGTGGCGGGGGGGCTGACCGCATCCCCCCATGCTCTGGGGCCTGAGCACCTCGGCACTGAGCCAGGGCTGATAAGCAGCTGTGTGACCTTGGGGCTGCCACGAATGGAGCTCACATGGCACAAATGCTGCCTAGAGCTCGACTGGGGCTCACTGCTCCCCCTCCCCGGGGAGCCGTGCTGAAGCTGAGGCCCTCACTCTTGGTCCCTGTTGAGCTGTGCTGCCCCATGGTCCCTTCTGGTGATCAGCCCAAGGCCTGACCACAGAGCTGCCTCCGCACGGTGTGCTCCGGAGGAGGGTGATGCGGCGGCTGGGCTGTGCTACCTGGCGTTGGGTGCAGGCAGCACGGCACCCAGGGCTGCCCTGAGAAGAGCAGTGGCTGCTCCATCGCTGGAAGGTCAAACACTGAGAGCTCTGGGATGGGGAAAAGCAGCTGCTGAAGTAAAGGGAGGCACTGCCAGCTGACAAGAGGTGGGTCAGTTATAAAAGGACACTGAAGAAGGGAGCTGTGGGCCCTCGTGGGTGGCAGTGTTTCGGGTTCAGGGTGCCTCCTGGTCCACCTCCCAGCACACAAACCAGTTTCTCTGCCAGAAGCCGCTGCTCCCGTTGGACGCCGGGGCCTAGGAGGACGCTGCAGCCCCCGACGCTGCGCGGTGCCGTCTCCGTACTCGGGGGGGGGGGGGTCCCGTCACCCCAAAGGTTTTAGCTCTGGGGCCACTGTGTGTTCGGCTGGCTCTGAGGATGGGTGACGCTGCCCCGTGTGATGCCCAGGGCTGGGTGCAGCACCCACTTCTGAGCTGTACCCGGACAGAGGAAGCGCCAAGTGCGGCGGGGAACCGGCGGTGAGCGGCGGCAGCGCCGGGACCGCCCCCCCAGCCCCGAGCGGGGCCCCAGGAGCTGGGGGAGCGATGCCGCCCTCGGGCGCGCAGAGGCAGGAAGTGAGGGGGAGGGATCGCGGCGGGGCGGGGCCGGCCCAGGCAGTGCGAGCCATGGCGGCGGCGGCGGGAGCGGGCATGGCGGGCGCGGCGGGGCTGGCGGGACTGGCGGCGAGGCCGCTGGGCGCGGCGGAGCCGCTGGCGCTGGGCGCGCTGCGGGGAAAGGTGCTGCTGGTGGCCAACGTGGCGTCGCTCTGAGGCACCACCACCCGCGACTTCCTGCAGCTCAACGAGCTGCAGCAGCGCTACGGCCCCCGCGGGCTGCAGGTCCTGGGCTTCCCCTGCAACCAGTTCGGGCACCAGGTAGGGCGGGCGGCGGGGCCGGGCCTGGGGAGGGGGGGGGGAGCGGGGCAGAGCCGCCGGGCGCGGCTGGGCTCTCACGGGCTTCCCTCGGGGCGGGTTTGGTTTCCCTAGGAAAATGCCACGAACGAGGAGATCCTGCGCTCGCTGGAGCACGTTCGTCCGGGCAACGGGTACAAACCCAATTTCATCATGTTCGAGAAGTGCGAGGTGAACGGGAAGAACGCTCACCCCCTCTTCACCTTCCTGAAAGAGGCGCTGCCCTTCCCCCACGACGACCCCTCCTCGCTGATGACCAACCCGCAGTACATCATCTGGTCCCCGGTCTGCCGCAACGACATCTCCTGGAACTTCGAGAAGTTCCTCATCGGCCCCGACGGCGTGCCCTTCAGGCGCTACAGCCGGCACTTCGAGACCATCAAGATCCAGGAGGATATTGAGCTGCTTCTGCAGAAGGTCCCCAAGGATGTTCTGAAGTAACACGGAGCCTGCAGTGCTGGCTGCCCGTTCCCCTGGCTGCCCGTTCCCCTGGCTGCCCGTTCCCCTGGCTGCCCGTTCCCCTGGCTGCCCATGCCCTTGGCTGCCCGTTCCCCTGGCTGCCCGTTCCCCTGGCTGCCCGTTCCCCTGGCTGCCCATGCCCTTGGCTGCCCTCTCAGCTTGCTGCTGGTGTCTCTCGCAGGGGGCTGCCGCTCTGGTGGAAATCCCAGTGTCTCTGTGCAGGTTTTGCTCATGACAGTGCATCTTCCAAACTCTTGAAGTGTACTTGATGTATTCAGAAGTTGCATGGGAACGTTTGGGAAGCTACGCTGGGCCAAGCAGCTGCGAGTCTCAGTAGCTCACTGTGATTCTCTGAATAAATAGTAATAAAAAGCGTACTTTCTTTAAGGCTGTGGCTTGATAAATCCTGTGTGAGTTGGGTGAAACGTGGCACCCATGTTACTCATTGACCAGCTCCTGTGGGTGCTCATGGAGGGGGGGGGGGCTCAACCACTCAGGCATGGTGGTGCAGTCAGGCTTAAATCTAAACATCCGCCCAGGGCAGACAAACAACAGCAGCATGGAGCTCTGCAAGCTGTGACCAGGGCCACATCTTACCCTGCACACAACGGGCCTGGAACAGAAACACCTTGCTGAACTGTCCTTGCTTGAGGCTTGCCTGCAGACGATGCCCAGGGAAAGGACAAGAGGCAGCCAGTGCGAGCTGGGGCACAGGAGGTTCCATGTGAGCATAAGGAAACTGTGTTGAGCCAGGCTGCCCAGAGAGGTGGTGGAGTCTCCTTCTCTGGAGACATTCAAACCCACCTGGATGTGTTCCTGAGTGACCAACTCTAGGTGACCGTGCTCTGGCAGAGGTTGGACTGGATGAGCTTTGGAGGTCCTTTCTGACCCCTGACGTTCTGTGGCAGTGAGGAGGCATGTGGCCAGGCTAGGGTTCTGCACTGGCTGATGACCTCCCAGCATGGCTAGCAACACAGGGCCTCGACAGGTTAACAGCTGCTCAGACAGGTGGATGAGCAGTCCTGCAGCACTGGCAGAGGGCTTGGGGAAGAAAAGCCCTTGGGCCTAGCCCCCCCCCCTCATTTTCTGGCCTCCCTCAGCAGATTCCTGGGGGGACAGAGCCCTTGTCCCAGCGCTGCCGCTCTCTTGCTGGCTCAGCTGCCTCCCAGCTCTGTCCCATTTTGCATCAGTGGCAGCCTGACAGGGACATCCCCACACTCACCCTGTTCTACATGAAGCCAGGGGTGCCTGTGTGCACTCCCAGCATGGAGCTGCAGAGAACCAGTTCTCCCATGTTCCCAGGCAGAATACCTGCCACCTCCACCCTCCTCCCAGGGAGCCTGTGCCTTGCCTGGGGACAGGGATGACGCATGACTCTCCAAGTGTGGGTGTGCCAGGGTTCAGGTGATATTTACTTCTTTTTACTTCTTCCCCAATGTGGGTTTTACCCCTGCCAGACATGGAGCTGGCAGGTACTTCATGGAGCTCTTACAGTAATCCTGACATGTACCTGCACAGCCATCCTGGGTTTACTGCCTGCTGGTGCACAGCTGGAATCAGGACTGGGTTCCTCCCACACATTGAAAGCCTCTGTCAAATTTCACCTGACACCTTTCTGCCCAGGTAAATTTCTGCAGGTAAATTTTTACTCTTGAAATGGCCCTGTGAGCATGTTTTCACTACAAGCCATTCCCTACAAGACCTTGTACCTCACCTCAGGAGCACTAAGGCACAGGAACCCACGCTTTCAGAGGCCAGGCACCAGGCTCTCAAGCATTACTGCACTCTTTTTCAAAACAAGGGGCTTTTGTTTGGGTTTTTCCTCCATTCCCAGCTTCTCACCTTACCAGTTCATGGGTTGCTTTGTTGCTGTACCTACCTTCAAGGCTCCCTCCCAGCTGGCTGAGGCACTGGGGCTCCACCCTGCTTGCTGCTACCCCTGAGTCATCCGGTTTTGAACTGGGATTGCGCAAAGCCTCACCAGGCTGTTTCTTCACTTCCAGTACAGCTCGGTGGAAAAAAAAAATCCAGGATGTTTTCAACAGTTATTTCAGCTCTGGAGCAGAAGCTGCTTGATTTGGGGGAGTATTTTTTCAGTTAAATCAACTTCCTTCATCAAGGCAGGATGTTGAAATAGTGTGCAGAGCACAGGGGATCGTGGGGAGCAGGAGCTCCTTCTGGACATGAGGTGTGGCACTTCCTCAATCCCGACCCAGGGAACTCCTCAATCTGAGCAGGACCTCCTTTGCTTTGCCTGTCCCTTGAGTGGGACCTCCTTTGCTTTTTGCCTGTCCCTTATCAGGCCACAGCCCCTGTGGGGAGCAGTCCCTAAACCTGCTGCTCTTCCAGCCCCTGCACAAAGGGTTTCCGGCTGAGCCTGTCAGCAGAAAAGGCACCTTACACCCTGCTTACTCAGTGCTAAAGGCCAAGGGATTTATTTGCCTTCCGGCTGCTGGGGCTGTGCTAGCTTAAAAACAAAGCAGCAGCTCCCAGGCAGATAAGCCATACCAGCAGTACAGTGACTCGACTGCAGGGTGAAAATGAGCCATGCCAGCAGGAGAGTGAATGGTGCTTGAAGCCTTGTTACTCCCCCACAGCAGGCTCTCCCTCCCAAACCTCAGCTGGCCTCCGGGCCAGAGGGGATGAAGACCTTTGACTGTGGGCAGCAGCTCTGAGCTGTGGGGAGACCTGAAGAATCCCAGGTGCTGCTAAGGGATTATAAAATGTCCCAGTTCTATTTCTGTGATTCCAGGGAGGAACAGACTGCACCAGTAGGAAACCTTAAAATAAATATGACTGCTTTAGGACACTTGGATGCTTCAGTGTTCTTTCCACATCTCACGTGTGACACCTCCAGCCCTGCACTCTGCTTTTCCCCATTACTACACTGCCATTGCAAACAGCTAACCCCTCTGGTAGTGTTCCCCCTGCTTGGTCCTTCCCACATGCATCAGAGGGCCAAACAGCCCCCTTCCCAGAGAGTGGGTGGTGTTTGGCCTCCCCTTCCCAATGGTTCCCTCCCCCTTTAGCTGCTGATAGTTGCCATCAACTTCTTAAAACTTTCAATAATTTCAGGTATTTGAAGCCTGTTAACTAGCTGCAAGAAAAATTAACTATCTGCAAGGAAAACTATCCTTTAAAGCCTGTTAACTAACTGAATAAAGTTAACTAGCTGCATGGAAACCTATCCTTCCCTCCCTGACTGCCCCTTCCTGGGTTCCTGAGCACATCCCAGATGATGCCTGAGCAGATGTGGTGCTCAGAAGCAGCTGCCCAACAGAAATGGTGTCAAGCAGAACCTCAGACTTCTTGCACTCTGTCTGTTAAACTTTCTTTCAGCTATTTACAATCCCTTTCTCCTCATGCTAAACTTGGCCTTGCCTGCTAACATTTAAGATAGCTCTTAGTCCCTGCTTTTGAGCATTGCTATCCTAAGGCAAGGAGAAACCCGCCTGCTTCCAACACGGTGGCACTTGAAAGGGCTTTGTCCCTGCTGGAGTCACTCTCGCCAGAGCTGCCATCAGCTTCAGGTGGAGACAAGGACAGGAAGGAGAATCACAGAATCCCAGGAGTTGGAAGGGACCTGGAGAGCTCCTGGGGTCCAACCACCTGCCAAAGCAGCTCCCAGCTCATAGTGCACAGGGCGGCGTCCAGACGGGGCTGGAATCTCTCCAGAGATGGAGACTCCACACCCCCTGGGCAGCCTGGCCCAGGGCTCCCTCACCCTCACTGGGGAAAAGTTCTTCCCCAGCTTGGTGGGGAACTCCCTCTGCTCCAACTTGCAGCCATTGCCCCTTGTCCTGTCCCCACAGACACTGAAAAGGGGCTGGCCATTTCCCCCTGCAGCCCATCCTTCAGACAGTGATAAACATTCATCAGGTCCCCCCTTAGTCTTCTTGTCTCCAGGCTGAACAGCCCCAGCTCCCTCAGCCTTTCCTCACAGGGGAGATGCTCCAGGCCCTTAAAGGAGGCTGGAAAGAAAGCCCTGAGGAGAACAGACACCCATCTCTACCCTGAAACTGTAACTTTCTACCCTGAAACTGTAACTCTCTACACTGAAACTTCCCCAGTACTGAATCAGCAAGCACTGAACGAGACCATTTTAATTGCTTACCACACTATTAGGAGGAGGTAATTTATTAGCAGGGTGATGTCAGCCACAGGAGCATTATCTCAGCACCGCTGACTCATTGTAGGGACACACCCGGTATTGCCATAAGAGGGTGTAGGAGTTTCTTGAAGCTCAAGGGGGCCCTGCTCTTTGAGGGAACCAGAAGTAACAGGACTCAACTCCTGCTGGGAGGAGAAAATAGTCATTTTTTTTCAGTGTTAACTGGATGGACAGTGGGTGCTGAAACAGGCTGCCCAGAGAGGGGGTGGGTGCCCCGTGTCTGGGGGTGTTCAAGACCAGGTTGGCTGGGGCCCTGGGCAACCTTGTGTAGCTCCAGGCCTGGAGGTTGGTGTCCCTGCCTGTGGCAGGGGGTTGGAGCTCTGTGATCCTTGGGGTCCCTTCCAACCCAGACCAGTCTATTCTATCGAATAGACCCTCAGCAAGTCTGCTGACAACACCAAGCTGTGTGGTGAGGTTGACGGGCTGGAGGGAAGGGATGTCATCCAGAGGGAGCTGGACAGGCTGGAGAGGTGGGCCTGTGCAAACCGCATGGCATTCAATGAGGCCAAGTGCAAGGTCCTGCACATGGGTCAGCACAATCCCAAGCACAGCTATAGGCCGAGAGCAGCCCTGAGGAGAAGGACTTGGGGGTGCTGGGGGGTGAGAAGCTCAAAATGACCTAGTGATGTGTGCTTGCAGCCCAGAAAGCCACCTGTGTTCCAAGCTGCATCAAAACCAGCATGACCAACAGGTTGAGAGAGGGGATTCTGCATCTCTCACCTCTGGTGAGACCCCCGTGCAGCACTGCATCCAGCCCTGGGGTCCCCAGCACAGGAAAGACAGACAGGGAGCTGTTGGAGCGAGCCCAGAGGAGGCTACACAGATGTTTAGTGGGCTGGAGCACCTCTGCTCCTGAGACAGGCAGAGAGAATTGGGCTGGTTCAGCCTGGAGAAGAAAAGGCTCCTGGGAGACCTCAGAGCCCTTTCCAGTACTTGAGGAGGCTGCAGGAAAGCTGGAGACAGGCTGTTTACAAGAGTATGTAGTGACAGGACAAGGGGGAATGGCTTTAAACTGAAGGAGGGTAGATTTAGATTAGGTATTAGGAAGAATTTCATTATGAGGGTGGGGAGGTGCTTGCACAGGGTGCCCAGAGAAGTTGGGGCTGTCCCTGGATCCCTTGCAGGTCTCAAGGCCAGGTTGGATGGGGCTTTGGGCACCCTGGGCTAGTGGAGGGTGACCCTGCCCGTGGCTGAAGCTTGAAACTGGATGGGCCTTAAGGTCCCCTCCAACCCAATTTGGTCTGTGATTCTGTGACTTGCTCTGGTGTCCAAAAAATAACAGGCCTTTACCATTTACCTTGTATTGCTGCAGCACAGGCAGGTCTGGCAGGGAGGAGGTAAAGCCCACCTGCCCACCCCCTGCCAGATACCAGCTGCCAGGGGAGCACTCACTTGCACAGACATTCACAGACCCCACATGTCACCGCTGCCTATTTTTAGATGGACTTTTTTGCTGGCAGCAGTTCAAAGTAGGTTTTTAAGTCTCAAAATGACCACCTGAACCCTTTTTCCCACTTCTGTGAACCACTTTTTCCCACTTCTGTGCTGGCTAACTGGCACACGCTTCTCCACCTGGACATGGTAATCGAACACCTCAGAGTCTCTTCTTGGGAGGCTCTTTCAAAACCCCTGAGCACTCCCCAGCTGGTTCTCAGACCTGTTCTCCCACTTACTTTCCTGTAACAATTCCAGCCTCCTTTCCTATGCCCTGGCCAGAGGGCTCCACGAGGCCTCATTTACACTCTGACATCACCCAGCGCTTCTGACACCTGCTTTGGAGGAGGCTGCCCCAGGGGACCCTCTCGGCTGCTCAGGGGTTGGGGCCCACCTCCTGGGGTGGTTGTCCTGGTTTCAGTCAGGCTAGAGTTAACTCCATTTGTAGCAGCTGATGGGATGCTGTGTTTGGGAGTTACAATGAAAGCAGTGCTGAGAACACCCTGATGTTCTTAGTTGCAGTCAGACAGTCAAGGACTTTCTCAGCTTCTTCCTATTTCTCTATTCAGGAGAAAGGAGGGGCGAAGGCAGGACAGGTGACCCAGATGGGCCAAAGAGAGTATTCCATGCCAATGACGTCCTGCCCAGGAGAACGGGGGCTGAGGGGAGGAAGAAGAGGGGCGGTGGCGGGACGCGTGCTGCTTGGGGGGACGGTCGGGTTCCGGGACAGCTCTGGGTGGTACGGCCTGAGTTGTGTGGTTGGGGAGAAACTGCATTGGGGATCAAGAGTTTCATCTTCTTTTGCTCTAAAGTCCTGTTAGCATTGGGATATTTGATCTTTCTGTTCTCTTAGTAAACTCTCCTTATCCCAACCCACGGGCCTCTTAGTTTCTTGGGTTTGGAGTTATTTCCCCTTCCTTTTCCCTTCCCTTGTTTCCCCCCTTTTTCCCTCTTCCCCTGCTCTTTTACTTTAAGGAGC
Organism: Hypotaenidia okinawae; assembly: GCA_027925045.1. NCBI lineage: Eukaryota > Metazoa > Chordata > Aves > Gruiformes > Rallidae > Hypotaenidia > Hypotaenidia okinawae. The sequence continues at coordinate 740,251 of BSDF01000011.1, read as the reverse complement.
AGGCAGCTGCGTGGATCTCGGCCCACAGCCGGGGGGAAACCATGACAGGGGTCAAGGTCTCCTGCATCCCGGTGCCTCCAGCCTTGTTCCCAGGCCTCCCTCCTCTCACGCCACCAGCCCTGGCCGCCCCACAGGCCCGGGTAGGGGGGTGCCTGCCCTGCCAGCCCCTCAGCACCAGTAGTCGCAGGGGCTGAGCCGGCAGCTCCCCTGCGCCTCGGTAGGCCGCGGGGCTGCCCCCCGCCGCTGAGGAGAAGGTTCTGCCGTCCCCACGAGGGGAGGGGAAGGGAGGGGAAGGGAGGGGAGGGGAGGGGAGGGGAGAGGGAAGGGAGAGGGAAGGGAGAGGGAAGGGAGAGGAAGGGAAGGGGAGGAGAGGGGAGGGGAGGGGAGGGGAGGGGAGGGGAGGGGAGAGGAGGGGAGAGGAGGGGAGGGGAGGGGAGGGGAGGGGGGAGGGTAGGGGAGGGGAAAGGAAGGAAGGGGAGGGGAGGGGAAAGGAGGGGAAAGGAGGGGAGGGGAGGGGAGGGGAGGGAAGGGGAGGGGCCAGCCCTCCTCAGGGCGTTGGCCCCCCCCAAGATGGCGCCCGCCGCCATGGCGCTCGCGTCACCGGCCCCTCCTCGGCGCGCGGCCCCGCCCACCCGTCAGAGGGCGCGCGGGCGGGGCGGGGCGAGAGCGGCGGGCTCACGCAGCGCGCATGCGTACGCGGGCCGACATCCGTCCGCGACGGAGCTCGCGCACGGACATGGCGGCGGCCGAGGGTGGCGGTGTCGGGGTGCGGCCGGACGCGGCGGTGCAGCGGGCTGAGCTGGGGCAGCTGCTGGCCGCGGCCCTCAAGCCGGGGGAGTCCTGGTGAGCGCGGCCGGCCGGCCTCCTCTGCCCCCTTCCCCTCGGGGCGGCGGGGCCCGCGGGAGCGGGCCGAGCCGGGCTGGGCCGCGCCGCCGCTGAGGGGGCCGTGCGCCCGGCGCCGTGTGTTGCAGGTACCTGGTGGACAGCCGCTGGTTCAAGCAGTGGAAGAAGTACGTGGGCTTTGACAGCTGGGACATGTTCGGCGTGGGCGAACCCGGCCTCTTCCCTGGGCCTATCGACAACTCGGGTCTCTTCAGCGGTACGTGCTGCCCGGCGGGGCCAGGTCGCGGGCGGTGAGGGCCGGGTGCTGGGGTCGCGGCTCGGTTAGAGGCGCCCTTGCGCAGCCGCCTCGTCCGTGCAGCTCTTCTGGAGCCCTAAGTTCCGCAGGGAACAAGCGGCCCTGGCCTTGCAAGCGCAGGGGCTGGTGCGGTTCCTGACTCCTCCTCGGAGTGCCGGTATTTCCCGGGTTGTGTGTGTGTGTGCAGGCCTTGAGAAGAAAGGACTCCAGACATTTCGTGCCATGCATCCTTCTGCCTGTCTCTCTTTTAGATCTGGAAGCTCAGAGTTTAAAAGAGCACCTCATCGATGAGCTGGATTATGTCTTGGTTCCCACTGAAGCCTGGAATAAGCTAGTGATGTGGTATGGCTGCATAGATGGACAGCAGCCTATTGTCAGAAAAGTAAGTATGGGGGGACCAGGTTCTCTTCAGCCAGCCTGTTTATTTTGTGAGATGTCAGTTAAGGCAGGAACCTCATCTGCTCTTTGGAAATAATAACGTGAGGTGTTTCTGCCTTGTTTGAAAGAATGATGTTCTGGTGTTATGCTTAAAATGCCTGAACCTTCAGTGATTCTCAGTGGATGGGTTGTTTGGGGTGAGAACAATGAACCTTACCCTGATGAGCTACTTCAGGATTGCTTGGACCAGTGCAGTGCTTTTAAGCTGGGTGGAATAGTTTGTTGAAAAATGCAAGCTGTTAGGTCAAGCTTATTGATCTTCTGGGACAGAATGAGGCATTGAAGTAAGCAGTCTGTTAGTATGGATTGCTTAAGGACTTCCTTTGGAGTTTAAAGTGGTTCTTGTTTCTCTTCCAAAACTCTGTCATTCTGAAATCAAGAGAAAGTACATCTATGTCTTTATTTTGTAAGCTGTCTTGTTTGGCACGTAGAGTCATGAGTGTGTTGGGAATGTACAGCCTGTTCTGAAAGGTGGAATTCTCAAGTTGCTCTGTTAGAAATCTACCTGCTCCTTTAAGGGTGAAAGTTGCCTTGTTTTTATTTTGGTCTTAGGATTTTACACTGTGAGCAGTATTTTGCAAGGTGAGCAGTACTAGCCTGTGGGGCTCATAAAGGCTCATCGCTACATCAAGCAGATACTGTTGATACAATCTCCCGCTCTGCTCTGCCCTGCTCAGGCCCCACCTGGAGTGTTGTGTCCAGTGCTGGGCTCCCTGGGATAAAAAGGACAGGGATCTCCTGGAGAGAGTCCAGAGGAGGCTATGGAGATGCTGAAGGGCCTGGAGCATCTCCCCTGTGAGGAAAGGCTGAGGGAGCTGGGGCTGTTCAGCCTGGAGACAAGAAGACTAAGGGGGGACCTGATGAATGTTTATCACTCTCTGAAGGATGGGCTGCAGGGGGAAATGGCCAGCCCCTTTTCAGTGTCTGTGGGGACAGGACAAGGGGCAATGGCTGCAAGTTGGAGCACAGGGAGTTCCCCACCAAGCTGGGGAAGAACTTTTCCCCAGTGAGGGTGAGGGAGCCCTGGGCCAGGCTGCCCAGGGGGTGTGGAGTCTCCATCTCTGGAGAGATTCCAGCCCTGTCTGGACGCCGCCCTGTGCACTATGAGCTGGGAGCTGCTTTGGCAGGGGGTTGGACCCTATGAGCTCTGGAGGTCCCTTCCATCCCCTACAGCTCTGTGATTCTGTGAATGTACAGAGTTAATATTGCCTCAGCTTAAGTTGCATTTTCTTACAGTAAAGTTCCTTCAAGGTGTGTAAGGCTCAGGAAGTTGTGGCACCAGAATGCCAAAAGGAAGTAGGTTCCCTCTCTTGCAGGCCTACTAGTGTTGATCTCTGGTACTGGGGAGGTGTCATCAGTGTGGGCTAAATATTGCATGTAATGAGAAATTCCAGCATCTTCAGAAAGTGTAGATGGTTCCAGGGTCACAAGGTGACCCCAAGTGCACTCTGCTGACTAGCCACAACTCCTGTGTAAGCTGGGAGTGGTGGGAGTGGTAAGGAAGAGGAACATATAAAGCAGATTTGGCTTTAGTAGCAACAAATAATGTCTTGAATGTGAAATCTCCACTGAGAAGGAAAATGACAGTTATTGCTGATTGGTGCCTCTGTGAGTGAGGAAGCTTGAGTTTGTGAACTGGCTGAGGGCTTTCACAAAGCCTGCATGGTGTTTTACTCCCTCTTCTGAAAGATCCAGAAGCTCAACAAGAGCTTTGGAAGCTTCAGGGGAAACGGTTGGATGACAGGCTGAACTGTGTGAGCCCCCTTCTCTTGGGGTGGCAGGTGCTGCTGTGTGACACTGGCTCTTGAGAGCTGGTGCTGGTTTACAGACATGAGATGCCAAGTTACTGTGGCACTGCACACTTGGAAACTTTTGATTTGCTGCTATAGTTTCTGTTTGTTGTTAACCTGATAACCAAAGTGTTTGCACAGCAGAATGGTGGGTTCCAGGGATGTTAGCCTCTTAAGAAGATACCAATTAGAAGCTGCCATGAAAGGGCCATGTCAGCTGCAGCACTGCACCTGAGCAGAAAGTGGTCAGTGCCTGGTTACAGTATCCTCCAGGCAGCACTGGAAGCAAAGCACTTACACTTGGGTTCTTTGAATGCTTTAATCCTTTTTTTTTTTGAAGCTGCATCAACTGGAATTCATACAACAAAATACCCATACAAGTACAATTTGGGAAGTAATTTTCAGGCATCTCTGTGATTTTTTTTCCAAGCTGTTATTTCTTCCATCCCTCTGAACCTGATGAGCAGAGACAATCATGGGAGGATTAGGTTAGATTTACTTGTTGTTCAGGTTTCTTTTGATGATCTCATGCTGTATTTTGGGTCAGCCTTCTATAGAGTCCCACTGCAAAGTGTATTAATGTGCAAAATACAGAACAGTGTGTGTCCTCAGCAGCTGAGTGTGTGTGTTGTGCTTGGGTTGCTGTCTGATGGGATGACCTGAGCTTTGCTCTGACAGACAACAAGCTGGCTGATCAGATGCTGTTTAAACACAACCTGTGGGCAACTAGAGAATCTTCTTGAATTTATCTTTCCAAATGGACACAGTGGTTTGATCAGAAACTTCTTGGAAGGACTCCTTCCATTTCTGAACACAGTTTTTATTGGTTCCTAATCCTGGAGAACAGGAAGTCCCATTTAATGATAATCCTTTTGAAAAAGAAATGGAGAACTTGAAGAGTTTGATCCTTTGCATTCTTAAACACCAACCCAAACCCACCAGAGTCTTAACTTGCCTATCAAGAAGTTGTTTAACCAAGGCAGTGTAATTGTTTACCTTTCATATCTAACACAAGCCTATAAAAGCTCAGAAGAGGGAAGCATAATTTGCCCAAATTCTCACAATAAACCTTGGAGTTATTTCTTCATTTCTCTCCAAAGCTGTGTGAAGCTCTTGGTTGAGCTTGCAGCTCATTGCAAGTCAGGTGGACTAAGTATTTCAGTTGGAAGGGTCTTACAAGGATCATCTAATCTAAGTGTCTGACCAAAAGTTAAAACAAACTAAGGGCATTGTCCAAATGCCTCTTAAACACTATTATTTAAAAAATTCTACCTGCTGGTTCATTGCTCTCAGTTTTAGAGACTTTGGAGCTGCAAAGAACTGTGGAGAAAATTGAGATATGTTTATTGGGGGGTGGGGTTTTTTTGGGTTTGTTTTGGTGGTTTTTTTTTACTCCAGTCACATCACAGTTGTGGTAACATGTGTTTTATGAAGGGAGCAGAGGAACAGGAGGGGAATCAGCTTGTTCAAAGGACAAGAAAGATGTGGGGCTGTTGGAGAGGGGTCAGAGGAGCCACGGAGATGCTGAGAGGGCTGGAGCAGCTCCCCTGTGGAGAGAGGCTGAGGGAGCTGGGCTGGGTCAGCCTGGAGAAGAGAAGGCTGTGGGGGGACCTCATTGCAGCCTGCCAGTCCCTGAAGGGAGCAGAGGAACAGGAGGGGAATCAGCTTGTTCAAAGGGCAGAGACTGGCAGGACAAGGGGGATGGAGAGAAGCTGAAGGAAGGAAGGTTTAGATGAGATCTTAGGGGGAAGTTCTTTGCAGAGAGAGTGGTGAGGGGCTGGAACAGGCTGCCCAGAGAGGGGGTGGGTGCCCCGTGCCTGGGGGTGTTCAAGGCCAGGTTGGCTGGGGCCCTGGGCAACCTTGTGTAGCTCCAGGCCTGGAGGTTGGTGTCCCTGCCTGTGGCAGGGGGTTGGAGCTCTGTGCTCCTTGGGGTCCCTTCCAACCCAGACCAGGCTGGGATTCTATGATATGTAGGTAAAGAGTAGAGTCCAGCCTCACAGAGGAAAGCTGGCAGGGTGGTTAGGTGGATCTATTGAAGGGTTCTCTCCGATGCAAAATGGATTTGAAGATGGCTCTGCAATAAGGCAATGTCCTCAGAACAAGTTCTGGCACTCTGCTGTGTTTTTGCAAGGAGAGAGATTTGCAACGAGGCAGATTCTGTGTGCCATGCAGAAAAACAATTAATTAATTAATTATAATTAATGCTTTGCCTTGCTCTCTTACAGAAAGGATTTTGTTCCAGTTCCAGGCTTGTTTGTTGGTTTGTTTTTAAGTGTGAACCTTAGCTGAAGACCAGAGAGAGGTGTTTGTTTCTTTTTCTAGAATGCTCTGTCAGTGTGATCTAATGGTTTTTTTCATGGCTGACTATGTGGCAGTGCCAGTTTCAGCTGGGGTGATGGAGCTTTGTGCTGTGGAAGGCAAGCATGGTGATTCCTTTTGTGTTCCAAACAAAACCCCCAAACAAGCTGACAGAAGTTATGACTGTATCTGGCCTTGGAAGCAAGTTGGGATTCACTTTATGCCTTGACTTGCAAGAAGCTTAGGCTGAGTATTTATCAAACACACCTTCCAGAGGGCTGCTCAGAGCTTTAACTGTGTGTTACTCCATTTATCACACCTGCCTCCTGTTTGCAGGTGGTGGAGTATGGGCTGTTTGTGAAGCACTATAAGGTGGAGGTGTACCTTCTGGAGCTGAAGCTGTGTGAGAGCAGCAATCCTGACAACATGATTAGCTGCCACTTCAGCAAAGCAGACACTGTTGGTGAGTAGTTCTCTGATATGCAAAGCTGTGCTCTGATGCTACCTCAGGAGATAGTTTGTGCCCTCCAGAGTAAGAATGATGTTGATAAACTGGGGTGAGTCTAGTGGGTACTGCTGGGACAGTTGGAGTAGGAGCAGGTGATGTGTGAGAAGAGGAGCTGCCTTTAGGCTGAGTAAGGGAAGTCTCTGGGGAGACCTCAGGCTATCTGTGAGGAGGTTACTGAGAACGTAGTCAGGTGTTTTACTGAGTCACAGAGCAAGAAAACAGACAGTCACAAATAGAAACAGGACAGATCACAGCAGAGTATAATGAAAATATTTTCCCCACCAGGACAGCTGGACATTTGAATTGGGCCCAGAGGGGTGGGGGAATCTCCTTCCTTGCAAGTTTTGAACAGCTGATTGGATAAGCCCATGAAATCTGGTCTCAATTCAGTGTTGACCCTGCTGTGGCTGAACTGGGAACCTCCTGAGTTCCTCCAGCTGCAATGATTCTGTGTGCAGTGGAGGAAGTAGAGGTTAAGAGCTTTGAGGAGCACATTGCTTGCTAATCTGTGTCCTTAAGAACCATCTGTGTCACTCCTGTATAGCAGTTCTGTCTCTGGTTCTTCTACAGTTCTTCCATCCTAGTGTGTGAATATTTTGGACATCTCAGTGGCTCTTTCTACACTTCAGTGACACTCCCCTTTGTGTCACTGTATTTTCCTGTGTAAGAATGCTGGATGTCAGCTGCCCACTATGCCCATTAAGATGTGCTTTTCCCCCAGTGTGCAGATGTACAGCTTGATGGTAATAAGAGAAACCCCTTCCTGCTTGAGCCTGGGTTTTCACAGGATGGCTGTTTCATAGGAGCAGGCCTTCAGACAGAAACTTCTCCATGCCTTCTGAACATTTTTGGTTTAGAAGGCTTGACAGGCAGATATGTGTCTGAACACACAAGGTTCTCATTCTTTCAGACTAAATAACAGACAAGTGATAGAGCAATTACAACTTCCACAATACATTTTCTGTGCCAAGGATCTTGGAAGGATCAGTGGTGCATGTCCTTGCTGAATGTTTGGCTTGTCAGGGGTGGGTTGGTTTGTTGGGTTGGTGGTTTGTTTCTTGGGGGAGGGGGTTAGGGTGTTTTTTGAAGTGCTTATGGTTTAGGCATTTTGGTGTGGTTTTTTGTGTTGCTTTTTTTTTTGGTTTTTTTTTTTTCCCTGAACAGCTACCATTGAGAAGGAAATGAGGAGACTATTTAACATCCCAGCTGAGAAGGAAGCTAGGTTATGGAACAGGTATATGAGTAACACTTATGAGCAGCTCAGCAAGCTGGATAGCACTGTGCAAGATGCAGGACTCTACCAGGGTCAGGTAAGTGGCATTACCTTTTTTTTTTCCTTCTCCTTTAAGATTCTCATGTACTGCTGTCTCTGTTCTGTAGTGTTTTCATTGAGTTGTATGTATTTTCTTTGAGAAAAACTCAGGAATGTGATTTTTTGATGATTTTTGCAGTAGGTCTTAACAGATTTGAAGTCACCTTTCTTTACTACCTCAACTCTCTTTCAGGTTGTTCTAATAGAAGTGAAAAATGAAGATGGCACATGGCCTGGACAGCATTTCCTGACAAAGTAAGCAAGCAGCCCTGTTCTGCAGGGCTCTGATACCTTGGTTTTTTGCTTGTTTTGGTGGCCACATGTTCTCTGTGAAAGCCAAACTGGGTTTCTTTGTTTTGGGTATTCTGAAGGAGGAGATAAAATCTTGAAATGTTCTGCTGCTGGTTTCTTGTCATAATGATGGTCTTCTGTTTTAGATAGGTTGTGTTGAGGATTAAATAGCTTAGGTTTCTACAGCATTTAGGAGACAGAAGTGCTGTTTATGTTGAGCTGGTCTGCTTAAAAAGCTGCCTTTGGAGTCTGCACAGTGTGTATGTGGTGGTGGAAGATAAACCTGTCTCCTACCATTGTAGAACAAAAAGGACCTTGGAATCCAAAGCTGCCAGCAGTGAATGTTCTGTAGAGTTCTGGTAGTTCCCCTTTAAAAAGGATATGGAAATAGCTTGACAATCTCCACACTGTCCAAGACAATTAGAAGCCTGTTAATAGGACACAGATATTATCTCTCTAATATCTAATTAAGAAATGAGTAAGATGGGAGGGCTTTGATGGAATTCTGTGTGTACAGACTAGATGGTGTAAGATGGAAGTTGCTTGCAGTGATAAAAAGCTGCCCTTGCCCAATCAGTCCTACAACAGAAGGTAAAATCCTGTGATTTCCCTAGTCTGGTGGCCTCATTTTCCTGTGAGTAGGCCATCAAACTCCATAAGGAAAACGTTTAGTATCATAAGTGTTTGTGTCATACACTTAACCAAGCTCTGGTGACAGTTTTAGAGAGGCAGCCCTGGAGACCAGGTCACAACCTTTGGCTTCTGTGTGAAAGGAAGGAGCATTGCCAGGCCTCAGGCTTGCTTTATTTTTATGATGTCTGATAGGTGAAGACTTTGAATTAACCTCTAGTGCTATTTGAATGTCAATGGCTAGCAGGATGCAGATTCATGTTTTTCTAGTAAGTTAGGAGGAAAGATTTGCTTAGAACATACAACTCCTGAGATTTTTTTTTACCTGATGGTGATAATAGTGGCTGAAACAACTGTTGTAAGTCATCCAACTAGGGTTATCTATACCTCTGGACTTTGTCTGGGCTAAATATTTCCTTTGCTGTTATCTCTGTTGGTTAAGAAGCTAAACATGTATATCCCATGTAATGTTTTCCTTACACAGCTGGCTGCACTGCTTTAGCAAGTTCTGCTCTGTGGCTCTTGTGCCCTTCCTTAGTCTTGTAGGTTAAATGCATAGTAATCATTGAAAAGCACTGCTTGGGAGGAAGCTGAGCAGCCTGTCCTCTGGGACTGACACTGGTGTGTGCTGAGGAGCACACAAACTGCTCAGCAAATGATAAGGGGCCAGGACAAAGGCACTCTCAGGAAAGCAGTGTGCTTGAATGTCTCTGGGTTGTAAGGAGCCCTGCTGCACTAACCTTAGAGCTTCCTGTGCCAAAGGCAGCTGGGTGTGTGAGGTGAGCTGGGCAGGAACACTGGACTTTAAACATTTTCCTGGTTGAAATGGAAGGAGGAAAAAGTTGAGTACTTGCTCTTTCATAGATCACAGAATCCCAGGGGTTGGAAGGGAGCTGGAGAGCTCCTGGGGTCCAACCCCCTGCCAAAGCAGCTCCCAGCTCATAGTGCACAGGGCGGCGTCCAGATGGGGCTGGAATCTCTGCAGAGATGGAGACTCCACACCCCCTGGGCAGCCTGACCCAGGGCTCCCTCAGCCTCACTGGGGAAAAGTTCTTCCCCAGGTTGGTGGGGAACTCCCTGTGCTCCAACTTGCAGCCATTGCCCCTTGTCCTGTCCCCACAGACACTGAAAAGGGGCTGGCCATTTCCCCCTGCAGCCCCTGCTTAAGATAATTATAAACATTAATTAGGTCCCCCCTTAGTCTTCTTGTCTCCAGGCTGAACAGCCCCAGCTCCCTCAGCCTTTCCTCACAGGGGAGATGCTCCAGGCCCTTCATCATCTTTGTAGCCCTTCTTTGGACTCTCTCCAGGAGATCCCTGTCCTTTTTATCTCAGGGAGCCCAGAACTGGACACAACACTCCAGGTGGGGCCTGAGCAGGGCAGAGCAGAGGGGGAGGATCCCCTCCTGGGACCTGCTGCCCACACTCCTCCTGATGCCCCCCAGGATCCCCTTGTCTCTCTCAGCCCCAGGGCACACTGCTGGCTCATGGCCACCTTGTCATCTACCAGCACCCCCAGGTCCTTCTCCACAGAGCTCCTCTCCAGCAGCTCACCCCCAGCCTGTCCTGATCCCAGCAGTTATTCCTGCCCAGGTGCCAGACTCTCCACTTGCTTTTGTTGAACCCCATCTGGTTTCTCCCTGCCCAGCTCTCCAGCCTGTCCAGGTCTCTCTGGGTGGCAGCGCAGTGTCCTGCCTGTCAGCCACTCCTCCCAGCTCTGGATCATCAGGTACTTGCTGAGGGTGGATGCTGTTCCCTCATCAGGGTCATCAATGAAGATGTTAAACAGGACTGGACCCAACCCGGAGCCCTGGGGAACACCGCTGGTCACAGGCCTCCAGTCAGATTCCGCTCTACGAATCCCGACCCTCTGGGCTCGGTCCAACATCTAGCAAAGATTTACTAATCTCAGGTTGGGTCTTTTACTTAAGTTGATCTTGGAGCAGCATGGAGATTTTTGTTTCTCCTTTGGAGAGCAGGCATTCAATAAATAAAAGAATTAAGAAAGCTTTTTCTATGTGACTTAAAAAATCAGCTGCTTTTTAAAGCATGTTCTGTTCACTTGCCAGATATCTCAGCAGACAAACTGAAAGTGAAAGCATACTCTGTGGTGACTTAGTGTGTTCTGAGCTGATCTATTGAATTGTTATAGGGGGGTTGGTTGTTTGGTTGGTTTTTTTTGAGATGCCTGTAGTCCAGTGACATGTTGCCAGTGTTTTAATTGGTTTTGTGAGCTTGGAAAAGACTCACTAACCTGGAGTGTGAGGTTCACATTTCTCCTTACTGGGTTGGGACCTGGTTGTGTTTCCATGGGTGTGTGTGGGCATGTGGACATGGGGCATTATATCAGTGTTACATGTTTAAGACTCCAGATTAAGTAGTGTAAACGTGTAGGGACCAGTTACAGACATAAAACCTGTGGGTGATTGTGAGCAACTCAACCAGACAGCTGGTGAGAGAGGAAGGAGGGGAGGAGGGTGGTCAGAGGGGAGATACAGAGTTCCCAGTGCAGAAGAGTATCAGTGTCTTACTCCATTTGCCTGTGAGGTGTTTTGGGTAGGTTCCAGTGTATAAATACTACAGAAACTAGTTGTGTAATAAAGGAGGTGGCTGTCTGTAGGAAACATCTGATGGCTTTTGGAAGCCAAAGCTGATACCGAGTTGGAAGCTGCATTAACTGCATGGCTGAGAAGGAGGAGTTTGACTCTCACCCTGAGAACTGTTGGGCTCTTTGGTGAGGCTAAGCAAGTCACAGAACCACAGAATAATGTTGACAAGCTGTTGTGCTTTCTAAATAAACTTGTATTTTTAAGTCCAGAAGAATTTTGAGTCCTAGCTGCAGCTAGTGTCAGCGGGAACTGTGCTGAGGTGTGGTTTGGAAGGGAGTGGAGTAACTCCAAATCCTCTTAGGCTCGATGTTCTCTTTCTCAGATGGAGAAAATACCACTTAGCCAAGATCGCAGGGACCTTTTCTCTTTGGAGGTCTGACTTTGGGCTGCATCACTTCAGTGTTAAAAGCACATGAGAGAGTTTTTCAATATTTGGAGTTGGATGGCATAAACCAAATGGGATGTAGAGGGCTCTGCTGTTGGTAGAGCAATGGTGAACAGCTGTGTGCCAAAAGAGGCCTTGGGCAGCTGAGATGGTGCCATCCACTGCTCTCAGAGTACGTGTGTGCAAGGTGACCGGGGTGTGTAGGGTCCCTGTCATAAGGACCTTTCCCCACCAGTTGCTGCTTGTTCAGAAGCACTGGCTCCTACTGGGGAAGTGCCTTTCCCACGTGTTTGGCAGTCTTCTGCAGTTCCCCAGCCATCAAGCTGGCTGACACTTTACAGAAAACATTCTCCTGAACTCCAGAGCTGTCCTGGGTGGTACACTGGGAGTGTGCCTGGCCACTGCTGCTTGTCAGCTTGCTGCTCCCCAAGAACAAAATAGTATCTTGCCTTAAACTGTTTTTACTACAACTACTAGACAAGGTTTTAGAATGGATTATACTTATTCTAGGAATTCCAGAATTGGCAGCTGTTGTGGTTCCAGCACTGTAGCTGAGCCAGAAAGAACCCTTACAACAGGCACTGTAGCTACTCAGACCTCAGAGAGTGCAGCTTCTCCAGCTCCCACAACATGCACTACAGCTACTCAAACTTCAGAGACTGCAGCTCCTCCAGTCCCCACAACAAGCACTGCAGGTACTCAGACTTCAGACCCTGCAGCTCCTCCAGTCCCCACAACAAGCACTGCAGCTCCTCAAAGCTCAGAGGCCAACCCTGTAGTTGAGTCAGAAAGCCAACTGGTACCAGTATCAGTCACCTCTTAAAAGAAGAAATGCATGAAGAAATCAGTCTGCATCATGAAAGACTACGATGAACCAGGACCATCAGGAGAACCTGAAGAAGAGGTGATACCAGAGGTTACAACCCGATCCTTGTCCTTGAGAGACATGAGAGAAGATTTCATCTGCCTCCCAAGGGAGCACATCATCACCTGGCTACTCCGATGCTGGGACAATGGGGCCAGCAGCCTGGAATTAGAAGGCAGGGAGGCCAAGCAGCTGGGATCCCTGTCTAGAGAAAGTGGCATCGACAAGGCGATTGGAAAGGAGCCCCAAGCCCTCAGCCTCTGGAGGCGGCTTCTATCAAGTGTGAGGGGGTGCTACCCGTTCATTGAAGAAGTCGTGGGTCGGCCGGGCAGGTGGTCAACCATCAAGCAGGGTATTCGGTACCTGAGGGAGTTGGCTGTGAGGGAGATTGTTTACTACAGTCCTGATGACCCACGGCCACCCACCGATCCTGACAGGGTCCGGTGTTCCCAATCCATGTGGCGTAACCTCGTGCAGAGTGCGCCAGCACGGCATGCTGGCAAACTGGCCGTGATAAACTGGAGGAAGGAAAAAGCACCCACTGTGGGCGAGCTGGCTGGCCAGCTCCGTCAGTTTGAAGAAAGCCTCCCTTCCTCCCTCCTCCTCTCACCCGTGGAGGAGGTCCAGCAGCTCAAAGAGGGTGTGTCCTCCTGCCCATCTGTGCAGACTTAAGATTCATTCCCCTGTCCCAGAAAGAGCTAGTAAAAAGGACACGCGGCGAGGCGTCCTGTGGTTCTACCTGTGCCACCACGGTGAAGACATGAAGAGGTGGAATGGGAAACCCACCTCCGCCCTCCAAGCCCGAGTGAACGAGCTGCAGGGTAAAACAGTTACCAAAAAAGGTTCCTCCAAGAAGAACGCTGTGCCAGTTTCCAGCAGACAGCCCACCAGACGGTGTTGTTGTCACTGTACCTGTGGTGCTCTTGAAGGGACCTCGAAGTCTTTTTTGCAAGAAGCGAAGAGCAACTGTGAGGAGCAAGATTAGAGGGGCCCTGCCTCCAGCCAGGTGGAGGAAAGGGACAGTTGGATCTATTGGACTGTGTGGATCCCACGGCCTGGCACATCAGATCCACAGAAGTACCAAGCATTAGCAGACACAGGTGCCTAGTGTACCTTAACACCATTGCACCCTGAAGAGTCAGAGCCCATCTACATCTCCGGAGCGACAGGGGGGTCCCAGCAGTTGACTCTCTAGAAGCTGAAGTGAGTCTAACTGGGAATGACTGGGAAAAGGACTCCATTATGAGTGGCCCAGAAGCTCTGTGCATCCTGGGCATAGACTTCCTCTGGAGAGGGCACTTCAAAGACCCAAAAGGGTACCGGTGGGCTTTTGGAATAGCTGTCAGAGACAGAAGAAACCAAACAACTCTTGTCTGCCTGGACTGCCCCACATGACAAGCTGCAGAAGCTGTCAAAGGAGAAGGGGAATCCAGCCAGTTTGCAGAGGTAAAAGCTGGCTTTAAACATTGCCAAATGAGAAAAGTGGCCAAAATTGTACCTCTATACTGACTCAGCATGGTGGCCAATGCCCTGTGGGGGTGGTTGCAGCAATGGAAACAAAGCAACTGGCAGCACAGAGGCAGATCCCTGGTGTTGTGCAGCGCTCTGTAATTGTCAGGTTGGTAAGGCACTCTGTTGTCACTGGTGTGAGTGTCACTGGCTGTTCTTGTTCTACTTTCACAGTGCTTTTGTCAGTAAACTGTCCTTATCCAAACCCACAGAGGCTCTGTCTCTTTCTCCTCCAGGAGTGAGTGAGTGTGTGGTGTATGGTGCTCAGCCACTGGTTGGGGTAAATCACCACCCTGCATTAGAACAGGGTGAAGCCCCAGAGCACCTGAAGTATGTTGATGACATCACTGAACGGGGCAACACAGCAGGGGGAGTTTTTGAGAAAAGTGAAACCCAGTTTTAGCAGAATTTCTCTATCAAATGAAGTAAGGTCAAGGGACCTGCTCAGGAAATCCAGTTTTTAGGAATGAATTGACAGGATGGGCATCATCAGATCCCCTGGGATGTTATCAATAAAATGGCAGTGATGTCTCCAGCAACCAACAGAAAGGAGACACAAGCTTTCTTAGGCGCTGTGGGTTTCCAGGGAATGCATATCCCCAACTACAGTCTCATTGTCAGTCCTCTCTGCCCAGAAGAAGGATTTCCAAGGGGACCCTGAGCAGTGACAAGCCTTTGAACAGACCAAGCAGGAGACAGTCCATGTAGTAGCCCTTAGGCCCCTCTGGCCAGGGCCAGGTGTACAGAATGTGCTGTGCACCACAGCTGGAGGGAATGGCCCTGCTTGGAATCTCTGGCAGAAGGCACCAGGGAGACTCAGGCAGACTGCCGGGGTTTGGAGTCAGGGCTACAGAGGATCCAAGGCCCTGTACACTCCAACAGGGAGATACTGGCCGCCTATGAAGGGGTTTGAGCCGCTTCAGAAGTGACTGGGACTGAAGCCCAGCTCCTCCTGATGCCACAACTGCTGGTGCTGGGCTGGATGTTCAAAGGGAAGGTCCCTTCTACACATCATGCCACTGATGCTACGTGGAGCAAGTGGGTTGCACTAATTACTCAGCGAGCTCGAATAGGAAACCCTAATCGCCCAGGAATCCTGGAAGTGATCACAGACTGGCCAGAAGGCAACCACTTTGGAGTATCACCACAGGAGGAGGTGATGTGTGCTGAAGAGGCCCTTCTGTATAGTGAACTGCCAGAAAATGAGAAGCAATATGCCCTGTTCACTGATGGGTCCTGTTGCATTGTTGGTAAACATCAGAGGTGGAAGGCTGCTGTATGGAGTCCCACACAAACGCTTGCAGAAGCTGCCAAAGGCAAATCCAGCCAGTTTACAGAGGTAAAAGCCATCCAGCTGGCTTTAAACATTGCCAAATGAGAAAAGTGGCCAAAATTGTACCTCTATACTGACTCATGGATGGTGGCCAATGCCCTGTGGGGGTGGTTGCAGCAATGGAAACAAAACATCAAATGGGTATATCATATCCCCTTCCATGCACCAGCCTCTGGGAGAATGAAGAAGCACGATGGACTGCTATAAACCATGCTAAAAGGAGGTGGAACCATGCTATAAACCATGCTAGGGGTGGAACCCTAAAAACTGGGATATGCACGTGGTTAGCTAACTCCAGGGGATCTCCCAGTTGAGCTGGCCCTGCCCAATCAAAACTCCCACAGACCATGGAGGGGGTTTCAAGTCCCTGTAGTGTGCATGACAAATTGTTGGGGAAGACTTGTTGGCTGGGCTGTTCCTGCTTCAGGCAAAGGCAGTGTTCTGTGTTGCCGTTGTGTCAGGTCTGTGAAGTGGTCTGTGTTGTCAGGGGAGGTGTCTGTGGGTGTGTGTCTGTGGTGTGTGAATTCTGCCCTGGTCTCAGATGTCAGTCCCCTTTGGCAGTGCTGTGTCAGTAACCTGTCTGTATCCAGACCCAGGGGAGCTCTTGTCTGTTTTTCCTCCAAGGGAGGGGTGAGTGAGCTGTGCCTGGTGCTCAGCTGCTGCCTGGGGCTGAACAGGAGGTACCTTGGTCCTGAAGGGAGATTGTATCAGTGACCCTGTGGAACTGAATCTTTTTAATTGTTACTTACCAGACTCCTAAATTGAGACCCTGAGCTAGCAGAGTTCCAGCTCAGTCCTAGCACTTGCCTTTTTCTTATCCTGGATACTGATTTCTTAGCACAAAACCCCAAGAAATCGTGTCACACCTATAAAAATGGCAGCTTTCCCATCAGGGGCTGTATTTGAAAACAAGAGTGAGGTTCTGATTAGCCCGTGCCTGTTAGCTGCCTGCCTCTTGGTGATGTGCAGCAGGGAAATAGACCTTTTGGTTCTTTGGGTGTTGCTAGAATGTTCTTGCTGTTTCCTTTTCCCCATTCTAAAAGCCAGCCTGGGCTGCAGCGTGTCAGAGTCAGGGGTGGGAGCAAAAGTCCAGCTGAGGTGTGTCCTCATGGCTGGTGATTAAAATATGAGATGGCATGCTACAATCAGAGGCACTGTGTGCTAGTGAGGTCCTTAAGCCTGCTCCAAGAGGGGCAGGGTACATGAAGCACCTCTGAAGTGCTTCTACTCCAGTGCTGGGAGGGGTGTGTGTGTCTCACCTCAAATACTGAGTGCAGTTTTGGGTGCCATGATATAAGAGGGACAGGAAACTATTGGACAGTGTCCAAAGGAGGGTAATGAGAGTGAGGAAGTGTCTGGAGGGGAAGTCCCTTGGATTGTTCAGCCAGGAGAAGAAGAGGCTGAGGGGAGACATCATGAGGTCTGTGGCTTCCTGATGAGGGGGAGCGAAGGGGCAGTGCTGATCTCTCTCCTCTCTTTGGGGACCAGAGATAGAACCTGAGGGAATGGTGTGAAGCTGGGCCAGGGGAGGTTTAGGCTGGGTGTCAGGAGCAGATTCTGTGCTGAGAGGGAGGTTGGGCACTGGCACAGGCTCCCCAGGGAAGGGGTCACAGCCCCAAGCTGGGCTGAGGGCAAGAAACATCTGGATGATGTGCTCAGTGCCAGCTCTGACTTGGCTGGGCCTGTGTGGAGCCAGGTCCCTCCAGGATCAGGAGCCATGGGCCTTATACATCCCTTCCAGCTCAGGAGATTCTGTGGTTCTATGACTTTCTCAACTACTTTGTCTTGATTTAGGCATCCTTCAGCCTGATGCAGCAACCAGTGATGCTACATGCCAGAACTTGCCTGTACAATTGTAAGACCTTGGTGGTTGATGTGTATTTACCATAATTAAATGTCCTTTTATATTGAAAATGGACGTTCTTCCCCCGTTTCCTTTGGTGCTGAGGATTTGAGATGACCCCTTCAGCAACTGGCTAAGTGTTTAGTGAGCAGATTTTATGATGTGGCTTGCAGGTGGTGGAGCTGGCAGCAGGTGCCATGCTTGCTGGGTAGCCTTGGGTGTGTAAATGAGTTGAGGAGGCTTTTGCATGTAAGAATTTTCCAGATTAAAATCCCTTAGGGCCTCTGCTTGGCCAGTTAAATGGGAGTTCTGGACAAAAAATGCTGCTTTTAATGCTGGGGTGTGTGTGTTGGGGGGTTGTGTTGGTAGCTTAAAGGAGGAGAAGCAATTCTGCTGTGTGCTCTGGAAGTAGCCTCAGCCACACTGAAATACTCTCCTGCCTTCCACACTTAACAGCCTCTTCCAGTATTTTTTCAGGCCCTTCAGTTTAGCAGTTCTTCTGCTTACCAACCATATGGCCTTCCATCTTCTGCACTAGATGAACGTTGTCCTCTGTGTGCTGCTAGCCTCCAGTTTCTCTGGGGTGTGTTGGGGATGGAGAACCTGAGCCCAAAATAACCTCTTGGACTCTGTGGGGATGCAATTCCAACTCTGGTTCAGTCTTCTGTGGCAGAAGAACTAACTAACCAGCCTCAGCAGTTCGGTATGGAAGTGCTGGGTGTGCCTCAGAAGACTTTATGTATCTATTTATTTATTCATTTATTTGATTTGAATAACTTGGCACATTGATAAACCTCCACCTGGAACGATCACATCCTGTGAGGTGGTCAATAAATTTGACAGGTAGACTAATGAGAGGTTTCAGAGGGAGCTTAATGAATCTTTGGGGAGTTACCAAATGACTGACGTGTTAGGAGACCTAGAAGTCAAAAGTGTCACATCACTGAGAAATTCAAAACTTGCTTTAAACACCTAAAAGCTTCTGTGGGACATGAGAGATGGGAATTGAAGGAAGAACTCTACAGGAAGCAGATGGAGAGGAGCACAAGCCAGTACCCAAAATGATGAAGCCAGGTATTCATACTGCAAATGAAATGTGTGTCTCTTCTGATCAGGAGGGTTACTGATGGATTGGTGGTTGTTGGTCACTGTGAAACTCAGGGTAGAGGTTGGGTTTTTTTCCCTAGAAGTGTTTTAGCACAGACAAGGGTTATGGGGAGAGACCCAGTTGGGCTGATGGAGCAGTCATACCACACCATCTCATCCTCAAACCTGTGAAATTCCTTTCTCAGCTCCCTGAATTGTGTGGTTAGATGAAGTCTGCCTTGGCTTCAGCTTACTCCCCTGTAGGTTTTGGTGATGAAGTGTAACTGAGTGTGTTATTCTACTCTGCCCTGCTCAGGCCCCACCTGGAGTGTTGTGTCCAGTGCTGGGCTCCCTGGGATAAAAAGGACAGGGATCTCCTGGAGAGAGTCCAGAGGAGGCTCTGGAGATGCTGAAGGGCCTGGAGCATCTCCCCTGTGAGGAAAGGCTGAGGGAGCTGGGGCTGTTCAGCCTGGAGACAAGAAGACTAAGGGGGGACCTGATGAATGTTTATCACTGTCTGAAGGATGGGCTGCAGGGGGAAATGGCCAGCCCCTTTTCAGTGTCTGTGGGGACAGGACAAGGGGCAATGGCTGCAAGTTGGAGCAGAGGGAGTTCCCCACCAAGCTGGGGAAGAACTTTTCCCCAGTGAGGGTGAGGGAGCCCTGGGCCAGGCTGCCCAGGGGGTGTGGAGTCTCCATCTCTGGAGAGATTCCAGCCCCGTCTGGACGCCGCCCTGTGCACTATGAGCTGGGAGCTGCTTTGGCAGGTGGTTGGACCCCAGGAGCTCTCCAGCTCCCTTCCAGCCCCTGGGATTCTGTGATTCCTGGTCAGAGACATTGCAGTGGTGATGAAAGGGAAGCTGCAGGAGCTTGGCACTTTGCAGTCCAGTGTCTGTTGTACCTACAAAGAGGGAGCTAAGCAAACAGAGTAATTTTGGTGGTAACTCAGTGAGTAGCTCAGAACATTTGGGAAGGTTCAAAGTCACAAACTTCAAAGAAGAAATAATGTTTCTCTCTTCCTTCACAGCAAGGTGTTGGGGCCTCTGTTTCCCAGGGAGCAGAAGTCATGTATGGGGAAAGATGGCAGTGGAGGGGGCAGGTGGCATTGACCAAAGTCTACATATTCCACAAAAACCCATTTTAGGGCATTAGGGATAACTGCTTGGCTTCCAGGACTTCTACTGGAAGTGTGTGAATGAGACAGCTTCTCCAGAGCCTGCCATACTGAGGGGTCACCAGCAGTAGCATCCTGGGCATAAAATGGGACACTTTCAGAGCAAGACATTTTTCTTAGCTGCTGTCTGTGCCTTTGCCCTGGCATCACAGCCACCTTTTGTGACCCTCTTGTGAAAGGCAGGGAAGCAGTTGTGCTCAGGGAATTCTCAGCCTTCAGCTATTACAGAGAGATGACTAACCTGTAAAATGTAGTGGTGCTTAGGATTTTTATCTTCCCAAGTGGACTTGGTGTCTCTGCTTTTTGGAAAGAGACACCCCTCCAACCAAACATAAACAGCCCTCCAACAAACACTTGGGAAGCAGTTGGCCTCTCTTTTGTTGTTTTACTTCATGGTTCATGATCCCTCCCAATTTTCTATCAAGAATTCACTCCAGATCCTGATGACTTTGTAGATGTTTCCACACCCAGTGACTAGTCTCTTATCTTTGTTTTCTGATCCACCTTCCCCCATAGGTCTTAGTGCTTTTTGTGTGTGTGTGTGAGTAGGGTGCTATTGAAGTACTTCTTGGAACTCTTCAGTTACCATCTGACTGATGGTAATGCACCACCTCTATGCTTCTGTTGGAAGTTTTGATGTTTCTTTGTGCTATTTTCTGAGTGTCTTACTCTGTTATCTCACTGGGCTCAACAGAGGTGCTACATTTTCAAGTCTAGCATTCTCTAGGTTGCCCTTCTTTGCTTCTAGATAATTCACTTCTGTTTCAGACTTTGAAAAATGTGTTCCTACCAGGTTAACAGGCTGTTATTAAGCCTGATTATTTTATTCTTGACTCTTGAAACTCCCATGTGTGCAGAAGAAGTCTGGTAATTGTTTTAGTCTAGACCTTCTTGTTCTCTTACTGACCTTACCTTTGTGTCCTGGTGGTCTTGAGAAGTTCCATCTCCAACATATGATGACCTGAAGGTTGGGCACTGTCCCAGAAATGGTTGACTTAGTTATTTGGTAGATCTGCTCATTCTTGCTAGTAAGATTTCCAGTATACACTTTGGTTGTGGTGGCTGGTGGTCCGGTTTTGGGGGGTTTTATATCATGCTTCAGGCTCAGACTGCACTGGGGGATTGTGGGAAGCCACTGTTGTGTCTTGTTTCATTTTGTATTTGTTTTACTGCTGTGGGGTTTCCAAACTGTCCAGCCCTTCTGCCTCCTCTTGGCCATTAATAGCTTGTTCTTTGCCTTTCAGTTTTCAAAGAATCACCAGGGTGGAAAAGCCCTTTCAGATCACCAAGCCCAACCATTCCCATCCTGTGCTGACCCACATCCCTGAGCACCTCATCTCCCCAGCTGTTAAACACCCCCAGGGAAGGGGACTCAGCCCCTCCCTGGGCAGCCTGGGCCACAGCCCCACAACTCTGCCAGGGAAGAACTTTGCCCTCCCAGCTGCTCTGACCCTGCCCTGGCCCAGCTTGAGCCCATTGCCCCTTGGCCCAGCTCCTGTCCCCTGGCTGAAGAGACCATCCCCCACCTCTCTGCACCCTCCTGGCAGGGCAGGGGAGGTGGGGAGAAGGTCTCCCCTCAGCCTCCTCTTCTCCAGGCTCAACACCCCCAGCTCCCTCAGCTGCTCCTCAGAGGATTTGCCCTCCAGCCCCTTCCCCAGCCTGGTTGCCCTTCTCTGGACTCGCTCCAGGCCCTCCATGTCCTTCTGATGCTGAGGAGCCCAAAACTGGACCCAGCACTCCAGGTGCAGCCTCCCCAGTGCCCAGTCCAGGGGCACAATCCCCTCCCCAGACCTACTGGCCACACTATTGCTGACACAAGCCAGGATGCCATTGGCTTTCCTGGCCACCTGGGCACACTGCTGGCTCATGTTCAGCCTGCAGCCACCCAACACCCCCAGGTCCTTCTCTGCCTTACAGAGGCTTGCAAAGACTCCTGTCTTGGTAGTGTCTGAGCTATGAATGCACGTTTTCAGGCTGTATCCCTTGAGAAACAGGGCTGTGTTAGGCTGAAGCAGGAGGATGCTGTCCTCTGTGGGTGCTTTGCTGTGCCAGGGCTGCCTTAGTTGCTGCTGGTGTCCTGCACCTTTCTGCATTCAGTATTACAGGGTTATTCAGGCACAGATGGAGACAGCAGACCATTTCCCAAGTTAGCTCTTGCTGTAAAGAACTTAATTAGTAGCAAAATAGTTTCTTTAAACTTATTTATGTGGTATTATCTTGTGGTTTGCTTTTTGTATGGAGCCAAAGCTGTCTATGACAGGACACTGCTGGATTTTAGTGCCTTGTTGGTCTTCTGTTGCAGTGTGTCCCAGTTCTTTTCTGGACCAGAGGATTAGTAGCATGGAATAGTCTGGGATTCACAGAATCCCAGGGGTTGGAAGGGAGCTGGAGAGCTCCTGGGGTCCAACCCCCTGCCAAAGCAGCTCCCAGCTCATAGTGCACAGGGCGGCGTCCAGACGGGGCTGGAATCTCTCCAGAGATGGAGACTCCACACCCCCTGGGCAGCCTGGCCCAGGGCTCCCTCACCCTCACTGGGGAAAAGTTCTTCCCCAGCTTGGTGGGGAACTCCCTGTGCTCCAACTTGCAGCCATTGCCCCTTGTCCTGTCCCCACAGGCCATAGAAAAGAGACTGGATATTTCCCCTGTGTCCCACACAGCTACTGATAACCATTGATCAGATCCCCCCTTAGTCTTCTTGTCTCCAGGCTGAACAGCCCCAGCTCCCTCAGCCTTTCCTCACAGGGGAGATGCTCCAGGCCCTTCAGTATCTTTGTGTCCCTCCTCTGGACTCTCTCCAGGGGCTCTCTGGGATAAAAAGCCAGGGATCTTCTGGAGAGAGTCCAGAGGAGGCTCTGGAGATGATGAAGGGCCTGGAGCATCCCTGGCTTTTTTATCCCAGGGAGCCCAGCACTGGACACAACACTCCAGGTGGGACCTGAGCAGGGCAGAGTTGACAACCAAATAGACTTGAGGCTTACGACCTTCTTCCTGTCCATTTCAATGTCTCCACTCAAAATGCTGAGGGTTGCTGTGTGTGTGCATAGCAGTGTGCCTGGCTCCAAAGCAGTGCCCTGCTATCAGCCAGGCTCAGTACCAAACTGCTTTGTGCCCAGCCTGGTTATCTTCTTCCTGTTTTAACTTTCTGCTTGAGTGAGTGATTGGGCTTTCAAGTAGGGGAGGACTCCATTTGAACCTTTTAACATGGGCCAAGTGTTTAGTGGTTTGGGATTTTTTGGCTTGCTTATGTGTAAACCACCCTGACCCAAACTTAAAGCTTGCTTCTTTGTCACTCCTACTATCCAAACTGCCTACCTGTTTCAGTCTGGGGGGGCTCAGGTTTTAATTTAATCAAGAAGTGTTCCTCCTGCTTCTGATACTTCTGTCTGAAGTTTCTCTTCCAGACAAGTGTTTGGAAGTGTGATCAACCCAGTAAATTCTGCCTGGGGGAACTAACTGTCCTGTGGCAAGCCCTTGGAGTTTTGTGGGAGGTGGGGCTGGGGGTGGAAAAAAGTAGCACCACTGTTTCTACTTCTTTTTCCTTTCTCCCAGATCAAGCACTGCAACTAGCAGAAACTTTACTACCTCTTCAAAATCATCAGCAAGTTCTTATTCCTCAGTGTCTGCCACTTCTGTCATTACTAATGGTGATAGCAGTAACTCCTATGGACTGAACAGCTCCCACCTGGGCAGGGGGTAAGAGCAGGAATGTTCTTTTTGTTTCTTCCTCCTTCATGTAAATAAGCCTGGGCATCCTTGCCTGCATAGAACAGGAGTGGGATGATGCCCTGTGAGGAGTTCTGCTGCTCTTGTGTTCCTGTTCATCAGACTTTGCTTTTGGAAACTGCTGCATTCTGCTATTCCTTGCTCACTTGCAAAACCAGTGCATGTTCCAGAGCTAACTTAACTGCTAGGGCATTGCCTGATTTTTGAGGGGATCAGGGGTACAAGGGAAGGGATTACATTCTTTTCTCCATCTGCCAGTGTGGTGGAAGATTTCCAGGTAGAGATCATCATTTTACTAGCTCTGACAATACATCATACAGACTTATGCATTAGGATAGCATGCTGTGTACTTGTAGACTGAGGAAATTAATCTCTTATGAGCCATAAATTAATAATAGACTGTATAAGGATTAATGTTTCCACAGTTAGCATGGATGCTTCATGTTCTGGGTATTTGCTGTCAGCCTCTGTGCAGGGGCAGAAACATGCAAGTTGATGAAACAATTGAGTGAAAACAGCTTTTTGACTTTGAATTGAGGTGACTCTTGAAAAGCATCAAAGCTTGGTAAGCTCATTGTGGAGTTCACCTTGTCTGTCTGTCTGTCTGTCTTCCAGAGGTTCTGGATTTGTTTGTAACTCTTACAACTGCAGGGACAGCACTTCCCTGTCACAGCCTGGACTCTGTGGACTCAGTAACCTTGGGAATACCTGCTTCATGAATTCTGCCTTGCAGGTAAGAGTTGGGAAGAGCCCTACATGAATTAAAAAAAACCAAAGGAATCACAGAGATTGTGGATTAAACCCTGTGGGAATAAGAGCATCTCTTGATGTGATTCAATGAGGAGACTGCACCTGGAATGGCATCCTGGCTTGTGTCAGCAATAGTGTGGCCAGTAGGTCTGGGGAGGGGATTGTGCCCCTGGACTGGGCACTGGGGAGGCTGCACCTGGAGTGCTGGGTCCAGCTCTGGGCTCCTCAGCATCAGAAGGACATGGAGGTCCTGGAGTGAGTCCAGAGAAGGGCAACCAGGCTGGGGAAGGGGCTGGAGGGCAAATCCTCTGAGGAGCAGCTGAGGGAGCTGGGGGTGTTGAGCCTGGAGAAGAGGAGGCTGAGGGGAGACCTTCTCCCCACCTCCCCTGCCCTGCCAGGAGGGTGCAGAGAGGTGGGGGATGGTCTCTTCAGCCAGGGGACAGGAGCTGGGCCAAGGGGCAATGGGCTCAAGCTGGGCCAGGGCAGGGTCAGAGCAGCTGGGAGGGCAAAGTTCTTCCCTGGCAGAGTTGTGGGGCTGTGGCCCAGGCTGCCCAGGGAGGGGCTGAGTCCCCTTCCCTGGGGGTGTTTAACAGAGGGGAGATGAGGTGCTCAGGGATCTGGTTTAGCACAGGATGGGAATGGTTGGACTTGATGATCTGAAAGGGCTTTTCCAACCTGGTGATGCTGTGAATGAACCCACCAACTGGCCTGTGCTTAGCTTGGCTTGTGTGAAGCAGGGTTAACACAGCAGAAGGCTGCAGGCCTGGCTCTGAAATAGGGGGCTGCTGAAAAGGCTGTGGGGGAGTCGTGCTGCACAGATACCAAACTGCAGGGTAAGGTCCTAGTGCTGTGCTCTGCCAACACCAGGCTGATGTGGAGAGTGAGCAGTGTGAGCTGGGCCCTGCCTGCAGGTCTGGGGGCTGTGTTTAAAGGCTCTGAATATGAAAATGCTGAGTATGAAATGCCACAGGGAAGGTTTCAGGGTCACTGTGTGGAGTGTTAGAGTTAGTAACAGTTATGCAAAGGTAATAATTATAGTATACATTGTACAGTTTATCTCTTCAGTTTATTTGGTTCATATTTAAAAACTGCAGGAGCCTGTTAGGGATGGTTGTTTAGTAAGAAATTAAAATAAAACATGAGACAGCTAGTATGACCTTTGAAGTAAGCAGTTGGCAAGCTTCTGGTGTGGCACAGGTGCTGTGTAAGGACTGCTGTCACTCTGGTGGCTTTTGACAGTTGGAACAGGTCTTAAAATAACTGCAGTCACTGTGTGTGTGGTGTTCAGGGATCTGCTTGGACTGCCTGGCTTATTGTGGTTTGATACCACTGTATTTTCAGTTGTATCATGGTAACCTTGGGTCATAGAATCCCAGCCTGGTCTGGGTTGGAAGGGACCCCAAGGAGCACAGAGTTCCAACCCCCTGCCTTCAGCTAGATAACTCCTTAGAAACTGCTTCAGAGGGGAAGCTTACACTCAGGGTTGGAGAGAAGTTTAGTGTGGCATGTGCAAGAGAAACCCTGTGTCAGAAACAAGCCTTGTGAGGGCTGTGCTATTTGGGTGGTGGTTCTCTTCCATTCCCACTGCATGCTGATGGGAAAGCTGGGTTTGGTGTTTCATTGTCACCCAGATTTGTTGCCTTGTGTCACTAATTCATTTTCTTACTGCTTTGTTAGTGTCTGAGCAATACCCCTCCTCTGACTGACTATTTCCTGGAAGATAAATATGAGGCTGAAATAAATCAGAACAATCCACTGGGGATGAGAGGAGAAATTGCAGAGGCCTATGCAGAGCTCATTAAACAGATGTGGTCTGGGAGACAGTCTCATGTGGCTCCAAGGATGTTTAAAGTAAGTACCCCCTGTTCTTGTAACATAGCTTGCTCTGGCAGAAGAACAGTGAAAGCCAGTATGCCTTTCCCATAGCTTGGTGTTAAGAAAGCAGGAAGGGCAGGATTGCTTTGGTGGGTGCTGGTTCATGGGTTATGGAAAAGCTTTTCTGGGTGCCAGGTGGAATTTGCCAGTAAGTAGTGTCATGCCCCAGAATGCTCCTAAAGGTTAAATGCCTTATTTAAAGTGACCTTTGAGCCTGAGAGCTGTTTAACAGAGGCATCCAAATGGTCTTTGTTAGGAAACTAGTCCTGTGAGTTGCCAGCTCTGAACTTTAATCAGTGAGAAAGTTATACAATGGAATTGCCAGGTGGAGAGCAAAATGTCTCTACTGTGGTTCAGTAGTGTGGTGTTCCTGGTGCTCCAGTGCAAAGAGCTGCTCCCAGCTGAGGCACTGGGATGTAGCAGTTGGATATGAACCCCTAGAAACGTGGTAACTCTGCCTTTTTAATAGAGCACAGAGAAGCTTGGGTGCAGACCAGCCTCATGAAACCACCCAGGGAGCACTCAGTTTGCTGTGGTGCTGCCATCCCAGTAAGCTGAGGAAGAGGATGCATGAAATAAGCAGTGACCTGATCTTCACCTAAATCTGCATCCTTGTGGCTGTTTGTGGTTGCCCTGGTACAAACTGAAGCTGAGGGTGTATGCTTTGGAGAGCTGCAGCAACAGTCTTATGGCTACAGAAATCTCCTCTCTGTGGAGTCACAGGCAGTTCTGAATCAACAAGACTTGCTTTAATTCCTGTGCCTGGGAGTTGCTGCCCATTGCCCTCCACTGTTGTTCTCTAAAACTCTGTAGTGGGCATCAGAAGTGTCTTAACATGGCCTGTCCTTCCTCAGGACTGGCAGAGGAATGACTCTTTGTTTCCTAGTACAGTAGCACTGGTGATTTTTCTAACAGTTGGTGCTGATGTAGTGACAGAGTGAACTGGGTAAATAAACCTGGTTCTAAGCCAGATCTGTCAGTCCATCAGTATCTTCTGCAAGCATTGTCAGTTTTGCAGTCCACCTGCTGCAAGATGCTATCTTACAGCAAGCAGGCACTGTGGGAGCTGTAGGATTCTGAAAGAGAAAGTAAGTACAGAACACCTAGGGTTTGTGTGCTGGTCATTTGCAGGCACCTAAATGAATATTAGTCATTTAAATTTCTAGCATCATGGCAGGAAATGCTTGCTTCCCCCTTGACACTGGTTTGGCACCTTTGCTGCATTAGCATCTTGTTCAGTGTGTTCTGCTGCTAACATGTGCCCCTGGACTGGGCACTGGGGAGGCTGCACCTGGAGTGCTGGGTCCAGTTTTGGGCTCCTCAGCATCAGAAGGACATGGAGGGCCTGGAGCGAGTCCAGAGAAGGGCAGCCAGGCTGGGGAAGGGGCTGGAGGGCAAATCCTCTGAGGAGCAGCTGAGGGAGCTGGGGGTGTTGAGCCTGGAGAAGAGGAGGCTGAGGGGAGACCTTCTCCCCACCTCCCCTGCCCTGCCAGGAAGGTGCAGAGAGGTGGGCACTGGTCTCTTCAGCCAGGGGACAGGAGCTGGGCCAAGGGGCACTGGGCTCAAGCTGTGCCAGGGCAGGGTCAGCTCAGCTGGGAGGGCAAAGTTCTTCCCTGGCAGAGTTGTGGGGCTGTGGCCCAGGCTGCCCAGGGAGGGGCTGAGTCCCCTTCCCTGGGGGTGTTTAACAGCTGGGGAGATGAGGTGCTCAGGGATCTGGTTTAGCACAGGATGGGAATGGTTGGGCTTGGTGATCTTAAAGGTCTTTTCCAACCTTGTGGCTCTGTGATTCTGTAAGACAAGGTAGCACAGAGCTGAGCTCTGCAGAAGCCAGGCCGTGGGTGCCTTTATCCCTGCCTTTGCCCATGGGTGCCCCTCACCCTCACCTTTGTGTTCCAGACACAGGTTGGCCGGTTTGCCCCACAGTTTTCAGGGTACCAGCAGCAAGATTCACAGGAGCTCTTGGCTTTTCTTCTGGATGGCTTGCATGAGGACTTGAACAGAGTGAAGAAGAAACCCTACCTGGAGCTGAAGGATGCCAATGGGCGACCCGATTCGGTACGGTGCCCTTTACTCAAGGGAGGGGGGCAAGCAGAGGTTCCTTGGGTTTGGTGACTCTTCCTGGCCTTCCTGCTCAAAGGTCACACAGCCATCCTCCCTGCAGAGCAGTGTAACCTGGGAGGGGAGAACCCTCTTGAGCTCTGTGACTCAGCTGACTCTTCTTACGCCTGTTGTTGTTCCTCTGCCTTACAGCAGGGTGTCTGCTCTGGTAGGGGTGTGCAGGAAGGTGTGGTTGTGCCACACTGCTGGTGTGGTTCTGCAGTGGAAAGGAAGGAAATTGTCTTGTGACATAAGAGCTGCCTAAAAGTAGGCAGTAGTTGCTACCATAGCCTTTCCTCCTGACTACTCAGGTCCACTTTCTTCCTCCAGATGGACTGAGCAGCAGCTTTTAGCATCAGTTTGAGGAGAGTGCTTACTGTGCAGGCCTCATACTTGCCTGTGGACTTGGGTGGCACTGGGACTGTTCTCACATGCAAGTGGCAGGCTACCCCTCAGATAAGGCCCTGGTATCCCACTGGGAGGCAGTGCCAAATGAAACAAGGTTTTAGGCCAGGCTTTGCACACTTTAATGGCATTGGGACAAACGTGTTCCATGAGCTGGACTTAAAACCAGGCTGAGTAGAGTACCTGAAAGCACTGGTTAAGATAAGGAGAGAACCAAGATAAAGTGACCTGCATCTACTTAAAAAGCTTAACTTGATTTTTCTCCTTACTGGTGCCCTGGAAATGGGCACAGTGAAAAGAAAACAACTTTAGATTTTATTTAATTTAAATTTTAACTTAAACCACTTACTGACTCTGCCCAAATAAATTAACTCTCTCATGTCATTTCCCTGACAGGGGCCAGAAAAGTCTCTTCTGTTCATTTTACTACTTTTTCTTGATCCCCTACCCCCAGTTAACACTGGTAGGTGAGTCCCTTGCAGGCACCTCTCTGTTCCTCCAAAGCTGCCAAACACTCTCTGCTCACGTTGAACTGAGGCACTTAATAGGGAAGTGTCTTTCCCTAAGTGAGCTTTCACTCTCCTGATCAGGCTTTCCTCTCTTGTGATGGTACCAGCAACTGCATCATACTGACAAATGCAGAGTGCAAAGGTGGAAGGATGCTGTAGGAGCTTCTAAAAGCCAGGTGCAATGATTCCTTTTAGGAAGTGGATGTGACTAGTTGTTTTTCATCTTCACTGGCAAGAAGATGATGTGTTTTGTCCTCTCTTGCATAATATAATGCATGTGGCCATGCTACAAGAAGGATAATTCTTCTTTTTCCTCCCAAGAAATGCTGGTAAGTGTGGGGTGGAAAGGCTGCCCAGCAGGCCTTCATTTTGTTTCAGTACTTCCCTTCCCCAGATGTTGGAGATCCCTGTGCATTCCTGCCTTGCATCCATACCACTGCAGCTGTTGGAGCTCACTGCTCTGTTCCTGGCTCATACCTTGGTTGGTGACAGTAGCATTGCAGTGCTGCTTATCAGTGGTGCTCATTTAACCTGAGGCTATAGATGTATAGAAGATTGATGGTGTTGTACCATGAACTAAGTCTCATGCTAGGTAGAGCCTCTAGTTGAGGAGGCAGCTGCCAGTTACCATATGCCCTCAGGTAAGGAGTTTATAAGTTGTATTGCAGAAGTCTTCAAGGGATTGTAATTTGTCTCCTTTGGGAGACATGGACCATCATTTTTCTAAGAAGAAAACACTTGGTTTTTCCCCTTGGAAGCTGTAATTGCAGCTGTCCTTCAAAAGCAGGGGGCAGCTGTCCTTCAAAAGCAGGGGGCAGCTGTCCTTCAAAAGCAGGGGGCAGCTGTCCTTCAAAAGCAGGGGGCAGCTCTCTGTTCCTTGAGTGGGGAGAGTGGAGTGTGTCTTGTTAGCAGCATGCTGTCTTGAAGAGCAGTGTGTAACCCTGTCACCATCCCCTTGGGCTCTGGTCATGCTTTTAGCATCTTGTGCACCAAGGGATACCAGACCAGGTCATTCAGCTCAAGTAGATGCACTGCATTTCACCTGATGCAAGGTCTTAGCTTCACTGAGAAGAAATCCCAGTGTTTTATGCTGGATGCATTGGTAGGCACCTCCCCACCCCTCTTTGTGTGAAGTGTACTGACTTCCTGAGTGCTCTTGGATCCCCATGCTTGCCATGCTCTGGAGCTGTTGGTGAGAAAGAACTTCAAATTTCTTTCTTGTTTTTCTTGTAGGAGGTGGCAAAAGAGGCCTGGGAGAATCACAGGCTGAGGAATGATTCTATCATCGTGGATATTTTTCATGGTCTTTTCAAATCTACCCTTGTTTGTCCCAAGTGCTCCAAAGTTTCTGTGACTTTTGATCCCTTCTGTTACTTAACCCTCCCACTGCCCTTGAGGAGAGACCGGCTCATGGAAGTGACCCTGGTATATGCAGACCCACAGCACAGACCTGTGCAGGTGAGACATGTTGAAGACACTGATTTCTTTAAGTTAGCTGAGTTTTTTTCTTTTAGGTCTTAAAGTTGAGCCCTTTCAGGCAATCCTCAGGACACAAGTGTGCAGTTGGAGTGAGGTAGGATGGGGTTTCCACTGTAGGAACTGGGAATGGAGTGTATTAAATCAAGTGGCTCCAGAAGATCTCAGTTTGTGAGACTGGGGACATGAGTCAGCTGGAAATGGCTTATCTGTTCCTGTGATGAGGTCATCTGTGTGTGAGGTGTTTCCCCTGAAAGTGGTAACTGTGCTGGTGTTGGCATGTTTACCTCACTACCTTGGGAAGTGTAAAGGGGTGTCTTTGGGGCTGCAAGTCTTTTGGGTTTTACTGCTGCTGAGCCTGACCAGAGCAAAAGGCTCCTGTGTTCCTCCCAAACCCTGCTTCCTGAGATTGAGAAGACCTTAAAGCGTGTGGCTGTGACATCAATATCAGCAGAACCCCTGTAAATTCAAGAGAGTTGCTTTTTTTTAATTATTATTATTTTAATTTTAATGTTCTGATGCCCTGCCTTGTAGGTTTGTTTTCCCCAGGGTAAGCATGATGTTGTCTTTGTTTCCAGTACCGGGTCGTGGTGCCGATGATGGGAGCCATCTCAGACCTGTGTGAATCACTCTCCAAACTCTCTGGTGTACCTGCAGAAAATGTAAGGGTAAATGCAGCACAGTAGGCTGGAGAAATGTTTGGTTTGAAGCATTGTGGTGGCCTAGCTTTTAGGTGGGTGAGAAGCTGAACTGCATGGACTCGTGGCACAAGTTGCAGTGCTGTTCTTTGAGCATAAACCCAAAAGGTGCATGGCACAGTCTGTCTTCATTCTGATGCCTCCACTGCAGTAGAAGAGGAGGGGCAAAAAGCTGTCCTGTACCCCTCATGTCTCTGATAGCATAGTTTCTTAGTACTGACAGATGTTCAGAGTCTGGTTTGGGTCCCCATCCTTTTGGATATCTTGTAATAATGAAGGGCTCAGGTGAGCTTTTCCAGAGGGAATGGTTTGGTAGTTGGTGGGGTATTTTCAGGATGCCAGTGTAGCACTCTGATTTATTTCCATTAATTACAGTTGTGAGTGATCTGTGCCTGAAGTTCTAGCCTGTTGCCACTGTGGTGCTGGGTCTGTGCTGTTCTCACCAGGCTGACTGGCAGCAGTGGGAGTTGCATCTCCTCAGCAGCTCTGTACAACTGGGCTGGTCGGTTGCCTTGTTTTTCCACTCCATCCTAACCAATACAGCTGGTCAGTTAAAGAAAACAGCACTGGTGTGGGTGTGATGAGAAAGGAGAGGAATAACTGAAGTTAGTTTGCATACATTGATGTAAGTCTTTATTATAAACTCTTTGCAATATCCTTTGCTGTTCTAGATGGTGGTGACAGACGTGTATAACCATCGATTCCACAAAATCTTCCAGATGGATGAAGGCTTAAATCACATCATGCCAAAAGATGACATCTTTGTGTGAGTAAAGTGGGAAGATGCCATGATGTGAAGACACCTACCAAGCCATTCATTTTCAGGATCTAAAACCTGAATGACTTTATTTCCCTCCCCCTCAAAACCTAAGCCTTCCTTTTGCATGACTTAGCAGGGGTGCTGGACTGCTGGCAGCAGATCAGCATGTGCAGGGTTTAGCAGGTGTTCTCCTGACACAGAGGAAAGTCATGGCTCTGGATCCTTTTTGTTTGGTCTGTGTTCTGCAGTTTGGAACTCTCTGCAAGCCTGTTTGAGAGATGAAGCTCAGCCTTACTGTTCCTCTGCCCCAAATCAGCCCCAAACCTTGGAGCTGTTACTAGGATAGCCAGCTGTTGTACTCTGCCTCTCCAAACACCCAACGTGGAGTGCTCAGCCAGCCACCACTGGAGCTTCTCCTTAGACTGGTGGTTACAGTTTCTTAGCTGTGGTTGTGAGGGACCTTGGTGAAGCTGAGGATCTGGTTGTGCTTAATTGTATTGACTGATTGTTTTACATACTAGGAGAAAGCTGCTGATAGGAACTCCCTTCAATGGGTGATGCTGCCAGGAAAAAGATCTGTAAAATAATACTTTAACCTACAGCTAGGGAACAGCAGATGAGATGTCTCAACTCAGGTATGAAACCTGGTGAGGAGAGGAAACCAGTGTCCCTCTCTTGCAGCTGGAAAGTGATGTTATTGCACACAAAGTACAAACTGAGCCTCACAGATGGGAAGCCTTGGGGCTTGTGAGGCCCAAACCAGCTCTGTATCACAAGCCTGGTCTTCCTCATGTGAGAATGTTCTAGTGTAAGGATGCTGCATCCAGGAAATGGCTGTGCTGGTGTCAAGTCCTACTCTGGCCCAGCACATACCTTGGGCTGAGAGGGATGCCTTGACACACTGCTTGGTGCTACTCTGTTGTGCTCTGTCAGGACTTCATCACTGAGATGCAATGTCTTGAGTGTTTTCCTTGAAGTTCTGGTCATGTTGTTGGGTGTTTTCAGCTGTTGCTGAGGCTGTGTCCAGTTAGGAAGTCTGGGAATGGCCACTTGGCTTCTGGGAAACCCGTTCTGGGAGGGTGCTGGGAGGCTTTAGGCTGGGAGCAAGTCTGTCTCCACAGCTTAGTCAAACACTGAAGACCCCACAAGCATGATGTTACACTGGGAATTACAGTAACACCCCACTTCCTACAGGCACAATGCATTGTGCATCCCTCTGGGGAAAACAACTGTGTCTGAATGGGGTCTGCTGTGGGGTAGGGGGGCAGCATCAGCCAAACTGCAGCTCCACCTGTATTTTCCATTGCAGTCCCTGCTTCCTTTAGGTGCCAGTGCAACTGTACATAAGGTGATGCTGTGTCTTGTGAGTCATCATTTCTCTGCATTTTAGCCCAGAGTGAACTGACCTGGGTTAAAAATGATCCCCTGAGAAGGGGAGCTTGCAGGAGGTTTTGCTAATCCTGTTTTTCCTATGTCAACCCTCTTAAGATGTTTTCAGCACCCTGGGGCAACAGCACCCAGCAAACACCACAGCAAGAACTAGGAGAAAGCTGCTGATAGGAACTCCCTTCAAGGGGTGATGCTGCCAGGAAAAAGATCTGTAAAATAATACTTTAACCTACAGCTAGGGAACAGCATTCTCTTGATGAAAGGGAGCTTTGTCTCAAAAAGGCAACAGAAACACTTGTTCACTTAACTTAAAGGCAAATGTGTAATTATTTTTATCATGAGCAATGTGCTTACCTTGTCTGGTTATAAAAAGTCTGCTTTTAAGTGTTCTAAGATTTAGTTTAATCACTCCAGACATGGTAACAGTAATATGAAGGCTCTAAAATTCCACTGTTTCCATCCTTGGAGGTCTTGTGTCTGCTGAAGCAGGTGTGAAAGGGGTTTGGCAGGACATCAGTTTTGGTTTAGGATCAGTAGGAAGGGGCAGCAATCTGGGTGGGTAATCAGCTCAGGATTTCTGACCTGCAGGTTCAAGTGATTCTTTAGGCATTTTGAACCTTTCACCTGTTCATAGAGCCTGAGGTGAGCAGGCTGGGAGCACTGAAAGGATGTGCTTGGATCTAAAGCTGACTGTGCTAGGTTTTTGGTTCATTAGGCTCTTGCAAACTGATGATATTAAGGATATGCTGAAGGCATTTATTGCTTTTGTGTTACTCCATGTGTTTTGTGTTTCTAGTATCTTTCTGAGAAGTGATGGATTTCTTTTAGTTTTTCATTGCAGGAAAGGTTTTTTCTCTGCATTTTAGCCCATTATCTGAGGAATTCTTGAGGTCTCTGTGAGTTACAACTCTTTAGGAAGTTGAAACTGCCTTGTATAAGTCTTTCCAGCCTTTCTAAATCTTAACATTAAAGCCTGAGAATTAGCTGGGTTGGTTTTGGAGGGGTACTGCTGTCTGTTTGGACTTGGTACATACCTAAAAAGGCCTGACTTCCAAACCAGTGTGAATATTTTTGCCTTGTTGGCTTCAAAAGTTGTTTTCCATTGAGGAATGTACTTGTAGCTCTGAGGGTGCATCTTTGCCATCTGCTGCTTGCAGAAGGGAAGAGCCCTGCACAGAACCTTGCCCTGGCACTTCTTGCTGTCACACTGCCCCTTGTGTGTTTTCCTTCAGTGCTGGGGGCTTCTCTTGGGTTGCTTCTGTCTTCTTTTTCATGAGAAGCAAGTGCTGCTCTGACTTGCACCTGCTGCTGCTGCTGCCTGCCTTGGGGCTGGGCCCAGCACTGCAAGCTTTCTTCATGGCTCCCCCAAAAACAAGAGCAGGAGCAGCCCTGTTCACAGCATCACAGCATCACCAGGGTGGAAAAGCCCTTTCAGATCATCAAGTCCAACCATTCCCATCCTGTGCTGACCCACATCCCTGAGCACCTCATCTCCCCAGCTGTTAAACACCCCCAGGGAAGGGGACTCAGCCCCTCCCTGGGCAGCCTGGGCCACAGCCCCACAACTCTGCCAGGGAAGAACTTTGCCCTCCCATCTGCTCTGACCCTGCCCTGGCACAGCTTGAGCCCATTGCCCCTTGGCCCAGCTCCTGTCCCCTGGCTGAAGAGACCAGCGCCCACCTCTCTGCACCCTCCTGGCAGGGCAGGGGAGGTGGGGAGAAGGTCTCCCCTCAGCCTCCTCTGCTCCAGGCTCCTGTCTAGGGCAGAGGGGGGACCGTCTTCAGGTGCGATGATAACCTGGGTCAGGGCATGGGGCAGCATTAAAATGGCTGTTCTGTTGTCCAGAGTGGTGTGCTGCTCTGCACAGCACTGCCCTGCTCTCTGTGTGGGCATGGCTCAAGTGGGTGGATTAAATCAAGGGGTGGATTAAACAGAAACTTCTCAAGTGCTCCTCAAGCTATTCTGGCAGAAGTTGCTGACAGTGGTGCCTCAGACCAGGGCTTGCTGCCTTCTGAAGATGCTGTGTGATATGTGGATGGGAGAGTGTGGCAACCTGGTGTTTGTATGTTCAGATTGCTGCTGGTAACTTGAGGAGTCCCTCATATCCCAGCAACTTTCCTTCTTAGATCACAGGCAAGTATCTTGGGCAACCTTGTGTAGCTCCAGGCCTGAAGGTTGGTGGCCCTGCCTGTGTCTCTCAGCCCCAGGGCACACTGCTGGCTCATGGCCACCCTGTCATCTCCCAGCACCCCCTGATGTGGTAGTATTTAGCATCAGAGAAGAGGTGACATGCTTGCAGGATAGAGGGGGTTGAGAAAACACTGGGAGCCAGATCCTTGACCTGATGTGTAGGGCCAGATTAGCCAGACAAAGGTGGGACCAGCCTGCTTCTCACAGCCTTGCAAATGTTCCTCTTGTGGCATGTTGTCCCTGTGAAAGAACAGGGAGACCTGTGGCAAATAACCAGGGACTCACTCACATCAAGGTAGTCTGCAAATCACTTTGCCTCTGGCTCAGTGTGTGTGCCCAACTCTCTCCTTGCCCAGGCTAAGCAGCCCTGTGGCACAGCATCAAAATGCTTGCTATTTCTTTCCCTTAGGTTCTGGGGAGCCCAGCCCTGCTAGCACCTCCTGCTCCTGCTCCAATGTAACAGCCAGGCATGCACCATGCTGGTGATATCCCATCACCCAGGGATCCTGCTGGAGCTTGGTGCCAGCCTACAAGGGCTCAGGTAAGTACTGCTTGGAAACAGACTCCACAGCCTGCTGCAAGGTGGTGCTTTTAGGAGTATTCTTAGCTCTTAAGGGCTAAGAAGAAGAATGTTTTGCTGGATAAATTAGATACCCCTTTTCACTTAGCCTGGCTAATGGGGCATGTAATCTAATCCATGTATTTAATGTCATTTAATCCATGGATTCTTTACATGGATGAAAAATTTCACAAACTGATTTGCAGGTCACCTTGAACACATGAAAGGATGAGTAGCTGAGTGAGATACACTTAGTTTGCCATGCACACTGTGTTATCTGCCTTCTCTTACAACATGCTGTGAGGTTGTGGTCCTGAGGAACCATGGCTGGCTGCAGAAGCATCAGGCTTGTTACTGTGACTGAGGTCACAGCAGTTGTGGAGCTGAGGTCACCAAACCAGCTAGTTGAGGGAAATGCTTGGGGCATGCAAAGTCTTGTAACAGGCTGTCCTAGGAAGTTTCTTCTCTGCTCCTGAAATTGGTGGTTTCTTGTTTGAAGTGAGCAACTGTGTCCTTTCTCAAATGAGCTTCTGGGCTCTTTTTTTTTTTTTAAATTTAAGCTTTGTTCAAAAAAACCCCCACAAACCAAACCCCCCTTATGCTTTCTGATCTTGGTCCTCTGTAAAACTGGCAAAATCCCACACCCAACTTTTACAGGGCAAACTACCTGTTGTCTGAAAAAATGACATTGGCAGTTTCCTACCTCCTGGTCTATGTGGTTGTGTTCCTTCTGGCAGTACAAAAGTGAGCAGATAAAGGAGTATTTCCAATTCCTGGACAAGATGGGAATATGTGCAGCACTTTCACTCATTCACTCACTTCTGTTCATTCCTACTGTCAGCTTCTGAACCTGTTGTAATGTCACAGCACAGCAGCTCAGGGTGGGTGTGCTCTGGTGAGGCTGTTCAGGCAGGTCTGTTGGTCAGCATCTGCAGTGGGTCTTTCCCCACCCTTCTCAGTTCCTTTCAAAAATGCACTACTTTTTCTTCAAAAACACTGTCCCACAGCGTTTTCCAGCTGGAATAAATAACAGAGCTCCCAGCTCTTTGAGAGGGAATGTTTCAGTAACATACAGCATATACATACCTTCATCAAGAGCTGATGATCCAGAGCTGGGAGGAGTGGCTGACAGGCAGGACACTGCGCTGCCATCCAGAGAGACCTGGACAGGCTGGAGAGCTGGGCAGGGAGAGACCTGATGGGGTTCAACAAAAGCAAGTGGAGAGTCTGGCACCTGGGCAGGAATAACTGCTGGGATCAGGACAGGCTGGGGGTGAGCTGCTGGAGAGGAGCTCTGTGGAGAAGGACCTGGGGGTGCTGGTAGGTGACAGGGTGGCCATGAGCCAGCAGTGTGCCCTGGGGCTGAGAGAGACAAGGGGATCCTGGGGGGCATCAGGAGGAGTGTGGGCAGCAGGTCCCAGGAGGGGATCCTCCCCCTCTGCTCTGCCCTGCTCAGGCCCCACCTGGAGTGTTGTGTCCAGTGCTGGGCTCCCTGGGATAAAACAGGCCAGGGATCTCCTGGAGAGAGTCCAGAGGAGGCTCTGGAGATGCTGAAGGGCCTGGAGCATCTCCCCTGTGAGGAAAGGCTGAGGGAGCTGGGGCTGTTCAGCCTGGAGACAAGAAGACTAAGGGGGGACCTGATGAATGTTTATCACTGTCTGAAGGATGGGCTGCAGGGGGAAATGGCCAGCCCCTTTTCAGTGTCTGTGGGGACAGGACAAGGGGCAATGGCTGCAAGTTGGAGCACAGGGAGTTCCCCACCAAGCTGGGGAAGAACTTTTCCCCAGTGAGGGTGAGGGAGCCCTGGGACAGGCTGCCCAGGGGGTGTGGAGTCTCCATCTCTGGAGAGACTCCAGCCCCGTCTGGACGCCGCCCTGTGCACTATGAGCTGGGAGCTGCTTTGGCAGGGGGTTGGACCCCATGATCTCTCCAGGTCCCTTCCAACCCCTATGATTATATGATATATATATATCAGCCTGTTGTTTAGCTCTCAGTATTTTCTGCTTTCAGTACACTTTGGTGTTTCTCTGCCTTGTCTTTCTGTAGCTGTTCATGCTCTTGTGCATTTGCTTAACTTCAGGGTGCAAGGGAACAGATGGGACCTATTTCCTTGCCCACTGCCTCCTTTCTGAATTAGAGCCTCAGACCTGAAGCCTTCATAATGCTGATGAAGACTGGTCAGGTCCTTCCCTACTGCTTCATTGTTCTCAGACAAGCTTCAGAGCAGTCATGAACTTTAAAGGCAACCAGCCAATAATGGCCAGTGTGGGTAGGAGCTGAGCTAATGACTCTGCCTGCCTTGGCACTGGTGAGGCTGCACCTGGAGTGCTGGGTCCAGTTCTGGGCTCCTCAGCATCAGAAGGACATGGAGGTCCTGGAACGAGTCCAGAGAAGGGCAACCAGGCTGGGGAAGGGGCTGGAGGGCAAATCCTCTGAGGAGCAGCTGAGGGTGCTGGGGGTGTTGAGCCTGGAGAAGAGGAGGCTGAGGGGAGACCTTCTCCCCACCTCCCCTGCCCTGCCAGGAGGGTGCAGAGAGGTGGGCACTGGTCTCTTCAGCCAGGGGACAGGAGCTGGGCCAAGGGGCAATGGGCTCAAGCTGTGCCAGGGCAGGGTCAGAGCAGCTGGGAGGGCAAAG
This sequence comes from Hypotaenidia okinawae, assembly GCA_027925045.1. Lineage (NCBI taxonomy): Eukaryota > Metazoa > Chordata > Aves > Gruiformes > Rallidae > Hypotaenidia > Hypotaenidia okinawae. Next base: position 701,978 of record BSDF01000011.1, on the reverse strand, counting down.
TTCTTCCCTGGCAGAGTTGTGGGGCTGTGGCCCAGGCTGCCCAGGGAGGGGCTGAGTCCCCTTCCCTGGGGGTGTTTAACAGCTGGGGAGATGAGGTGCTCAGGGATGTGGGTCAGCACAGGATGGGAATGGTTGGACTTGATGATCTTTTTATAGGTCTTTTCCACCCTGGTGATGCTGTGTGATTCCATGATTCTGACTTCTAAACCCACATTGGGTAGTGTGGTGTAGCATCATCTTTATGTTCTGTTAGTTCAGTTAAGATGCAGGGTGCAGAGTGGCAGTGTGTTGACCCACATCAGCTCTGGAGCTTTCCTTGAACTATAGATCAAGGTGGGTTTTTTGAATGACTCATTTTCATTAGAAGGGATGGCTGCTCCTCAGGAGATTGGGAAAACCACAGCTCCCCATTCTGACATGTCAGCCTCTCTCACTAGAACTCAGAAGCTGTTGTGGGCTGGGATGGGGAGCAGGGTGCTTCAACAGCCGGGTTTGTCCCATGTCAGCGAGGGGTGTGTGAGGTGCTCCCTGTGGCAGTGCCTGAGGGGTGCAGCATGCTGCCTGCTGGTCAGGTGGGTAATCCTGCACCTTTCCTTTCTGTCCCACCTGTTGTGTTGCACAGGTAGGGCTCATTCAGGTCCCTGAGGCTGGAGCACAACTGGGGGTTTCTTCAGTCGCCGCTCTCAGCATGGTGTAGGTGGTGGGAGAGGCTGTCAGGGACCTGTGTGCCTGACCTGTGCCTGGCCTGTATGGACCTCTGCTCTAGATCAGAGCCCAGCTGAAGAGTCTCACAGGACCTGGAGTTAACTGTAGATGATGCTGTGGGGCTGAGTATGGTGCTTTGTTGTGTAAAACAGCGCAAAGTACAATGATCCACCTCTCTGGTGCTGTTCCTCAAGGAGCTCTTGAAGGTGTGAACTGTCTCCAGTGCTGGTGTCCAGCTGCATAGCACTGGCTGCCCAGGAAAAGGGCAACAGGCCTTTGCATGGGACAGTTGTGTGCTGCTTCAGATTTCCTGTCCTTGGTGGGCTGGGCTGCCCTGGAAGGTATTTTTCCTCTGTTCACTACTAAGTCAGTGCAAGCCCCACGCTGGGACCCCTTGTTCAAGTAGGACAGAGGAGAACTGCAACTCTGAAACTTGTTCTCCTCCCTGCTGGGCAAGGGCATTTTAAACACCAGAAATGAACCAGAAATGTTTCTTGGCCCTGAGGGAAGGGAAGCAGCTTGTCTGATGCAAGAGAGCTGCTAGGAGGTGGTACAGTTGGGATCAGTGGTCGCCGCCTTGCGTGGTGAGACCTCCCAGGGAACCTTGCTTTCTCCTTCAGCTTTAGGAAAGGCTGAGGTGACTCACCAGATTAAAGAGCAATGACTTGGCATTCCTGGAAATCCATCCTCTCTGATGAATAGCCCTGGATCAAACAGTACCAGAGTGGGATCCTGGGGTTTCTCCTGACCCTGACATTGGCAGATACCTCGTTTGCTCTTTCGCCCAGCAGCACAAGCTGTGTCTCAGCCTCCCTGTTGTTCTTCAGAGCTGTTTGTTTTCTTCAGGCCTTTGTGTGTTTCCTGTCCTTGGGTTTTTCTGTGAAGCAGATGTTTCCAAACTCTTGCCTTTCTGCAACACTGGCTGCTCAGTGCTGTGAGCTCAGGCCATCAACTGAGAGGCTGGGGGAGCGGGTGATCCGAGGTCCTGAGAGGGTTTCTTTCTCCAGAGGGTACAGACACTGTCTGAGGGGTTTCTTGGTGTGTTAGTCATTGATGCTGTAGTTGGCAGGGTAATGTTTTGAGAGGTGAGTGGCAAGAGGGATAGGAATTAGGAATACAGGCAGAGGGAAGGTGTTAGGAATACAGGGAGGGTAGGTGTGTGTCCTGTGTCGCCATGAGCTGTGGGGAGTGTTCAGGAACCTGCTTTGTAGCGTGAAGACAGAGGTCCTCCTCAGGAGGACCATGTGGAGATACTTGTTGGATTGAGTTGGGTTTGGTTGTACCTGCTGTGCTCCCTGGCAGTGCAAATAACCCCTGGAAATCCCTGGCTTTGAAACAGGTATGAGGTTTGCAAGCCCAGTGAGGATGGCACGGAGCACCTCACTCTCTCCGTGTACTTCCGAGAGAAGACGATGAGGCAATCCAGCAGCACCTCAGGGACCATCCTCTTTGGTCAGCCACTCTTGATATCTGTGCCAAAACACAAGCTCACTGTGGATCACTTGTACAGCGTGGTTTTGGAGCAGATCAGGTAAGTCACATGGTCTCTGAGTCCCCTGCAAAGTTCTGCTGGCCACTTACTCAGCTGCAGGGCAGGAGCATCCTTCCTGATGGGAAGGGTTTCCTTGGGGGGTGCTGGGGGGGTGGTGTGTGAGCTAGGATTTCCTAGAATCACAGGATGCATTAGGATGGGAGGGACCTTTAGAGGTCATCTAGTCCAACCTCCTGCAGTAAGCAGGGACAACCTTTCTGTGCCTTGCATTAGTGTCTGGAGGCCCCAGGGATGTTTCAAGGTCTTTTTTTTTTTTTTGGGAGGGGGTGGTGTGCTGGAAAAGCAGGTCACAGGAGAAGGCTGGTGGCAGTCATAAGGGAAGCTATTGTCTTGCTGTAGCAAAATGGGTCAGGAGCAGAACTTGGACAGCGTTTTCAGGGCTCTCAGATGGGGCCACCATAACTTATTTTTGCCTTTTCCATCTCCTGCTGGTAAAACCTGGAACAAGGAGTGAGAAAAGAGATTTACTGAGTTGTTGTTTGACTCTTTCTGAGAGCCCTTGGCCTGTGCAGGATAGGTCCTAGTGTGCTGAGGGGGATTGGACAGCAGGAACTGATGATGGAGAGGGGTGCTGCTGCTCTGACATAAGGCTTCACAGTCTGATGGCATGCTAACCATGTTCCCTCTCTCTAGTCGCTATGTGAAACTCCCTTTGGCAGAAGAATACTCAACACCCTGCCCAGACAAAGGAACCTGCAATGGCTCCAATGGTGTGGTTGAAGGTAAAGCCCTTTTGGAACTGGCTGGAAGCTTTTTGGTAGCCTTTGCTTTGTGCTGTGTGTGTGTGTTTGGCTGAAGCTCTGGGTTGTGGGGGTTTTGCACAGTGATGGAGCTGTGCTGTGCTGTAGGACTTCTGTGCAGTAGAGTGAGAATTCCTGTCCACTGGGTTCCTTCCAGGGGAAGTCAGACATGTAGCCAGAGCAGGAGAACAAGGCATGGTGTGCATCCATCTTCACTGATGTTGGGGAAGTCATAGAATCCCAGCCTGGTCTGGGTTGGAAGGGACCCCAAGGAGCACAGAGCTCCAACCCCCTGACACAGGCAGGGACACCAACCTCCAGGGCCTGGAGCTACACAAGGTTGCCCAGGGCCCCAGCCAACCTGGCCTTGAACACCTCCAGGGACGGGACACCCACCCCCTCTCTGGGCAGCCTGTTCCAGCCCCTCACCACTCTCTCTGCAAAGAACTTCCCCCTAAGATCTCATTTAAACCTTCCTTCCTTCAGCTTCACTCCATCCCCCTTGCCCTGCCAGTCTCTGCCCTTTGAACAAGCTGATTCCCCTCTGAAGTGTTTGTGTGCCTCCCTCCAGAGGCAGCTCCTGTCCAACTATGCCTTTCAGTGATGAAAACCATCCTGATGGGTCACAAGGAGAAGTTCTGGAGGAATAAAGTGGGAATGGTATTTTCTGTTCATGGACCTGGAATCCTAAGAGCTCGTTCTAGGTCAGAGCTTCTGAGGAGGCTTCTCATGCTGATGGCAGATGCATGTTTCCCATTCCTCTCTGAGCCCCATTCACTGTGCTGCTCTGAGAGTAACAGCTGGAACAAGTGAAATGGGAAGTTTAAGAGGGGAAAGCTAAAGAGGGGGAAGTTCTGCCCATTTTTCCCAAGGAATGGCAGTAACTTCCCTCAGGCTTAGGTACCCCCTTCTGCAAAGACACCTGCCTGCAGCCTTGCTCTAAGGAGGAGTGGCTGTACTTTTTCCATGAGCTAAATGCTCTCCATCACCCCTGTTTGCAGCCCCTTACCCACATCTCCTGCAAGAGAAAGTACAGCTTCAGACACAGGGGGAGTGAGCAGAGCCTGCTGCTCCTGGGTGCCTTTTGCTGCTTTGGAGTAACCTGTGTGTGTCACAGGAGGCTCCTGCAAGCGGTGGGGTGTCAGGCTGAGCTGCTGCTGGAGCTCTCTGCCTCTTTTGAATCCTGCCAGGTGACGTGGAAGAGATGGAGCATCAGGATGGTGGACAGGATGGCAAGGAGAAGCTGGTGGAAGGTGACCCCTGCCACTCTGAGGGCTGTATGCAGGTGGAGTCAGCCAGAGACCCGCAGCCCTGCAGGAAGCAGTATTTCACCTTCAGCCTGGTGAACTCCTCTGGCACCTCTGAGATAAACTCCATTGTAGAGGGAAAAATCTTAAAATTGAATGGTAATTATGGTCCCCTCCCCTGGGTGTTATTTCCCCCCCTCCCTTCTCCTTACACTCCTGCAAGGAATGTTTCTTCTCTTGCAGCTTTCTCTGCGCTCGCTGTTGACTGGGACTCTGACACAAGGAGGCTCCTTTTTGATGAGCAAGAGGCACAGGTTGTAGTATGCTCTGCTCATAAACTGTGTGTAAAAACATGCATGGTGTAGGAAGGTTACAGGAAAGGGTGAAAGGGAGCTCTAGCTCTCCTCATAAAACCAGCATATGTTTCCAAATCCTTGTAGAGATAAGGTCTCTAGATCTGTGATTGGTAATGTCATAGAATCCCAGCCTGGTCTGGGTTGGAAGGGACCCCAAGGAGCACAGAGCTCCAACCCCCTGCCACAGGCAGGGACACCAACCTCCAGGCCTGGAGCTACACAAGGGTGCCCAGGGCCCCAGCCAACCTGGCCTTGAACATCCCCAGGGACGGGGCACCCACCCCCTCTCTGGGCAGCCTGTTCCAGCCCCTCACCACTCTCTCTGCAAAGAACTTCCCCCTAAGATCTCATTTAAACCTTCCTTCCTTCAGCTTTAATCCATCCCCCTTGTCCTGCCAGTCTCTGCCCTTGAACAAGCTGATTCCCCTCCTGTTCCTCTGCTCCCTTCAGGGACTGGCAGGCTGCAATGAGGTCCCCCCACAGCCTTCTCTTCTCCAGGCTGACCCAGCCCAGCTCCCTCAGCCTCTCTCCATAGGGGAGCTGCTCCAGCCCTCTGAGCATCTCCGTGGCTCCTCTGACCCCTCTCCAACAGCCCCACATCTTTCTTGTCCTGGGGCCCCAGCTCTGGACACAGGACTCCAGCTGGGGCCTCCCCAGGGCAGAGCAGAGAGGGACATCTGTGTTCCAAAAAGGAATGATTTTCATTTCAAAGCTGAGTGGTTTGGTTCATAACCCTCTCAACAAACCACTTTGAAGGAAGAATATGTATTTTGTTTCCCCTTACTGACTGTAACACCAGAACAGGGTGACTGGGAGCGTTGGGTAACTGGGTGGGGGAGTGGGAGTGCAGAAACAGGCACCTTGGTGAGGGTGAGCAGGTTCCTCTTCATGAGGCCAAGGAGTCAAGTCTCCATGGAGTTGAATAAAGCATTCATCTCTCTCACTAGGCATTTGAAAAACATGGAAGCATGTTACAACCACAGAAGAAGAAGGCTGTGGTAGCCCTCAGAGACTGCATAGAGCTCTTCACTACCATGGAAACACTTGGTGAACATGACCCCTGGTAAGAGCCCCCTTCTCTTTTAATGGAGGGTCAGAAACTTTGCTTTTAATGTAGTAATTAATTTCCTTGTTGGCTGCTCCTTCCTCAGGTATTGCCCTAACTGTAAGAAACATCAACAGGCCACAAAGAAGTTTGACTTGTGGTCTTTGCCCAGGATTCTGGTAGTGCATTTAAAACGCTTCTCCTACAGCAGATACTGGAGGGATAAACTTGACACTGTTGTGGAATTCCCTATCAGGTAGGAATCTTCTTTCAAGCCAGGGAGAGCTTGAAGAAGGTGGTCAAGAGAAATCTCTTCCTGATGTTACTGTTCACAGAACCACCAGGTTGGAAAAGCCCTTCAAGATCATCAAGTCCAACCATTCCCATCCTGTGCTAAACCAGATCCCTGAGCACCTCATGTGCAGAGGGCTTGGTAGGAAAGCTGTAACTGGACCAGCTCTGTCTTGTGGGTTTGAACTGCAAGAAAACAGGCAGAAGTTGATTTTTGGGGGTTTTTGTAATAAACCTTTGTAATGGCTGTTAATGTGATCAGTTCTGCATGTCTCAAAAGACCAGTTAGAGGCAGGGACTGTGTCTTCTGCAATTAAGTTAGCACCATGTGGTTCTACTGCACCAAGAGAACTTGGGCAGAGAATTTAGCAAATCTCTTGGGCAGAGCTGCACTTGGAATGTGAGGATTGCACAAGGGCAAGATGAAAACCAGCCTCATTCCTCTGCTTCTGCTTGTCAGCATCCTGCTGCAGGACCAAGCCTGTTTGTTCCTACTCCCACCTCTTCCCATGCCTGCAGGGAGACACTGAGCTGTCCTTCATTCAGCACCTCCCTCTGAATTCCCCTGGCAGCAGCTGATGTGTTTCCCAGGACCTGTCCCTGTGTGGGAGGCCTCAGGGCTCCACACTGAGGGCAGGGAGCTGCTCAGCAGCCCTTCCCCTCCCTCTGGTGCTGCTGCTGCCCTGCATCCCTTTTAGAAAGGGACATCACTGATGTGCTGATGTGTTTGGATTTCCTTCCAGGGGCTTGAACATGTCTGAGTTTGTGTGTGACCCCAGAGCAGGCTCCTATGTGTATGACCTGATCGCAGTCTCCAACCACTATGGAGCCATGGGAGTTGGCCACTGTGAGTAACTGCTGCTCCTTTCTTCCTGGGCAAGGAAATTTAGGCAGAGGCTCATGGGAGGGCTCTCTGTGTTGGAAACCTGCAACAAAGGTGCCCATCCCAAAACTTCCCAGCTCAGTGCGATACTGGAGGGCAGTGCCCCTGCTGCTGGGGTTTGCAGAGCAGCCACTGGGTTGGTTTGTGCAGTTTGCAGTGGCCTGAGGTGGGACTCAGGGGGACTTCAGTTAGGAGGGGTCAGTGGGTGTGATGGTGTTCCCCTGTTTGAGTGGAGTCAAGGCTTTTCAGCGCTGGAGAGGGAAATGGTGGAAAGAAGCTTCTTACTGGAGAGCACTGGGGAGTGTCTGCAAGCACTGGGGAGCTGTCAGCTCAGCTCCCTACACACCTGAGGGCAGCAGCCTGTGCAGGGTGGTCAGAGCATCACACTGCAGAGCTGAGCTCACCAGTGCTCTCAGCAGGAATGTGCCAGGTTCCCTGGGTGCTGCTGAGACATGTTCTGACCAGTGCCAGCTGCCCAGAGGCCAGGAGGACACAGCAGAGGACAGGCCTTGGCTGGGTCTGATGCCTCTCTGCATTTCCTGGCCTCAACTCTGTTTGCTGCAGCAGCAATTTGAAAGCACCCTCTTCTCCCCCACCCCCCACCTTTTCCTTTTCCTTTGTTCCAGGCTTTTCTAAAACAAGCCACAACCAGCATTCTCAAGAGCTCTTGGTCTCACAGCTGGGCTTGCCATGTGGCAGGAGAGCTCCACCACTGTGCTGCCAAGGGCTCCTGTAGCAGGGACAGTGTCATGCCAGGGGGGAGAACCCCTTTGTTAGACAGGACAAGTGTGTATTTTGTCACTGGTTGTGTTGCAGCACAGAAGAGCTGTATCTGTAGGTGGAGTTCCCCATATCAAGTGTCTGTGCTGGGCAGGTCCATGCTGGAAGTGACACTTCTAGAATCACCCAGAAGCATCTTGCTGTGAGAGAGAGGATGGTGCCCTCCCATTTGGCAGTATATAGGATCACAGAATGGGTGAGGTGGGATGGGACCTTCCCAGCCCATCTAGTCCCACCCCTTGCAGTGAGCAGGGACATCTTCACTAGACCAGGTTGCTCAGAGCCCCATCAAGCCTGACCTGTGATATCTCCAGGGATGGGGCCTCCACCACCTCTCTGGGCATCCCGTGCCAGTGATCTGCCACCCTCAGAGTGAAGAACTTCTCCCTAATACCCATCCTAAACCTCTCCTTTTTGAGTTTAAAGCCATCACCCCTCATCCTATCACTCCATGCCCTTGGGAACAGTTCTTCCCAGCTTTCCTACAGGCACCTCTCAGGGACTGGAAGGGGCTGTAAGGTCCCCCCAGAGTCTTACATAGGTGCTTAACGTGCAGGGTACATCACTGCTGGGTGGCATTAGCTGCAGGGGGATGTGTTTTGAGATGGCAGATCGTAGTCACAGAAGTCTTGGTTGGAGATGTGCAGGACTTCAGTCCAGTATCCTTCTTGAGTGAGGACTTCTAGAAGCTCTGGCTCAGATTCATCATCATGAGAAAGCTTCTCTCATGTGGAAATGCAGAGCCCCTGCAGTGTGTGCTGGGGACAGCCCTGCTCACAGGAGCTGAGCAAAGCATGGGCTGTCTCTTTGCCCTGTGTACCAGCTGTTGGGGCTCAGGCTGGTCTGTGGCTCCAGGTGAGCTGGCCCAGCTGCCAGGAGATGTGTCTCTTGGTGAATGGAGTGTGGGGTAGGTAATGCTGGTGTCAGCTCCTGGCCTCCCATGAAAAGAATCCCAGCCATAGGTACAGCCTGGGAGAAGAGCTCCTGGAGAGCAGCCCTGCTGAGAAGGACCTGGGTGTCCTGGGGGATGAGAAACTTCCCCTGAGCCAGCAGTGGCTCTGGCAGCTGGGAAGGGCGATGGGATCCTGGGCTCCATCAGCAGAGGGGTGGCAGCAGGGACAGGGAGGGGATTGTCCCTCTCTGCTCTGCCCTGGGGAGGCCCCAGCTGGAGTCCTGTGTCCAGAGCTGGGGCCCCAGGACAAGAGAGATGTGGGGCTGTTGGAGAGGGGTCAGAGGAGCCACGGAGATGCTCAGAGGGCTGGAGCAGCTCCCCTCTGGAGAGAGGCTGAGGGAGCTGGGCTGGGTCAGCCTGGAGAAGAGAAGGCTGTGGGGGGACCTCATTGCAGCCTGCCAGTCCCTGAAGGGAGCAGAGGAACAGGAGGGGAATCAGCTTGTTCAAAGGGCAGAGACTGGCAGGACAAGGAGGATGGATTAAAGCTGAAGGAAGGAAGGTTTAGATGAGATCTTAGGGGGAAGTTCTTTGCAGAGAGAGTGGTGAGGGGCTGGAAGGGGCTGCCCAGAGAGGGGGTGGGTGCCCCGTGCCTGGGGGTGTTCAAGGCCAGGTTGGCTGGGGCCCTGGGCAACCTTGTGTAGCTCCAGGCCTGGAGGTTGGTGTCCCTGCCTGTGTCAGGGGGTTGGAGCTCTGTGACCCTTGGGGTCCCTTCCAACCCAGACCAGGCTGGGATTCTGTGATGGCTCTCTGAGCATCGCTGGCACAGGGTACCTGGTGTGGCTGTACCTGCCCCGTGGTGCTGAGCTGCTGGTTGTCTCCTGGCAGACACAGCCTATGCCAAGAACAAGGTGAATGACAAGTGGTACTACTTCGATGACAGCAGCGTCTCCGTGGCTTCAGAAGACCAAATAGTGGTGAGTGTTCAGCCTGAGGCTGATCCCAGTGCTGGCTGGAAGCTGGCCTCCCTGCTTTTTGGGCCTCTGTTAACTCCCAGCCACTCTCCAGGGGTTGTTTCAGGTGGTTTTCTTCTTTCTTTGGTAGACAAAAGCTGCCTACGTGCTGTTCTATCAGCGCCGCCACGGGGAGGAACACGCCGCCCCATCTCCTCCCCAGGAAGAGTGTGATGGCATGGATACCAACTGAGCATCACCTCCAGCACTTGGCCACCCCGTGCTGGTGGTCCCTCTTCTAAAGCCATGCCTGAGGCACCTGAACATTTCCTTCCTTCTGTAGGAGCTGAGCAGAGAATCTAGCCCTGAGCGAGCCGGTGCCGCGGGTCACAGAAAAGCACTGGAGAGCCAGGAATAGGTGCTGACACTTTGGGTGTTTAGAGGCCAAAAATAATATATATTGGAGCTTCAATAAAGTTCTTTTTAAAATCTGGCTGAGCTGTGTGGCTGGAGGTTGTAGGGGTTAGGGCTGAGCTGGGCTGGGGAGCCAGGCTGAGCTTGCAGCTGGGCTCAGGAAAGCCGAGCTGGAGGTCAGGCCTGGGCTTGGGGGGAGTTTGGTGGGTATGATTCTGTGAATCAGCTGTGGGGGGAGCTTCCTGCCCATGTTCTGGTGCTACTGGTGGGCCCTGCCTGCATCAGGGGGTTGGCTGCAGCCCTTCTGGGAGCTCAGTTCAGTTCCCTCTGGCTGGCCTGTGTGCTGCAGTCTCTGCTGTCGTGGGGCTTTGTGCTGCACAAGCAGTCGTTGTTCTCTCTCCTCTCCTCCCACTGATGCATTTGAGACTCTTTGGGATGGTTTTTGACTCTGCTTTGTCCCTGTGAACTCTGTCTCACAGGAACCTTCTCCAGAGGCACCTGGGACCCAGAGGCACATGGGACCTGCCTTGCCACCTGTGGGCTGAGTGATGGCAGAACGCGACTGCTCCGGGTCCCACTGCTCTGCAGGGAAAACAGCTGGAAGGTTGGAGATGTCCTGCCCTCCCCACCCATCCCCTGCACCCCCCACCCATCCCCTGCACCCCTCACTTCCAGGCTCTCTCTGAGCACTTCTCGCTTCCACCGTTTCTCCAAGGTGGCAGGGTTTTAGTGATGGTTCTGCCCGGTTCTGTGGCTCCTTGGAGCTTTTCCTCCACCCAAGCTCAGCGCTGTCCCCCCTGAGCTGTCTCCCCCAAGGATGGCAGCCCAGTGCAGTGGGTTCTGTGAGGTTTTTTTTAGGCTTGTCTCTTACAACCTTGGGTTGGTTTTGAACGGCTCTTCCAGCATTTAGGTCCCCACCCCATCATCTCCTGGGAGGCTGTGTGTGTGGTGCTCCTGGCTGAGGTCTCTCTCTGCCTTGGCTGCTCTTTCATCTTGAACAGGGACCCTGTGTGCACCGGCTGCTCCTCAGGGGAGAAACCCCCTGCTGGGGGGAAATGGGAAAGACCCTGAGCCTTAGTCCCTGGTTCACAGAATCACCAGGGTGGAAAAGCCCTTTCAGATCATCAAGTCCAACCATTCCCATCCTGTGCTGACCCACATCCCTGAGCACCTCATCTCCCCAGCTGTTAAACACCCCCAGGGAAGGGGACTCAGCCCCTCCCTGGGCAGCCTGGGCCACAGCCCCACAACTCTGCCAGGGAAGAACTTTGCCCTCCCAGCTGCTCTGACCCTGCCCTGGCCCAGCTTGAGCCCATTGCCCCTTGGCCCAGCTCCTGTCCCCTGGCTGAAGAGACCAGCGCCCACCTCTCTGCACCCTCCTGGCCCTGCTGAGGGCACGATGTGCAGTTAAACCCCCCGTTTGGGGAGGTGAGGAACAAGCAGCCTGACCCACTGGTTGGGGTACCAGTGGAAGCACTGTCCTTAGTGCTCAGGAAAGAGGTCTCTGAGGCAGAGGAGAACATCTCTGACATGGTTCTGGTAAGAAGAGAGCAGCATGTCAGGCCTGGCTCAGCTCCAGCTTCAAAGAGGGTGTGTGATTCACCCCAAGCAAAGCGCTTGGAGTGGAGATGGGGTAACAGCCACCAAGAGGGGAAGAGCTGCTGCTGGAGCAGCACTTCCCAGTGTGAGGGCTCACCCTGGGAAGGAGAGCCCAGGAGCTCCTGCAGCACAGGCCAGGAGCTGCTCTCTGGCAGGAGGCTTAAAACAAGGTTGGGTGTTTATTTTACCCCACCTGAACGGGGACAAGAGCGAAGGGCCAGGCGCTCGTGCAGGATGCTGCACGGTGTGAGCACGGCAGGCAAGAGGGGCTCTGCCAGCACCCTGAGGGGTGCAGGAAGGGCTCTGCCAGCAGAGAGCCTCTGCCAGCATACTGAGGGGCTCACAAATGCCCCAGGGAGGGGTTAAATTAACAGGAAAATAGTCTTGTGTGTCTGCTGCCCCTGCACAGAAACGCTGCCTCTGGAGCTCTGCAGCCCAGCCACCTCTGAGGAGCTGCTCTGCCCAGGAACAAGAGCAGCTGGAGGGGGGCAGCAGTTGCCCTGCTGTGTCCAGCAGCAGCTTGGCCAGGGCAGGAGAAAGCAGATGGGACTGAGCCCTGGGGAGCCTTGGCCCTGCTGAGGACACAAGAAGAAGGTAAGCTGTGCCCTGGAAGTTTCCTCTTTCCACACCAGAACCTTCAGGTGTTTTCTCCCAGACCCCCTGGCTGTGAAGGGAAACAGCCACCAGCCAGAAACCGCACTTGAGAGCCTTTTGGCTCCACTACAGCATCCTGGGGCTCCCATCATGAGCTGGGTAAGTGCAGTTCTGAACAGGGTGTTCTGCTTTTATTCTCAGCCTTGCTAAAATACATGATTTAGTTTTAAGTAACATTTCTTTTTCAACTTACTAGGAGACAAAAGCATATCCTCAAATTCAGAAGATAGAGGTCTGAAGCTCTTCCTTAAACATGCCTTCAAAATGGAGGTCTTTTGCCATGAGCTCCTCTTCTACATCTTCTAAGGCCCACTGATGGTCAGTCAGTTCTAGAGCCTCCCATTCTGTCTGCATTGGTAATACACAGAGGTAGAGAAAGGAAAGCAGCACAGCATTAGTTAAGACAGGAGCTAGGCAGAGCAGAGGTTACCTTCAAACTGCAACAAAACCCAAGTTGTATTGAAACCATGGCAATCCTGTCACCTCTGGACTGAGTGGGTTGTGCTGAGCTGGGTATTAGTTGGTCAGTGGATCATAGAAAGAGAAAAAATACATGATTTATTTCTGAAAACCCTCTAACCTTCTGGAATAGTCTGTTTCTTCTAAAGCAGCTGCCTACAGGAACACAGCCAGTTCTGCTCTGGGGGCTGTCAAGTTCTTTTGATTAGTTAATTCTTCAGTTCAGAGACATCTGATGACAGTTACAGGCCAAAAATCGATCACAAACTTCAACTGTTCTGTGACCAACAAGCTCCCTGGAGCTACAGAGGGTGTTGATTCATTAAGCCAGGTATTCACAGCAGCCCAAGAGCTAAGAACAGAGCTTCATCCTAAATTCATCAATGATCTCCCTCCAGTACTGCTGTTCCACCAACTACAAACACCAATCTCTCCTCCTCTTCATCCATTCCATCCTGCTGCAAGGAAGGATTGTGGAACAAGCTGCACACAGCCTGCAAAGCCATGTATCACAGCATCACCAGGGTGGAAAAGACCTTTAAGATCACCAAGCCCAACCATTCCCATCCTGTGCTAAACCAGATCCCTGAGCACCTCATCTCCCCAGCTGTTAAACACCCCCAGGGAAGGGGACTCAGCCCCTCCCTGGGCAGCCTGGGCCACACTGATACCCAGCAAGACACTTGTACTTCTTGGCCAGAACACTTCTGTGCAATGGGCTTGCTTTCTTTGGTCCTGCTGGGACCACACAGCAAAACTGCTCCTGAAGGCAGTACTGGAAAGGGAGCAGAGGGACCCAAGCCAGTAGAGTGCATGGTAGTGGCCAGATTCACACCTCAGTGCTGACAGTTTGCAGCACAACAGCTGCTGCTCCAGCAGAGCTGCCCAGTGCAGCCACCCCCTTCCCTGGCTGGGTGATGTGGGGGTGTTAAGCAGGAAAGTTATTGACTATAAGAAGCTGCAGGAGCAGAGCATCCCACCTCCCCAGGCAGCAGGCTGTGTGGGGGTAAATCTCTGCTACTGCACATGAAACCAGAAACCAGGACCTTCCCCCAGGCTGTGAAAGGCAGTCTTAGTGAGCAGGGGCTCATGGAGGCTGCTTAGAACTTCAGGACAGTCAAATCCTGATAGATCCTCCAATGAGCTCACCCCTCACTCCACTCCCTTACCCAGGTTCTCTCATGTGCCTGCTGGAGTTGTGCTCAGCTGTGACTGTTTGGAACCAGCATCTGCTTTGGAAATAGATCTCAAGGGAAAAGAAAAAACCCATTCCTCTGCAAGAAGAGAGGGCACAGGAATCCAGCTTTCATATCAGGAGTGACAGATCAGGCTTCCTTCAGGGCCTGAGGGGGCTGCCACACTGTCCTGGTTTTGGCCCAGCTCAGAGCTGGGCACCATGCATGTTCTTTACGGGGTGAGGGGGACTAAGGGAGGGAGAAGAAAACCCAAGGAATCAAAACCTCATGGGTTGGGATAAGGAGAGTTGCTGGGACAGCAGAGAGACAGATAAAACAACAGGACTTTATAGCAAAATATATGAAACTGGTGCTACACAATGCAGTTTCTCCCTGAACCACACAGCTCAGGCCGTGCAGCCCAGAGCCATCCCCAAAACCATGTCCTGCTCCTCCAACCAGCCCCCTTTATGCTGAGCATGATGTAATTGGCATGGAATACCCCTTTGGGCAGTTCAGGTCACCTGTCCTGGCTGTGTCCCCTCCCTTCTTGTTAGTGTACAGGGTAATCTGAACAACTGGAAAGTCCCTGACTGCCTGGCAACAACTAGAAACATCAGGGTGCTATCAGCACTGCTCTCATCCCAGCTCCCCAACACGGCATTCCATCCACTGCTAGAAAGGAATTAACTCCATCCTGGCTGAAACCAGGACACAGACCCAGGCAAACTCTCACACCCTCCATCAGGTGTCAGCTCTCAGTGTAGGAAGAGGAATTCCCAGAGCAATTCCCTTTGCTTGACACAGGGAGAGGCCTAGTTACACAGAGCCCGTGGTCCTGAGAGCACCCAGCAAGCAGGCCAGAGGAGGGAAGGCTGTACCTTAAATGCTTTGTTGGTATCTGCTGGCATGGCCATTGCTGCCCCTGTCATTTGCTCCTGCATCACCCTGGACTGATCTGCAGCTGCAAGAGAGAAAGGGGAGGTTGATGTGGGGTGTCACCAAACAGCCTTTCCTGGGGCACAGTGCCACCAGGCTGGCTTCTAGCTGGAGACCAGAACACTGCAGGAACATGCAGCTTGAAGTACTAACACACCAGGGAGAGTTCTCTGAGGCACCTTCTTCCCACCCCCTACATCCTGGATACATTTACAGATAATATGCAGACAAACTGAGGAGAAAAGAGTCTCCTGCATTCTCAGTACCCCCAGAAACAGCACCTGTCCTGCCCCACACCCAGCAGGGGCTTTCCCCACCCCTGATCCTTGCCAGCAATAAAAGCCAAACCTCTGCATGCCAATTTGACCTGGGTTAATTGCCAAGGAATTCTGAGTGGTCAGCCAAGGGTTGGTGCAGAAGATCTGGGTACTAGCTGCAGGTGATGTCAAACCTGGCCAGCAGAGGGGAACCTCACACAGGTGAGAGAGGCTTTTCAAGAGCTTTTTTGGCTGGAAAATTAGAATCCTTCCCCAAGCTCCTTCAGAAGTCATCCCACAGAAGGAGAGTCACAGAATCACCAGGGTGGAAAAGCCCTTTCAGATCATCAAGTCCAACCATTCCCATCCTGTGCTGACCCACATCCCTGAGCACCTCATCTCCCCAGCTGTTAAACACCCCCAGGGAAGGGGACTCAGCCCCTCCCTGGGCAGCCTGGGCCACAGCCCCACAACTCTGCCAGGGAAGAACTTTGCCCTCCCAGCTGCTCTGACCCTGCCCTGGCACAGCTTGAGCCCATTGCCCCTTGGCCCAGCTCCTGTCCCCTGGCTGAAGAGACCAGCGCCCACCTCTCTGCACCCTCCTGGCAGGGCAGGGGAGGTGGGGAGAAGGTCTCCCCTCAGCCTCCTCTGCTCCAGGCTCAACACCCCCAGCTCCCTCAGCTGCTCCTCAGAGGATTTGCCCTCCAGCCCCTTCCCCAGCCTGGTTGCCCTTCTCTGGACTCGCTCCAGGACCTCCATGTCCTTCTGATGCTGAGGAGCCCAGAACTGGACCCAATACTGGAGGTGCTGCCTCTTTCCCAGAAACAAGTGTCTTACCATTATCCTGGCCCAGGATGAGAGTATAAATGCTTCTGAGTCCAAACACATTCAAGAAGTACCAGGAAGCAGAGCTCACCCTGCCAGATCAGAACAAGGGGGGTTGGTGTCAGTGCAGTGCTGCCTCACCATCTCATTTCAGAAACACTCCAGGGTTATGAACACATTCCCAAGTTCCCCAGGGGAAGGTGTGACCCCCATGGGGTGGGTACCCAGGCTTACCAGGAGGCATCCAGAGTGAGCAGCTCGATTCCCTGCTGCAACATGGGCTTAAACCGCAGCGTCAGAGGAAACGGGACCTTTGCTGCAGGATGGAACAGAGGGGGAGAAAGCAGCCCAGTTTCCCCCAGAGCAAAGCAGGAAGCTCTTGTGTTACATCTACCAGGAGATCCCACCACACACCAGGACAGCTTCACACATGGCTTTGGGAAAAGGCAGGGCTCTGTGTTGATTTGAATCTCAAAAAAGACTTGTGGAAACTGAATGGGGTGTGGGTTTGTGTTAACACTTGATGGCAGGTGTTGGTTTGCTGACTGGGGAATGGCCTTTGCCAAGGAAACAGTCATCAGAGAAATGGTAAGGAAAGAATCCAGAACTGTTAACTTAAGGAAGCATTTTTGGGGTGTGCACCCTGCATTTCACAGTAAGCAACTCCCCAGGCAGGTTCAGAGCAAAATCTGCTGCATCAACTTGAAATTTAGACAAATTGAACTAATTTCAATAGTGGGTTTGCCACTACAACTGCTCTGAATACATGAGGGATTTTCTTTGTGGCCAGACCCAGTCCTTTGAAAACAGGTTTCCCCCTCCCCCCTTCTTCTTCTTCTATGGGGCAAGTAAATCAGTGCAGCTCACTGAGGGAGTAACATCAGCGCTGCCTCCAGGCAACTGCTTTCAGGCAGAGGAGCCAGTCAGGGACACAGCCCAGCCCCTCCAGGTCACCAGGAGCCACAGAGCCAGCCCCCTGAGCTGCCTGATCCCAGGCACTTACTGGTGACAAACCCTGAGAAGGTCATGTTGATCCAGCCACCGATGAGGATCATGGGCAGCACGTTGGTTACATTCCCCTTCATCATATCTGTTAGCATGGTGGGATCTGCAAATCAGAGCAGGAAAGGCAAACAAGAGATCCTTTAGCTGCCTTCATACAGAAACCCTGTGAGATTCAACAGTCCTGTCTCACCATCTGCCCTGTATCTATTATTTTCCACTGCTGTAAAATACTTTGCTGCAAGGCAAAGGGTCTGCTTGTTCTCTGCTGTCTGACCCCAGCTGCTCTGTCCATGCTTGAGCCCAGCCCTGGGTTGAGATCACTGAACCCTGATTCAGTTAGAAAACAGACAATGAACTGTCCAGCTAATTTGCTGCTGAGGTCTCTGGGCAGGTCAGTAAGTTACATGAGTTTAGAGAAGGTTCTGCAGAGGCTGGTGCAAAGAGCTGACAAAAGGACCCAAGAGAGAGCAGGGCTCTCCATTTCTAGCAGCACTGAGTGCCCGTGGCCTCATGAGATGCTGCAGGCAGCTGGAGGTAGAGAAGTCAAACAAAATGAAGTGACCCAACACGTTGTTCCCAAAGAGAGGGATCTTGGTCCTGCCTCCTCCCTGATACCCAGCAGCCCAGCCACATCCTCCCCTCACACCCACAGAGCTTTCTGAGATGTCGATTGGCCTTGTGACCCTGGCAGGAAAGGCTCATATTGAGGTACCTTGACATACCTGTCATGGGTGAGGGAGGCACCACCTTTCTTTTAGTTTTCTTAAAAAATCCATCTTCTGGGTTATTAAAAAAGTATTTTCGGGTCAGGAAAGACTGAAAACAAAAAGAGCCAATGAGAAAGGAAAGGAGAGAGGCATGACTTCCTGCTCAGGCATACAGACACCTTATGAGCTCTTTCATAACACATCTTTCATTCTTGGAGAGACACAGCACTGCCTGCATGCTCTAAAGCTCTTCCTGTTTCCCTGGACTTTCTAAATTTCTTCAAGTCATTATACAGATTCTCTGAAGAAGAGTTCACATTGATTCCAGAGCTTGTAGTGCTCTGTGCAAAGTTCTTGCTGGCTCAGTATGGTGTAACTGGCATTTTCATTCCCCCAGGGGGATCTCCAAACTGCACCAAGTATCTGCCAGCAACTGAACTGAGCTGAGTGACTGGTTCAGCAAACATTCCAGCTGACATTGTCCAGCTCTGTTACCCCACCCCCCTTTTATTAAACCCTTGTATGCTTCTTGGCAGGCACTGAACATGACAGTTTGAACACAGTCTTAATTTTAGTATGTAGTTAAAACACCAAGTAGTGGAAGCTAAGATAAACATGGAATCCCAGCCTGGTCTGGGCTGGAAGGGACCCCAAGGAGCACAGAGCTCCAACCCCCTGCCACAGGCAGGGGCACCAACCTCCAGGCCTGGAGCTACACAAGGGTGCCCAGGGCCCCAGCCAACCTGGCCTCCAACACCCCCAGACACGGGGCACCCACCCCCTCTCTGGGCAGCCCCTTCCAGCCCCTCACCACTCTCTCTGCAAAGAACTTCCCCTCTAAGATCTCATTTAAACCTTCCTTCCTTCAGCTTCACTCCATCCCCCTTGTCCTGCCAGTCTCTGCCCTTTGAACAAGCTGATTCCCCTCCTGTTCCTCTGCTCCCTTCAGGGACTGGCAGGCTGCAATGAGGTCCCCCCACAGCCTTCTCTTCTCCAGGCTGACCCAGCCCAGCTCCCTCAGCCTCTCTCCAGAGGGGAGCTGCTCCAGCCCTCTGAGCATCTCTGTGGCTCCTCTGACCCCTCTCCAACAGCCCCACATCTCTCTTGTCCTGGGGCCCCAGCTCTGGACACAGGACTCCAGCTGGGGCCTCCCCAGGGCAGAGCAGAGAGGGACAATCCCCTCCCTGTCCCTGCTGCCACCCCTCTGCTGATGGAGCCCAGGATGCCGAGCTGCAAGAATGCCTAGTAGAAGGCTCTTACAGTGGTCCCATATCTGGGTCTCCTCAGTACCTGCTACTACCTGTGCTTCTAGGCGCTGCTCGGGTCCGGGGACAGCAGCCAGACCGCGGGGATACTTGTGGAACGGCTGCCGGCCCCGGAGAGCGTCCCGAAGCGCAGCCCCGCTCCCTGCCTGCTCCCGGGTTATCCCCTCGGACGCCTGACGCCGTAGCGGCGGCCCCGTACCTGCTTTGGGATGTATTTTCCATTTTCCCGCAGGACTCTGCTCCGGATCAGGACTTGGCTGGAAAAGAGACACGTCGCGTTAGCGGTACGGCGGGAGCGGGCCTGCACCGCCCTGCCCGGCCGGCCGGCGGCGGGGGGAAGCGAGCAGCGCCGGGCCGGGCGAGCAGGGGAACGGCGGGACGACGCGAGGCCGAGGGGAGCCGGGCCGAGGCGGGGTCTGGGCCCGGGGGAGCGGAGCCGGGCCGAGGCGGGGCCTGGGCCCGGGGAGCACGAGCCGGGCCGAGGCGGGGCCTGGGTCCGGGGGAGCCGGGTCGAGGCGGGGCCTGGGCCCGGGGGAGCCGAGCCGGGCCGAGGCGGGGCCTGGGCCCGGGGAGCCCCGGCGGCGGCCCTGACCTGTCGGACACCTGCTCCTGCGTGAGCCGCTTGTCGCTCTGGAGGAGGATGGACACGTAGTGCCGGATCATGCCCACGAAGAAGGTGATGAAGACGATGGGCAGCACCACCCACAGCCGGATGTTGGAATCCAGCAGCAGCTCGGGCTCGCTCATGGCGGCGGTACCGCCACCGGCCCGGGCCGCCCCCGGGCCCCGGCTCCGCTTCCGGGCCCCGGCCTTGCCGCCGCCGGCGCCGCCTCCGGAAGGACGTCACCGCGCACACGGTGGCGGGAAGCTCGCTCGCTCGCTCGCTCGCGCGCGAGAGGCGCTACCGGCGCGCCCCGGTTCCAAAGGCGGAGCCTGTCGCGAGGGGGACCTGAGGCGGAGGGGCGCTCCCCGGGGCCCGGCACGGCGCCTGCAGCCTCCTTACCGCGGGGTGACGCCGGCTCGGCCCCCGCTGGCCTCTCCTGATAGAGGGCGGGCGCAGAGGTGAACTGTGGGGGGCGGGAAGGGCGAGGAGCCGCCCGGCAGCGGCTCCTGAGCGCCAATGGCGGGGTCAGTCCGGGCTGGGTTTAGTTTCCCGTTTAACTTGCTTGGAGCCCGCCAGGAAAGCCAGGCCCGGCGGTGTGAGGAGCTGAGCTTTAGAAGCAGCGGTGTGTTTGGCTGTTTGTATGTGTCCTGGTTTCAGTCAGGCTAGAGTTAACTCCATTTGTAGCAGCTGATGGGATGCTGTGTTTGGGAGTTACAATGAAAGCAGTGCTGAGAACACCCTGATGTTCTTAGTTGCAGTCAGACAGTCAAGGACTTTCTCAGCTTCTTCCTATTTCTCTATCCATGAGAAAGGAGGGGCGAAGCCAGGACAGGTGACCCAGATGGGCCACAGAGAGTATTCCATGGCAATGACGTCCTGCCCAGGAGAACGGGGGGCTGAGGGGAGGAAGAAGAGGGGCGGTGGCGGGACGCGTGCTGCTTGGGGGGACGGTCGGGTTCCGGGACAGCTCTGGGTGGTACGGCCTGAGTTGTGTGGGTCGGGGAGAAACTGCATTGGGGATCAAGAGTTCCATATTCTTTTGCTCTAAAGTCCTGTTAGCATTGGGATATTTGATCTTTCTGTTCTCTTAGTAAACTCTCCTTATCCCAACCCACGGGCCTCTTAGTTTCTTGGGTTTGGAGTTATTTGCCCCTTCCTTTTCCCTTCCCTTGTTTCCCCCCTTTTTCCCTCTTCCCCTGCTCTTTTACTTTAAGGAGCAGGCAGCTGCGTGGATCTCGGCCCACAGCCGGAGGGAAACCACGACAAGGAGTTTAAGATCTGTCCTGGTTTCATCAGGGTGTTCTCAGCACTGCTTTCGTTGTAACTCCCAAACACAGCATCCCATCAGCTGCTACAAATGAAGTTAACTATATCCTGACTGAAACCAGGACACTCCTCCACCTGCACAGCAGAAAGACGCAGTGTGATGCAGGGTAACCGGGGCACCTGCCTTTCTTCCAGCCGTTCCAGCTTCTGGAGCACTTCCCTTCCCTTCTTGCTAATGCTGGATCGACCTTAAGGCCAGGTCTCCTTTGCCCACTTGTCTTTTTTCCTGTGTTTTTACAGGCAGCCACAGATATTTTGCTACCATGGTTTCAAAAAGGAAATTGTCAAAGCCTGATGCTTCTGAAGAGAGCTGCAAGACAGACCTGGCAAGTAGGTGCTCAGGTATAACACCCCTTGGTAGAAGCAAGGCCAGAAGGCAGTTTTGATAGACACTGTTGATCTCCAAACACTGCTTTTAATCACAGTGAACCAACAGTGCTCAAAGCAGTGCTGCATCTTTTCTCAGTTCTCCTCATACCTTTGATCAGTGTTGCTCTTCATGAGCTTCACTGCTTGCAGAGTCTGCAGATTAATCACATTTGATCAAAACTGGCACCTGTAAATCACACCAAAATAACCTCTGATGATGGTTTCCTTTTGCTTAGCAGGCAGGTGAGTACTGAAGAGATGGGTCTGATGGGAGAACCTCTATTAAATTTGTGCTTCTCGGGCCAGAGGAAAGTATGTACTCTAGCTTTGCTCATGATCTGCTAGCAGGTATGTCTCCCATGGGGAGTAAGCTACTAAAAGTGTATCTTAACTGCCCTAGTATCACTGAAAAGGATGGGTGAGAAATGTGCCTCTCTGGTGCCGTGCTGCAGGGCTAACTGCTCTCCAGGATCTGTATGTCAGCATCTGAGTTGGCAAAAGGCTGCATGCAGTGCCAGTTCAGCTGGTTGGGTTGGTCCAGTAAGGGTATTCCTGTGCTCCTCTTATTTCTTACTAGGGGGTTAATTTTGAATTAGTTGTTATGATGAAGGATCCTTGCTGGTTTTGTTGCAGCCTGTATTTGATGTGGTATGTCTTGTTTTCCCAGAAACAAAGAAGTTGAGGATTTCTGATAAGGAAAAGGCCTCTGCCCACGGTGGAGTGGAGAATGAAGGAGTCTTTGAAGAGCTCCTTAGGACCTCAGGAATTACACTGAAAGCTGGGGAGGGGCAGAATGAAATAGGTATGGGTTTAATCCTTCCTCTCTCTGCTTCTATCTCAAAACCTGCAAAGATGGCTGGGACAAAGTAAAGGCACTTTTTACTTGCAGAGCAGAAATACTTGAGGCAGCATGTTCCAAAGTTCAAATAAACCTTCTTCTGGCCTCTTACCTGTTAGATGCCTCTTGAATCACACAGTTCCTGCTGAATTCAGTGCATTGCCTAGACTCATTATACCAGCTTTTTGGGTGTTTGCATGCTAAATTAAAAGACTTCTGAAGGATTATTGGTGGGTTATGGAATAAGATTAGTCTGTATCTGTGATTATAGTATTGAGTTACAGGGAAAGGAGCTCTGAAACATGTTGCCTTTCAGCTCAGGCAAGCCTTCAGGAATTTGTGTGTTAAGACTTTTTAATGCCATCAGCTACTCTCAGCCCAGACTGGAGAATGCACAAGTGGTGATACCACTCAGGCTTTTCCTAACTGGGCTTCTCAGTAGAGCAAACGTGCAAGTATTGATGAATGGGCTTCAGACCTTGTGTTTTGTGCAGCTCTTGCTATGGAAAAAAAAAATGTATCTGGTTCTTAATTTTCCTTTTTAAACTTTCTCTTCAGCTGTAGATCAAATGGCTTTCCAGAAGAAGCTCTGCCTGGCCCTGGAGAAGCACCCTTCTTACCCAGGCGTAAGTAACGGACGGTGCTTTGGCAGGAGCCAGCTTTGAAACTGGTTGCTATGTAGCAGAAGACATGAATGCAGCAGCCTATCCCTGCTAGTCCCACACAAAGATATGCAATGCAGTAGGTTATCCTGGATTTCAATGGTCCAGCCTCTGATTCTGTCAGTGTTGCAGTCCCAGCCATTTGGTCCCACTTTCATCCTGCTGTATCTGTCTCTGACCAGCTGTTATGTCTGGATAGTCAGACATAGAGATGACCAGCATGTGCCTGTTAAACCAGTTTTGGTGTGCATGCTGCAGCTTTGGTTTCACATAATTCCAAGCACAAGTGCTGCACTTCCACCACTTTGCCTTGTTGAAGTAATTAACTGGCAATGTGGGTCAACAGGCAGACACCCAAGGGAGGAAAGTCACTTGCTGAGCTTTCTGGTGGGAGCTGTGTTTGGTTTTGTGTTGGCTGGGAGGTGTTAATGTTTAAACTGCCACAACGTGGAGCTCCTCTCCAGTAAACAAGCCCAGCCTGATGTCAGGCCAGGGATTTGGATCCTGCAAAAGTTTTTTTGGGTGCAGCTCATGTCACAGTAAATGTTGCTGTCTTTGGAAGAAATGCAAAGCCCTTTTAGATCAAAGTAGAATCCAAGCTTTAGAGTTGTTCTGTAGAACAAGCAGTGTTTGCAGTAGGACACAGTTTAGACTAGAGCTTGTTTATTATCCAGCATTCCTTCCATCACAGCTTCTGTCTGTAGTTCTCAGGTCTTCCCTGTTCTCCTTGGCTCACAAACAACATCCTGAATGAAAACAGATGATGGGGATGGCTTTTCAGGAAGTGGATAACTTCTTTCTGCTTTGCAGGTTGTGAAGCAATTTATCAGTGGCTTGGAATCTCACATCAAGGACAGAAACCAGTTCAAGAACTGTCTCTTGCCCTGCACCCCTGTACGGACTGAGGGGTCGAGGTCAGAGGAGGTTTATTTTGTCTTCCCCTTCAGGGGGAGCCAGTCTTGTTAAGTGTCTGTAATGTTGAGCAGTGTGGGGAGGGAAAGTCCAGAGATCCAGCAGATACACAAGACTTGTTTCTCATGCAGAAGCAGCTAGTGTAATGTGCTGCTATTTAATAGCAGTAAGTTTAAAGAGTAAGTCACAGAGTTTACTATCTGCCTGGTGCAGATGTTGGCCTCCATGGCATTTTATGGCAAGAACCAAATATTCCTGGGGAAAAAAAAATTGACATGGCTGATGAAGGCCAACTATTTTTTTCCAGTTTTTCCAGGAGATAGAGCTTAATCACAGAGACTTTTGCTTTTCCAGCTCCTGCTGGTCTCTGACAGAATAAGCTTGTTCAGAGCTGAAGTGCAGGTTTAATTTGTTTTGGATGTGTCTGATGACCATATGTTACTGTGAGTTGCTGTCAGTGGCTTTGAAAAGAAACAAAAGGGTAACAAAAGGAGGTACAGCCTATTCTTCTAACATGTTTTTATTACACTTGTGGTGGGATCTTTTGTCTTGCAGGACTTTGGTGCACTCCTATTGTGAAAGCCTTGTGAAACTGCTTCTTGGAATTAAGATCTTACAGGTATGGACACTTTTTGCTCTTTACAGGGGTGATGATTTACTCAGAGATCCTTTTGCTTATAGAAGTAGAGGACTAATAGGACTGGTAGTGAGGAAGAGGAGGCTGCATTTGGAATGGCATCAAATTTCTTGTTTCTTTAGGAGCACAAAGATGCTCAGGCCCTGGAGCACTTGCCATGCAAGGAGAGTCACAGGGATCTGGGTTTGTTCAGTTTTAAGAAGAGATTTGTGGTCTTCAAATACCTAGTTGCATAATATAGAGAAAACAGGGCAGGATGAAAGATGACAGCTCAGGTTAACCATGGGAAATTCTGGTGGGACATAACCAGTTACGCTGTGGAGGTGGTTTTCCTTCATTGCTACAACAGGTAGGCCAGAGAGGGAATGGAAAATCCATTATTGGAGGAACTGAATCTTCTAAGTGTCCAAAAAATGGGCAAGATGCTGAGCAACCTCTGGCAAGAACAAGTTCTATGAAAATGTATTCAAATTGCATCAAGATCTATGTGGAACTGCAGAAGGTTTCACCAAGGCATGGGAAACCTTAGTTCAGCTGTGGATTTAAATCCCTGTATAACTAACATGCTTTAAAAGTTTTTGATGTAAATACATTGTTCTAATTGCATTTGGGCCATGGTGAAAGGGGAGCAGAATTAGACCTGCAAAGGGAAAGGGCAAAGCACACAGGCACTGTTTGCAAGTTTCGGTGTTGATGCTTTAGAATCGTGTGTGGTGAGGAACAACTCAGCTGGGGGTGAGAGCAAGCTTCCTTTGGCCCAGAGGTTGCACATCCTGCCCATAAGAATCACAGAATCCCAGCCTGGTCTGGGTTGGAAGGGACCCCAAGGAGCACAGAGCTCCAACCCCCTGCCACAGGCAGGGACACCAACCTCCAGGCCTGGAGCTACACAAGGTTGCCCAGGGCCCCAGCCAACCTGGCCTTGAACACCCCCAGACACGGGGCACCCACCCCCTCTCTGGGCAGCCTGTTCCAGCCCCTCACCACTCTCTCTGCAAAGAACTTCCCCCTAAGATCTCATTTAAACCTTCCTTCCTTCAGCTTTAATCCATCCCCCTTGTCCTGACAGTCTCTGCCCTTGAACAAGCTGATTCCCCTCCTGTTCCTCTGCTCCCTTCAGGGACTGGCAGGCTGCAATGAGGTCCCCCCACAGCCTTCTCTTCTCCAGGCTGACCCAGCCCAGCTCCCTCAGCCTCTCTCCATAAGGGAGCTGCTCCAGCCCTCTGAGCATCTCTGTGGCTCCTCTGACCCCTCTCCAACAGCCCCACATCTTTGTTGTCCTGGGGCCCCAGCTCTGGACACAGGACTCCAGGTGGAGGAAGCTCTGCTTCTGTTAGATTATGTGGAGAGTTTATACCACTCTCAGCATTTGTGCTTTCTGGCTTGCAGGCTCTGTGTCCCTTTTCTCATGTTAGGGGGAAGAGATTTCTTACACAGGGAATTATTTTTTTATTTGTCCTTTTCAGTGCAGGTTTCATCTTTCTCAAAGATCAGGTTTGGTGGCAGTGCCACAGCACAAGCAGTGATTTGTCATCCTAACACTGTCTTTTTACCTTTCTTCTAGCCTGCTGTCATAACACTGTTGTTGGAAAAGATCCCTGAATTCTTTTTTGATATGTGAGTGTGGAATGTCTTCAGATGAAATTTGTTCTTTTGGGCAATCCTCAGCTGTTTGACCCTGCTACTTCAGATTTACCTGATGGTTTTATTCTTCACATGAGTGTAAAGTTACCTGTGAGGTACCATGACTTTAAACTTCTGGGCTCTCCAAGCAGCAAGCATATTCCTGGAGGCTGAAACACAGATGTGGCTTGTGATTCATTAGCTCCTGGCACAAGCTTGGGAAGTATTCCAACAGAGGGAGCATGCTCTGTCTCTTTAAAGGTGAAAGTGGCTGGCAGAGTTTTAGGAGGTGTCTAGGTGCAAGCAGACCTCCTTTTATAAATACAGGTTGCATTCAAACAAGGGAAACAGAGAAGTTTTTGAATCACAGATTTACAAGGTTGGAAAAGACCTTTAGGATCAAGTCTGACTGTTCTTTCATTTCATATTCCTGGAGAGGAAGATGGGGGTAAAGAGAGTGATATTTACTTAGGAATTGAAGGTTCTCAACATTAATTATGTGCCTTAAAATGGGTTCTTGTATATTTGAAATAACCCAAGTGTTTCCCTGAGTTTTGTGAGGTTTAGCAGAGCACTCATGTTCATAGAATCATAGAATCATAGAACATCAGAGCAGATCTTGAGCTGCAACATAGACAAGACTTCAACACTTGGGCTCTATTTCCAGTCCCCTGGGTGCTCACAACAGAGCAGTGGAGCAGGTCAAGGGATAGAAAGAAGCTGAGGTTGTGTCTGGTACAGTATTTGTTTCGGTGCTGAGTGTCAAGCAGGATACAAATCCTGTACAGAGACTGAGCCTGAGAACCTGTCTCAAACCAAAATCTTGTGAGATGAGGGTTTAACACAGTCCCAAGGGCTGAATTGTTTTCACACAAGAATTCTGGAAGAGCTTGGATGTAAGAGTGATAAGCTGTTAATTGTGCACTTAACCCTGTAGTAAGTCCTTGAAATGGATGGTGTTATGTTTGTCTCCTGGCAAGCTGTAAGAAGAGTGAAAGGGTTTTTTTATGTAGTAGTGACCAGTTAAAAATGGAAATGAAATCTAGGAATAAGTTGTCCATTTTGGAGTAGGAGGAGGTTGCCAGGTTGATCCCATGGAACTCTGGGTTGCTCAGCATGTGGGTATGTACTGCTGGGTGATGGGTATCAGCTCCCGCCTTGGTTTGCTCTAAACCCTTATGGTGGGGAGCACAGGAGACCTGAAGTGAGGTTGCAGTGTGTCTTTTGCTCTTGTGCCACAACTTCCAACTTAGGGAGGTGGTGGTGGTGTGCTGGAACCAGCTGGTGTCATCCCTGCTTTGTCTGCCCTAGCAAGTGAGAAGGAGGGTTCTTCCTAGATGGCCCACAAGTCTGTAGGGCTGTTGATGATATCTTCATACCATGATTTTGATAGTGGGCTAGTTGGAAGGGGGTCTCATGGTCTCTCAGTGAAGCCCTTGGGGTTGTCTGTGGGTCTGACGTGCCTGTTCCCTTTCTGCTCCTGTAGTGTGGGCACCTTTGGGACAAACTTCCCCCGCCTCATCGTCAACCAGTTCAAATGGCTCGACAGGCTGGACAGCCAGGTGGGTACCCATGGTGCAATCACAGGGGGGAGGTTCCAGACAATGCCTCTCAATTATTATGCTAATGAGAGCTGATGTCGTTTTCATACTCACTTGCTGAAGCAGAGATTCAATTCTTTCTGGTTTGTTATGGTTGCCTTCAGTGACTTCTGAACATCCCTTGTTACTGGTTTTGTTTTCCTCCCCTTGCTTTAAGTCTTGCCCTTCATGAATTTGTCTCCCTGTGTGTATATCCAGGTGGGTGACCTCCTTAAAGCTGTCACTGGCAGGAAGCTACAATCCCTTCATGCATAATTTTAACAAGAGATACTGGCTACTTGCAAGCATCTGGGGATGAATTCTCTGGTCCTGCTTTGTCTGTTCTCTTTCTTCTTCCCCTAAGCCCATCAGTCTCTGTGGGTTACTTTGTACTGGAGGGCTCTTACTGGAGAGTTCCAGAATGAATCAGCATCCTGGTTTAACCCCAGTGGGTAACTGAGCACCACACAGCCCCTCTTCACCCCTGGTCCCCAAGAGGATGGGTTGGAAAACAATGGAAAACCAAACTCAGGGGTTGAGATAAAGACAGTTTAATAGGATAACAAAGGAGGAGAAGAGCAATAATAGTAGCAGTGACATCAACAACAATGATAACAAAAAAAGTGATGCACAAATGCAATTGCTCACCATCTGCAGAAGGAAAAAACCCAACAGCAACACCCAATGCCCAGTCTGTTTCTGAGCAGCAGTCCTGGCTATAGCTTCCCCAGTTCTGTACAGAGCACGATGCTATATGGTGGGGATATCCCCCTGGGCAGTCAGGGCCAGCTGTCCTGGCTCTGCTCTCCCAGCTTCCTGTGCACCTGGCAGGGTGTGGGAAGCTGAAAAGTCCTTGACTTAGTGTAGGCACTACACCTACCTAGCAACAATGAAAACAGAACTGTGTTACCAACATTATTCTTACACTAAATCCAAAAACACAGCACTGTAGCTGCTACTAGAAAGAAGATTAAATCTATCTTGGCCAAAATCAGGACAATCAAGAAGCCATACTGAGTGCTGAGAGGCTTGATGCTTTGCTTCCCATTTCCATTGCTCCCCAAGACAGTTGTATCCCACCTTCACAATACCATTGATCCATAAAAGTCTGTGCTACAATTCATGGCTTCAGCAGGATGAGGGGATAGTTGGTGTAAATCCAGACAAATAGTTTACTGAGAGACTTTGCATGTGGAAGAGTGTTGCCATGCTGATTGCTTGCTCATGGTGAATGAGACTCATGTTGAGCATTCCTCTTGTCTGCAGGATCTCATCAAGAAGTTAATGCAGATAGTTAATGTCTCACCAGTACCAATCCAGCATGACATTATTACCAGTTTACCTGAGATCCTGGAGGACTCACAGCAAAATGAGGTTGCCAGAGAGCTCAGGTACAGATTATTTCTTTGGGGTTTTTTGTTAATTTGGTTGGTTTAAACAATTTAGTTTTGTTTCCTCCCCCTTGGCACTTGGCAGAAGAGGACATCATGCCTTAATGCAGGGTGCACCAGGACTGGCTGAGGCAGTAGGACCACAGTCCATTTCTGCTAACAGGAGCATTCAGGGACAGCTAACACTGGCTTAGTGCATTTCATTTGTGCTCTTAGAGAGATCTAAATGCTCCCAAAGGTCACACAGGAGACTGATTTAATACTTGGCTTTGGTAGCAATCTCAATTACACTTCACTGGTGACACACCCATGGGGCAGAAGTGTGGCTAGAAGGTATCAGGCCCAAGTGATGTGTGTTGTTAAATAATACACCACTTCTCTCTTTCTTTTTTTTTTTTCTATTTCTCATCAACTCAGGACCTTCCAATTTTGAAGTACTTGCTTGGGGTTTGTACCAGGCCTTTGTCCATCTTTCCCTGTGTTTACAAGATGTCAACAATATAGATTCTTTGTACCTGCTTCTAATCAGTGGCCACTGCATCACAATCCAGCGTGTTCAGAGAGGAATGAGCCTTGAAGGGCCAAGCTTTCTGTGGTGGCAGTGGCACATTTTGCTGTTGGTTTCAGACACTTCTTTGCAGTGCCCACAAAACATACTGGAATCATGCACTGGAGTAAAGATCCATTTATGGTGTGATTAAGAGGGTGATTTGTTTTCATAGAATCACAGGATCCCAGGCTGTGTTCAGGTCCTTTCTGCTACACTCCCTCCCAGTGGTTGTGTTGTGCAAACACTGGCCCCTCTATAAACAGTGGTTGGTGTCAGGGTGTTCCTCAGCTTAATTCTCTTCTTCATGAGTGGCTACAAGCCAGCTTGTGGCTCCAGACAGAATCACAGAATCCCAGGGGTTGTAAGGGAGCTGGAGAGCTCCTGGGGTCCAACCCCCTGCCAAAGCAGCTCCCAGCTCATAGTGCACAGGGCGGCGTCCAGACGGGGCTGGAATCTCTCCAGAGATGGAGACTCCACACCCCCTGGGCAGCCTGGCCCAGGGCTCCCTCACCCTCACTGGGGAAAAGTTCTTCCCCAGCTTGGTGGGGAACTCCCTGTGCTCCAACTTGCAGCCATTGCCCCTTGTCCTGTCCCCACAGACACTGAAAAGGGGCTGGCCATTTCCCCCTGCAGCCCATCCTTCAGACAGTGATAAACATTCATCAGGTCCCCCCTTAGTCTTCTTGTCTCCAGGCTGAACAGCCCCAGCTCCCTCAGCCTTTCCTCACAGGGGAGATGCTCCAGGCCCTTCAGCATCTTTGTTTTCTCCTTCCTTGTGTATCAGCTGCTTACTGAAGCAGGGCAGACGGCTGACAGTTCCAATCCTGGACGCTCTCTCTCGCCTGGATCTTGATGCCGACCTTCTGGTTGAGGTAAGGGCTCTTTCTGAGCAGTTGAGCAGAACCCAGCCCCTGCTTAGCAACATGAGAGCTACAACTCAAAAGTATTTTGCTAAATCTGACTCCCAGAGGCCTTCAAAAGTCCTGAGACAGCTGAAGTTAGAAAAGAGTCAGAGGAACTTATGCTGGTTTGGAAACATACATGAGGGGTTCAGATAGGAGCAGAGAGAAGTCTTCTGGCTGATCCATTCAGAAGTTTCAAACACAGCTCTCTCAGCAAATGCTAAAGCTCTTTGTCCTGCTGCAGTAAGTGTTTACTGCCTGTTTTAAACCTCCTTATTGTCAGAATTTCTTTTTTGAGGTGCAGTGTGTTTTAGGAGATGGTAGAGTGGTGATTAAATCAGCACAAGGTCATATATTTTCTCTGCAGAATAATGATAAAGGAGATGGGATGTTGTGCCTTGGGTCTTCTGGACAGGCAGGATTGTTGCAGTTCTTGCAGTCATGTTTTCTATGAACTGAATAAAATGGGTTCATTTGAGTGCATTAAAGAATATTGTGCATAGTGGCTGAAAACCTGTGCTGCCTAACAGCCTACATTCCATGCCTTTCCATTGGAAAGCTGATGGGATCCTGGGCTCCATCAGCAGAGGGGTGGCAGCAGGGACAGGGAGGGGATTGTCCCTCTCTGCTCTGCCCTGGGGAGGCCCCAGCTGGAGTCCTGTGCCCAGAGCTGGGGCCCCAGGACAAGAAAGATGTGGGGCTGTTGGAGAGGGGTCAGAGGAGCCACAGAGATGCTCAGAGGGCTGGAGCAGCTCCCCTGTGGAGAGAGGCTGAGGGAGCTGGGCTGGGTCAGCCTGGAGAAGAGAAGGCTGTGGGGGGACCTCATTGCAGCCTGCCAGTCCCTGAACTGGGCAGAGGAACAGGAGGGGAATCAGCTTGTTCAAAGGGCAGAGACTGGCAGGACAAGGGGGATGGAGTGAAGCTGAAGGAGGGAAGGTTTAGATGAGATCTTAGGGGGAAGTTCTTTGCAGAGAGAGTGGTGAGGGGCTGGAAGGGGCTGCCCAGAGAGGGGGCGGGTGCCCCGTCCCTGGGGGTGTTGAAGGCCAGGTTGGCTGGGGCCCTGGGCACCCTTGTGTAGCTCCAGGCCTGGAGGTTGGTGTCCCTGCCTGTGGCAGGGGGTTGGAGCTCTGTGCTCCTTGGGGTCCCTTCCAACCCAGACCAGGCTGGGATTCTATGATTCTATGGTTATGAAAATGAGGTAAAAAATAATGGAGCCAAGCTCTTGTCAGTGCCAGGCAATGGGATAAGCAGCTGTGGCAGCAAATGACAGCCTAGGAATGACTGGATATTTGGAAAAATGAGCTATGGTCTGCAGCACTGACAAGTTATCAAAGAGGGGTCAGGTCTTGGGGGAGTTTTTCCTCCATCCTTGGGTATTTTCAAGACTGAGTCAGCAAAGTCAAGGCCCACCTGAGCCAGTACTGGCAGCATTCCTGGTCTGAGCAGGTCATAAGCATCCAAAGCCTCCTTCCTTCTTCCAGAGTGGTTTGTGCACCCTCCAGGCTCAGAGCTGACCGTGTTCTCTCCCCTCAGGTGCAGCAGTCTGCCATGACCATTGTGCCTTCTGTGAAACTTGAAGATTTACCTGTAGTAGTCAGATTCATCCTCCATAATGCCAAGGCAGCAGATGCAGTAGAGGTACAGTATTTTCTCTGTCCTAAAGACCAATAAATTATCCCATCCACACAGAGCATTACCTACTAACACACAGCAGTTGCTTCACACACAGAGGTGTAAGCTTTAGTGGCTTCAAGTGGAATGTTTAATATTGCCAAAGATCAAAGCCCAGGTAGAAACTGTATCCTTTGAGATGGGTTTGTTTCTGTTGTCAGGCATGAGAACTGAAACCACCTCTTTCCTGCTGGCTGTTGTGGATTTTTCTCATTTGTTCTTAGCATTATTCTTTTGTGTAAACATCCTAAAGAGCTGAAAGCAGTTGACTTCTCTTGAGTTAAACTCTCAGACTGAACAAACTGTGGCTAGCTGGTAACTTTAAGCCTTTGAATTTTGTCTTAAGAATTTGACATTGTACAAGCCTTCCAAGGGTTTTAAATTCCAGATGTATCCAACAGACCTGTGACTGCAACTAGGTAATTCTCTTCTTATTTTCTCCACTGAGTTCTGTTTTAAATCATGTTTTGCAAACATGTTGGCTCTCCTGTTAAGAGGCCTGTTTTCATTCAAAGGTGTAAGCTGCTTCAGTTTTTCTCACTTGCCCCAGCATTCCTCTGGACACCATTTATCTTGTACTGCTGCTAAACATGGAGAAATCCTCTTCTGCTTTCTGCATTTGTGTGCAGCATAATGTGCCAGGTTCATTTGCTGAGTATGATAAAAAAAAGTTTGGAGTGTGGTTACATGGTTCTGAGTCTTTACAAATACACAAGGTTTTTGATCTGTAAGTTTGAGGTTGTTCTGTGAAACTGTGTTTTCTTTTCCTCAGCCTTTCCTTTCCTCAGGTGTCACAGTGGTTTGTGCTTTACAGGTGATTTCTGATCTTCGTAAGAGCTTGGATCTGTCCTCGTGTGTTCTGCCCCTGCAGATCCCAGCTTCCCAGAAGAAGCTTAAAAGCCAAGTCCAGGCCAGGTACTTGAGCTGATTTCCATGATTCTCCAAGGATAAGATGGGATAAGGGAACTTTAGCTCTTCTTTATGTGGTCTCTCTGGCACACATGGTTACGTGTGTAAGCCTAATTTATCCCAAGTAAAGGTGCTGACATCTTTATTCTTTGCAGCTTGATGCTCATATAACACATTTGTCAATTGTTGTGGAGCCAGCTCCCCCTGCCATGCATGTAGTTCCTTTTAAACCCTCTGCATGGGCATATGCAACTCCAGTTTGAATAACATTACTGCCAATTTATCTCTCTTTAAGTTCCCTTCAGTGTGCCTCTACAACCTCAGCTTCCACCCTTTCCTGAAACTCCCTATCCTTGCCAGACCATTCCCTCTGGAGAATGGCTGCTCTAAGGCTGCCTTGTGCCTTTTACTGAGTCTCCTCCTCTCTGATCCTTTACAGTTCTTCCATGAGCCAGGTAACCACCAGCCAAAATTGTGTGAAGCTGCTTTTTGATGTGATCAAGTTAGCTGTGAGATTTCAGAAGGATGTCTCTGAAGCTTGGATTAAGGTAAGACACTTCAGTCCTTGTTTGTTCACTTAATTAACTCCTAGGTTGAGCCTGATCCTTTCTTGTGATCTCAAAAGACAAGTGTTAGCCCTTCATTTTGCTGATACAGATTTGATTCTGCATTCCAAATTAGCAGTGCTCTTGCAGGCATCTGCTTTCTTCCTCAGTGACTTGATTTTACAGTGCTTGCAAGATGACCAGTGGGGCCCACTGTGCAGCCCCCAGCTCTTGAAACACAGGCTAAACCTGGTTCTGTGTGTCCTGAGAGAGTTTTGGAAAAAAATAGTCTTGAGGGTTTTTTTCTGTCTGCAAGAGAGCACAAACATATTTAACATCTTCATCAACAACCTCGATGAGGGAACAGCATCCACCCTCAGCAAGTGCTGATGATCAGGAATTGGACTTGATGATCCTTATGGGTCCCTTCCAGCTCAGGGTATTCTGTGATTCTATGATCCAGAGCTGGGAGGAGTGGCTGACAGGCAGGACACTGCGCTGCCACCCAGAGAGACCTGGACAGGCTGGAGAGCTGGGCAGGGAGAAACCAGATGGGGTTCAACAAAAGCAAGTGGAGAGTCTGGCACCTGGGCAGGAATAACTGCTGGGATCAGGACAGGCTGGGGGTGAGCTGCTGGAGAGGAGCTCTGTGGAGAAGGACCTGGGGGTGCTGGTAGATGACAGGGTGGCCATGAGCCAGCAGTGTGCCCTGGGGCTGAGAGAGACAAGGGGATCCTGGGGGGCATCAGGAGGAGTGTGGGCAGCAGGTCACAGGAGGGGATCCTCCCCTCTGCTCTGCCCTGCTCAGGCCCCACCTGGAGTGTTGTGTCCAGTGCTGGGCTCCCTGGGATAAAAAAGCCAGGGATCTGGAGAGAGTCCAGAGGAGGCTCTGGAGATGCTGAAGGGCCTGGAGCATCTCCCCTGTGAGGAAAGGCTGAGGGAGCTGGGGCTGTTCAGCCTGGAGACAAGAAGCCTGAGAGGGGATCTGATCAATGGTTATCAGTAGCTGTGTGGGACACAGGGGAAATATCCAGTCTCTTTTCTATGGCCTGTGGGGACAGGACAAGGGGCAATGGCTGCAAGTTGGAGCACAGGGAGTTCCCCACCAACCTGGGGAAGAACTTTTCCCCAGTGAGGGTGAGGGAGCCCTGGGCCAGGCTGCCCAGGGGGTGTGGAGTCTCCATCTCTGGAGAGATTCCAGCCCCGTCTGGACGCCGCCCTGTGCACTATGAGCTGGGAGCTGCTTTGGCAGGGGGTTGGACCCCATGAGCTCTGTGGGGGCCCCATCCAACCCCTACAGCTCTGTGGTTCTGTGATTCTCTATACCCATATGTTGAGACTGAGCTGTGTGGAGCCTTACACTGCTTGAAAGTGCCCAGCAAATCACTGTTGGTTACTATAGGGCTGAACTTAATTTTAAATTGCATCTCAGTGTAAACCATGAGACCATTTCTTGTTCTCAGCCTTTCATTGAAAAAGGACCAAGGATGCTCTCAGGTAATACCATGTTTGAGAAAAGGAACCAAAAGGAACCATACTACCTGAGAGCATCCTTGATCTAGCTGCATTTTCCTGCTGGTTTCTTGAGTGCCTTTTGGTTTCCCTGTCCTTGGGGAGATCCCATTTTCTGGCTGTGGTAACTGTCCAGTTGTAAAGAAATCTGTGAGCAGTACTTTGGTGTTTGCCTTTCTTGATTTGGCTTTGGAACACAGCATCAGACTGTAGCATAACAGCTTTCTTGGCTTTTTTTACTCTTAGGCTATTGAGAACAGCACATCTGTATCAGACCACAAGGTAATACTTCTGACTTTGCACTTGTCTCTGGGAGCATCCTCTCCTGCTGGTGTTTCTTGAATAGATTTTTCTAGTTGGAGCAGAAATTGCCAGTGATGTGTGGGTAGTTCTTCTGGTGTTTGAGTTGTGCCTGGTAAAACAGCTATCCATTTTCCTTGTCACTTTTAGTTTGTCTCTTCTAAATGTCATGGGACAGAGCTATCCTGCTTAACTCTGTCCTGTTGGACTGATGAGGTTTGGGTTTTATAGTTGTGGCTGGTGGGGCTTTTTGAGATTTTTTTTTTATCTCAGCTTGAATTTTCTGGGGGATACTGGCTGGAGAGCTGTCAGGCAGAGAAGGACCTGGGGGTGTTGGGTGGCTGCAGGCTGAACATGAGCCAGCAGTGTGCCCAGGAAAGCCAATGGCATCCTGGCTTGTGTCAGCAATAGTGTGGCCAGTAGGTCTGGGGAGGGGATTGTGCCCCTGGACTGGGCACTGGGGAGGCTGCACCTGGAGTGCTGGGTCCAGCTCTGGGCTCCTCAGCATCAGAAGGACATGGAGGTCCTGGAGTGAGTCCAGAGAAGGGCAACCAGGCTGGGGAAGGGGCTGGAGGGCAAATCCTCTGAGGAGCAGCTGAGGGAGCTGGGGGTGTTGAACCTGGAGAAGAGGAGGCTGAGGGGAGACCTTCTCCCCACCTCCCCTGCCCTGCCAGGAGGGTGCAGAGAGGTGGGCGCTGGTCTCTTCAGCCAGGGGACAGGAGCTGGGCCAAGGGGCAATGGGCTCAAGCTGTGCCAGGGCAGGGTCAGAGCAGCTGGGAGGGCAAAGTTCTTCCCTGGCAGAGTTGTGGGGCTGTGGCCCAGGCTGCCCAGGGAGGGGCTGAGTCCCCTTCCCTGGGGGTGTTTAACAGAGGGGAGATGAGGTGCTCAGGGATCTGGTTTAGCACAGGATGGGAATGGTTGGACTTGATGATCTGAAAGGGCTTTTCCAACCTGGTGATTCTGTGATTTCAGAGTGTGTTGCTGTCTGGACAGTTTGGTATCTTTTCAGTGTAATAATTAGTGGTTATTTCTTCAAAAAGGTTCTGGATCTGATAGTTTTGCTGCTGATCCATTCTACAAACACCAAGAACAGGAAGCAAACTGAGAAAGTATTGAGGAGCAAAATTCGCCTGGGCTGCATGCCAGAACAGCTGCTGCAGAATGCCTTCCAGAATCATTCAATGGTGAGTGCTGAGTGGGCTTTGGGACCCCTTCTTCTCTTTTATCTCTCAAAGATTTGGTCAGAGGATGATCTACTACCCCTGTGCTTGCATTATTCATTCTATTCCTGTTATGCCCATTTCAGTTGCTTTTATTGTTCATTTTTGGTCCCAAATGGCTCTCCTGAGGCACAGCCCTTCTGCTGTAACTCACATGTGCTTGGTGGTGCCTGTTGTTTGGTTGCTCTGGGGTTTTTTTGAGGGATGAACTTCCCTCAGAATTGGGTGGGCTCTTGAATTTGGTGCAGAACCTCTCAGCCTGAGACGTGTGGTCTCACCCAAGACCTCTGCAGTGTGTTCCAGACATGCTGTTGTCTCCCATGGGGTTTTTAGAAGCCTGTATGTTGATATGCACCGTTTTTCCAGTGTCATTAGACCTTTCTAGGTTTAAAGATGTGTATAAATATATTGGGAGTATGTTTTTAAAGTAAGGGAAATTGCCATTTATGTTGAGAAAACTGATGAAAACTTATAGAGTGTTGCTTGTTGGAGGTAGGGGGAGGTGAGAACCACTGTCATGAATTTAAAATTAAATGAACTATAATAATGCCTTAATTAGGTGTGTTTCATTCTGAATATAAGTGGGTTTAATTTGGTTTTAGTTTAACTCCCAGAATAGGTTAAGATAAAATAAACTAAGCCAGTTTACATCTGCAAAGAGTTTGTTGAAAGGAGTTCTGTGTGATTGAGCTAACTTTAAAAGCTAGCTTAGGTTTTTATGATCCTCTTGTTAGACTGGAG
Organism: Hypotaenidia okinawae; assembly: GCA_027925045.1. Taxonomy (NCBI): domain Eukaryota; kingdom Metazoa; phylum Chordata; class Aves; order Gruiformes; family Rallidae; genus Hypotaenidia; species Hypotaenidia okinawae. Next base: position 664,946 of record BSDF01000011.1, on the reverse strand, counting down.
TCCTCTTAAAGTGAGGCCCAGAGTGTGTCTGACCTGGGGCTGTTTGAGTTTTGGAGGTGCCTTGCTGTAATGCAACTTCCCTCCTATCACCAGTGAGGGCTGGGCTGCTGTGACCTCTGCAGGTGGGCTTCTCAGCCAGTCTGGACATTTTTTTGTGTGGAGAAGGGTGGAGAAGCCAGCTCTGCTGTGCTTTTTGTTGCCTGTTTGTGGGAGAGGACAGTCAGAGAAGGCAGAGGAGCAGCTGCTGAACTGGGCACAGTGCTCAGGGTGAGCTGTAGCACAGTTTTTATTTAGGGAGCTATGTTTAAAACAAGTATAATAATCTCCTCTTTCATTATGTCTGTGTTTCAGGTCATCAAAGACTTCTTCCCTTCAATCCTAGCACTGGCTCAGACATTTCTGCACTCTGCACACCCAGCTATAGTCTCTTTTGGCAGCTGCATGTACAAGCAAGCTTTTGCAGCCTTTGACTCTTACTGCCAGCAGGTACAGTGTGATGGATGGCATCTGGTTTATTTGTGTTTGCACTTTGTTCTAGAAGGTATGTCATGATCCTTTAGGGAGGAGGATCTGAGGCAGCATAGACCTCTCTCCAGAGGCTTCCAACTAGAGAGTAGGCCAAGGAGGAGACAGGGAACAGACAGTGAGGCTCTGGCAGCAAGTGACTCAAGCACAGAGAGTGCTGGGAGGAGCAAGGAGGCAGGCCTCAGAAGTGACAGAATGGAGGGGACTGTGCTGGGTTTGCTGCTGTTCAGAAAGGAAACAAGTTGAGACCTGTTCAGGAAGTCAGGACAGGCCCTCAGGGTCACAGAGGGGCTTTGGTCATAGATCCTTCTTCCTGTCCAGTCTTCCCTAGTCCCTTTGAGCACTCTATTTTAAATAGCCCTTGTTACAGTTTCCCTTGAAACTTCTTTCCCTTCCCTTGGGTAACTCCCTGTGACAAAAACACACAGATTTTCCTCAGAGCTCTGACCCATTTCAGCTCCTGCTGCAAACTCTGCAACAATCACAGGCTAGGCTTTCAGCTCTGCCCCTGTGTTTTTGCACACATGCTGACATGAGAAAATTTGGGGATTGAAGACAGCTCTGTGCAAACTTTGGAGTGTGTTTGCCCTTTTTTGGGGCACAGGTATGTCTATAAGCAATTCTGCTTCCAGCATTGCATCTGGATTACTGCAAACTTCACAAATAGACAAAGAAAAAAGCAGTTGGGAAAAACATAAGCTGTGAAAACATACAGTGCCATCTGCAACCAGCCAGGGAGTGTAGTCATACTTGGAGATGTTAAGAATTTCAAAAGAGGGTGGCTGTACTAGCAATTAGTGACCTAGGAAAGACCAGAGCCTCAGACAGTGGGTGAGAGTGGAGAGACACCCCTGTCCAAAAGTCAACTGACATAAAGCCATAACAAATATTTCTGAAACCAAAAAAATGTCACTTTTGAACTTCTTTTGATAAATATGGTGAAGACACTGGAACTGTTGAAGTTGGAGGGGATGTCTTCCTGGCTGTGGTGTTCTGGGAGCCTAAGAAAACACAATGGATTTCAATCATCTTTTGTGTTGGTAGCAGAGAGCAGGAGCTGCAGCAGTGGTTATTAAGTAGGCAGGAAGGATTTGGTGAAGGGCAGCTTTATGGCATCATGGGAGCTTTTAAAACTGAATCAAATTCTCCAGGAGAAAGTTGCTATTGTGGGTATCAAGAATTAAAAAGCAAACTTGAGAAGGGTTTGGAACCATATGGTTGAGTTTCAGGATGATGATCTGCACTTGATCAGCATATTCTGGCTGAGGAGAACAGGACAGATATTCTTCTGTTGGTCTTTCAGTGGGGTTTGTCTGGGGCTTTCTTTCCATAGGAGGTTGTGGCTGCTCTGGTCACTCATGTGTGCAGTGGAACTGAGGCAGAACTTGACGTTTCTCTGGCTGTGCTGACTGACTTGGTGGCTCTGCACACACCCCTGCTGCTGCGCTACGCCGCCTTGCTGAAGGTAGGTGTGTCCCCAGGCTGGGCTCTGTGTGTGGCAGGTCCCCTGTGAACAGGGCAGTACCTTCCAGAAAGAGGTCATGGCCCAACTCCTGCCTCTAGATGTGGCTGCCTGGAGAAGTGCAGGGCTTGGAAGAGTGAGGTGTCTGCTGTGAAAGGCTGAGCTGGAAAATAGGGTCATGATTTCTTTGGTAGGGAGTATTGAGACAAAGAAATAAACAAGTTAACCCTCTGCAGTGAGTGGGGAAGTGCAAGCCTGGAATGACACCTATGACAGAAGGAAATCACAGGATCACAGAGCTGTAGGGGTTGGAAGGGAGCTGGAGAGCTCCTGGGGTCCAACCCCCTGCCAAAGCAGCTCCCAGCTCATAGTGCACAGGGCGGCGTCCAGACGGGGCTGGAATCTCTCCAGAGATGGAGACTCCACACCCCCTGGGCAGCCTGGCCCAGGGCTCCCTCACCCTCACTGGGGAAAAGTTCTTCCCCAGCTTGGTGGGGAACTCCCTGTGCTCCAACTTGCAGCCATTGCCCCTTGTCCTGTCCCCACAGACACTGAAAAGGGGCTGGCCATTTCCCCCTGCAGCCCATCCTTCAGAGAGTGATAAACATTCATCAGGTCCCCCCTTAGTCTTCTTGTCTCCAGGCTGAACAGCCCCAGCTCCCTCAGCCTTTCCTCACAGGGGAGATGCTCCAGGCCCTTCAGCATCTTTGTGTCCCTCCTCTGGACTCTCTCCAGGAGATCCCTGGCTTTTTTATCCGTTCATCTTGTTAAATACTTTGAATGGTGGGACCAAACCTGCAGCAGAAGACAAATAGCCATTGCTCATGGGATGGGGGCACTCCCAAAACACTTAGGGGAGCCAGATTGTTCTTGCCATTCAGCCTATGATAAAATGAACTGCAATGATGGGGGTCAGCACAACAATTCTGCATTTAGGTTTTTGTTTACTTTGAATGTAGCTTTTCTTTCTTGCACAAATAAGGTAAATGTAATTGGTTTCCCTGCTGTTGCCAATTTGTTATTGGGAACATGGAAATTCCTGATGTCCCTGACCTAGTTTGTGGCTTCTCTCTTACAGACCATTCTAGACTGTACACAGAAGCTGAACCCCTGCCAGATCCGGAAGCTGTTCCACATTCTCAGCACACTAGCATTCAGCCAGAGGCCAGAAGGAAACTATATCCAGGTGAGCAAAGGCACAACAGGAGGGACTTTAGGCTGTGTTCAGGTCCTTTCTGCTACACTCCCTCCCAGTGGTTGTGTTGTGCAAACACTGGCCTCTCTATAAACAGTGGTTGGTGTCAGGGTGTTCCTCAGCTTAATTCTCTTCTTCATGAGTGGCTACAAGCCAGCTTGTGGCTCCAGACAGACTCACAGAATCCCAGGAGCTGGAAGGGAGCTGGAGAGCTCATGGGGCTCCAACCCCCTGCCAAAGCAGCTCCCAGCTCATAGTGCACAGGGCGGCGTCCAGACGGGGCTGGAATCTCTCCAGAGATGGAGACTCCACACCCCCTGGGCAGCCTGGCCCAGGGCTCCCTCAGCCTCACTGGGGAAAAGTTCTTCCCCAGTTTGGTGGGGAACTCCCTGTGCTCCAACTTGCAGCCATTGCCCCTTGTCCTGTCCCCACAGACACTGGAAAGGGGCTGGCCATTTCCCCCTGCAGCCCATCCTTCAGATAGTGATAAACATTCATCAGGTCCCCCCTTAGTCTTCTTGTCTCCAGGCTGAACAGCCCCAGCTCCCTCAGCCTTTCCTCACAGGGGAGATGCTCCAGGCCCTTCAGCATCTTTGTGTCCCTCCTCTGGACTCTCTCCAGGAGATCCCTGTCCTTTTTATCCCAGGGAGCCCAGCACTGGACACAACACTCCAGGTGGGGCCTGAGCAGGGCAGAGCAGAGGGGGAGGATCCCCTCCTGGGACCTGCTGCCCACACTCCTCCTGATGCCCCCCAGGATCCCCTTGTCTCTCTCAGCCCCAGGACACACTGCTGGCTCATGGCCACCCTGTCACCTACCAGCACCCCCAGGTCCTTCTCCACAGAGCTCCTCTCCAGCAGCTCACCCCCAGCCTGTCCTGATTCCAGCAGTTATTCCTGCCCAGGTGCAAGACTCTCAACTTGCTTTTGTTGAACCCCATCAGGTTTCTCCCTGCCCAGCTCTCCAGCCTGTCCAGGTCTCTCTGGGTGGCAGTGCAGTGTCCTGCCTGTCAGCCACTCCTCCCAGCTCTGGATCATCAGGTACTTGCTGAGGGTGGATGCTGTTCCCTCATCAAAGTCTCAATGAAGATGTTAAACAGGACTGGACCCAACACTGAGCCCTGGGGAACACCGCTGGTCACAGGCCTCCAGTCAGATTCTGCTCCAGACTTTCCCCCCTGTATAGCAAGAGCTTATCACAGTGACTTTGATTCTCATATCTTTTCTGGAAAGGTTCTTGTCAACATCTAAGACAGATAGAGTGGATGGAGATGGTGGAAGGGGACTGATGACAGTCTCTAATATAATCTCCCAGTTGAAGTGGGATTGTCACCAGTGTGATGTTGGGTGTGGCTCTGCCTAGCTGAGCCTTGGACACTAGCAGAACTGTAAAGTCTCTGAAGCTTTGTTTCTGCATCACTTGGAAACAATCAGAAAGCCCAGCTCTTCCTTGAGGTGTTTCTCTCCATTCAGTTTGCACAGCAGAGACAACAAAGACACTGGTGGTAGAACTGAGCTACACAGAGCAGAGCACTGCTGTGAAGTGCTACACTTCACACCTTTGTGCCTCTAAAGTAATCAGAACTGATCTGTCTAAATTCTTACTCATTTTACACAGCATACCTTGTATGACTCAGTTGCAGTGCAGAACAGTGGTGGCAGCAGATACCTTTGTCTAGATTGCTGGCTTCTTGAGCGTGGCAATGAACAGGTAAAGATTAAAAAAGAACATAAAATAAAAGAAATACATGAAATAACATTAAAAAATATATTAAAATTCCCCAGTGGAGATGTCTGGGTTTAAAATCTTCCATTCTTAAAGCTCAAGTTCTAGAAATTAGACTATTTGCCTTGGAGGACTTGCATAGTTTCTGGTTGTGGGTATGTTTGCACATCCTAGCTTGAGACCGTGAAGGAAAACTGCTCTTCCTCTCTTCCTGATTGCCCTGTAGCATGTAAAACAGCATGTCTGTAGTTTTTCATTCTGGCTAAGGTGGAGCTCTTCACTGCCAACATTTGTAGTTGTATGATAGGTTCAGCTCCTTTCTGAGCTACCTTCCTCAGTAGTTTCTCCCCCATGCATGGTCTTTCTTCCATGCAACTTGTGACAGTTGCCTTAGCAGCTCACAAAGTGACTTTGCAGCCCAGGAGGACTAGCTGCCAGGAGCTGTGTTCTGCCTGTCACCCTTACAAAATGCAAAACAGAAGGGATGGGGTGTAAGCTCTAGAATGAATTCTGAGGGTTTGTGACTGTTGGGGTCCAAGGTTGGCAGTCTGACTGGCCTCAGAGTGATCAGTATCTCAAAGGCTCCAGGGGTAGATCGCCAGAGCAATGGGGATCCTGGGATCCAAAGTCCTCTTTGCCTTGTCTTCACTCTCTGACTAAATCTGATGCCTCTTGGATGTGAGGATCTCTACAGGCAGGCTAGGTATTTGTCCTTGCACTTCCCAAGTCATTCAAGAACCATCTTGCCTGGTGAAGGTCAAGTAAAGATGGCATAACTGTGTACTGTCCTCTTCTCTGCTACCAGCTGGATCTTGTTGGCACTAGTAGTTTGCATAGCACAGCTCAGGCCTTCTTCTCCTCTGTCTCAAAGCCCCTCTCTGCTCAGAGCTTCTGCTTTCCTGCAGATCTCTGTATGGGCCAACCCTCTCCTTTGCAGGACCATGAGGGAGAGTTAACAGCAATCGATGCAACCAGGGCTGGTTTGGTTCCCTGATGTTCTTCAGAGGCCTGTGGGATCTTTGCTGCTTTTCTGGAGCTGCTTCTGAGCACTCACATGTCTGTCACCCCTCACAACAGATGCAGCTTCTCTGCAGTGGTGGGTGTGTAAGCCAGCAATGGCCCTGTTGCTAACTGGCTAAAATAAATGGGGTTTCTGCTTCAAGCATTCACTGGTCCATCTCTGTGTTGAAATCAGTTACTTCCTGATACTGATCTACTTTTAGATAGCAGGAAACTGAGCTGTCCCTCAGTCTTGGTCAGGATCCATGTGGGAGAGGGCTTCTCTCCTATGATGGCCAGCTTCACTAAGGCTTGGGGCTTGCTTTCACCTGCATTTTATCAGCTTAAGGGATCAGACAGAACATATCCCTTTGTCAGAGATACTACTGTGGACCTCTTGGTGCCTGCCCTGGGTTAGCCTCTGGTCAGCAGTTCCATCCTCATCACTCAAAACATGGTTATCTTGATGAGCACCCCTCTACCAGCAGCTTGGATTCCTGGGGCTGATTTGCTATGTGCTCTTCTGTGCTTTGCTTCCAATCTTTGCCAAGTCTTGGACTTCTTACCCAGAAGACTGGTCTCACTGGTCTCCCAGCCTTCCTGAAGCCTCATGCTTCTCTGCCTGACCGTGCTTCAGTGTCAGGAGATCTGTTCCTCTGTCATTCATGGTCCAGACTCTCAGAAGTCTTCAAAACTCTGCCTGCTTTGGGAGTGCAGCCAGTGAGCTCCCTGACACAGCTGTTGAAATAGAACCTGATGTGGGCTGGCCAAGCTGCTGCAAAGAATCCTTTCCAGCTGTGGAGGGCACGCTTCCCTGCAGAGGGGGGGCAAGGGGGGCAACATGGGAGATGTCTTCACTTTGGGTGTCTGGTTTGCTGTTACCCACAGCTCTCTTTGGCCCCTCTCCAAAGACTGCTCCATCCCTCAGCCTCCTGAAGTTGGTGGTGTTTTGGAGGGCAGCTCTGCAGCTTCTGTTTGGGTATGAAGGGCTCCAAGACCATCTGCTATTTTTTAAATATAACCTTCTATTAATTATAGATGAAACCTGGACTAACTACATGTTCTATGTGGCAATTTAGGTCAAGTCAAAGCAAGTCACTTGACATGCTGTTTTCAGCCTTACCTGGAGTTCTGATTAGGATTCTGATAATAAAGGAGATGGCAGAATGTGCATTCCTTTTGCAAAGCTGCAAGGCCAGGAAATCCCTGCAGCCTTTGGAGATGACAGCAAGATGCCAGTAGAACTGTGGGTGATGCACTGGGGTGTGGGGTAGCTCTGTGGTGACATGCTCTCTTGTCTTTGCAGGATGACATGCACATGGTGATCAGGAAATGGCTCTCCAGCACGGTTCCCAACCACAAGCAAATGGGGATTATTGGTGCTGTTACTATGATAGGCACAGTGGCATTAAAAAGGTGAGAGAGACCAGGGCAAAGAGGAATTTGATGTTACAACCTGTTCAGCACTGCTCTGCTGCTAACCTCAAAGGCATCCTGAATTCCCCTGGTAAACCTACTCCTGAAGCCTTGAGGAACACCACCAGGAACTGGTGCTTGGGGGGAAAAAACCTGGCTGAGCTGAACACTGTGGTGGGGTGACTGAGGTAAGTAAGGATGGGTAACCTAGTGTGCTCCATGTTTCAGTACAGGCAAAGCTAAAAGAGCAGCAAGGAGAAAGATTGCTGCTGCCATGCTGGGCATTAGCATGAGAGTTTCCAATTGCTGTATAAATAATTTATGAGGCAGGCAAACTGGTGAGAGCTGTGGGAAAAGATTAAAGCACCTGGAAAATAAGAATTTGAGTGGTGTTGGGAAACCTTGTTTAGCTTGCTTGTTACCAAAATGCTTTTGCAGTTTATTACATGGAGAGAAAAGCCCATCTAGCTCCAGGCCCTGAGTCAGTGGACTTCATTATGGGGTTGACCAGAGAACTTTAGGTTTCAACAGGTTAGAAAAACCATATCCTTAAAGAAGACATTGAGTCTTTCCCTGGAGTTCCAAAACAGGAGGTCTCTTCCTAATAATGTTCTAAAGAACATCTTTTTTTTGGTGCATAAATCTCAGTTTCTGGAGAGAGAACGTTGTGCATGTGGTGGGTGGTGCCATCTCTTAAGGGTTGTGCAGGTAAATCAAGGTTATCACTTGCTTTCAGAAATGAAGGAGATGGTGGCTCACTGGAGAGACCAGAGCTGAGCAGTGAGCGTGATGGGCAGGTGAGCACCCAGAATGGGGGCCAGGGTGGGGGCCCAGAATGGGGGCCAGGGTGGGGGCCCAGAATGGGGGGCAGGGTGAGGGCCCAGAATGGGGGGCAGGGTGAGGGCCCAGAGGGAGGACCTGGGCAGTGAGGAGGTGTGACTGGCAATGCTCCTAGGGGAAGCAGCATGTGTGCAGCTTTCCTGGTTCTGAGGCCCTTGCTCATTGACTGCAGAGCCAAGAATCTGTTAAGCAGTGTTCTGGAGAACCAAAGCTCTGTATGCAGTGGGGTATCAAGACTAACTGGTCCTGCCTGTGGGTAGTCCAGGACAAGCAGTAGTGAATGCCTCCAGCTACTGAGAGTCTTTCCATAGAATCACAGAATTTACTGAGTTGGAATGGACTCAGAAGGAGCATCTAGTCCAACTCCAGATGTTACTTCAGATGCAAAGGAGACAAACATGCCACTCTGCTTCAGTGAGCCAAATGCAGGCTTTGCCTTCCCTCAGCTTGGCAGTGGGGCCTTTTGGAGACAGTCCTTGTGCTGTACAGGCCTATAAAGGCCCAGCCTTGGTCTTTGTCCTTTACTCCTGCTCAAGAATCTTCTTCTAGGCTAAGGGTGGTCCTGGGAAGCTTCCTTTGTGTTATTTCGTGGTAGAGCCGGGCCAGGACCTTAAGACTCCTACTCCCTTGTGGTTCAGCCCCAGGCAGCAGCTGAGCACCATGTGCTGCTCACTCACCCCTCCACAAGGAGGCACAGAGTCCTCCTGGGTCAGGATAAGGACAGAGCTGTGAAAGGGGAACGGTAACAGGGCCCCTACTGATCTCACAGAGCACTGCACCATCGAGAGGCACCCAGACTGCCAGGAGCCAGCCAAACTACCTCCCCCCGACCCCTTTACAGGGCATGATACCAACTGGTGTGGAAAACCAGGCTGGCCCAACTCAGCTCACCTGTGCTGGCTCCTTGGGGGAGCTAACTCTGTCCTCACCAGAAACAGGACACCCTCTTAAAACTGGGTCTTTGCAAGACCAGTCTCTGGGGGCTGTTACCCTAGGGATGGAACTTTGGGTATGCCTCAGAGTAAATCAGTGTAAAAGCAGGAGGTCTTCAAGGTAGGAGCTTGAGTTGGATCCATTTACCTTACCCATTTCTCTGCTCTCCCAGCTTTCTACCTTGCTGGACCTTGTGGGCTTCTGCTGTGAGCAAACACCAGAGGTCTTTGCACTGTACTATGATGAACTTGCCAGCTTGATTGAGAAGCAGAAGGGGAATTTGGACCTGCAGCTCCTGGTACGTGGCAAAGCAGCTGAATCAAGTTCTTCACAAACATGATGGGGTGAGGTATTGCAGGACAATCAATTTGAGGATTTCATTCCAATCTGAGAACACTTTTTGGTTTGGTTTCTTATTCCAGGCATGCTGAAGGTTCCTGTAAGAGATTGATTAAATTCAAAAATCTTCTTTAAGCTCTATCAGCATCATTTTTTATTGGATGGTGGCAGATTTCTCATGGTGCTGTAACAGCTTCCTTTTGATGTGAACTTTCACATGACAACAGGGGAGCTCTTGAATGGAAATTAAAAGACATTTCAGAGCCTGCTTTTAAGATTTATAGCTAACAATAGAATCTGAAAGATCTTTAAACTTAGTCTTGCAGTTGGTTTCTGGTCAGGCTATCAAGGCTATCCAGTGCTTCAAGACTCAGAAGAGCCACAGTCATTTATAGTAATAAGTAAATAAATTGCATCTGTGGTCACAGAAAGAGGATCTTGAAGGCCAGCTTGTTCTTCTGGCTGGGGACTTATCTTTGCATGTGTGCCCTGCCTACCAGGAGGGTAACAACCCATGCTGGGGCCCAGGAGAACACTGAAGGCTGCTGTGGGATTGATCACACTGTGGCACAAGTGTTAAGTTATGGAGAGGAGGAGGAACTGCATGTTGGAAGGAGGAAAGGTGACCAGGGAGCTGTGAAATGCTGGCAGTCACTCTACATGTTCTGTGCCTAGGACTAGAAATGGCAGTGTCCTGAGGTCCAGCTCAGTTCTCAAAGAAGGAAAAGTAAAGGAAGGCAGGTTTTTCCTTCTTCCTTGCAAACTGAAATGGAAAAACAATTTAAAGTTCTTCTCACAACATCTGTGCAAGGGTTTTTTGGGTCTTTTTATTGTCTGTTTGTCCAGCTTCTGTCACATCTATTACTTCTCCCTTAATTGTCTCTAACAGTATTAAGTGTGTGAAGTGTGTGGGGCACACTGTGTGAAATAAAGCTTTGCCACTGCTTTATAGTAACTTCATCCTGATGATTGGCTCTTAGGATAGAGAACTTCCCATGGCTGCTTTCCTCTTCCAGCCAGCTGCTCTCTGCAGCACTGTGGAACTTGTAGATCAGCCCATATCCAAAGAGCAGGGAAGAAATTGGTTGTGCACACTTAGCACTGTTTCCTGGCTTTGTCTCTAAATTCTCTTTAAGTTCTGCATTTCCTACTGCTGCTGTTGAAGCTTTCTTCACCCAGGCCCTTTTTTCTTTCTTTACAGGAGGAATTTGGGAAGAGTTTGGTGGAGGACTTTCCCAATGACTTTGTGGTGGATCTCAACCCCACAGTGGATGGGTATGCTAACAACAAGCTGGGTACTGGTGATGTTTCTCTCACTGAGAACTGAGTTTGTTAACAAGAGCTTGTCTGTCTTTCCTTGCAGTACATTCCTGTTTCCAGTGAAGTCCTTGTATAATCTGGATGAAGATGAAAGTCAGGGAGCAATTGCTATTAACCTCTTACCCCTGGTGTCACAGAGTGAGCTTGGCAGGGTCACTGATGGGATGAGTAGCCAAACTAAAAGGTATTTTGACACTTTACCTTTGGAGTCACCCCTCTGTTAAGGGGCTTGTTTTCATTTGCTGCACTACACTGCTCTCAGCCCTGTCTGCCAATGTGCCTGATAAGGAGCTAGTCAGAGAGTTTGTCAGTCTGGAGTTTTCTTTTCCTTGCTTTTAGCTGTACTCAGGGCTAGAGGCATAAGCTGGTGAGGACTTGGCAGTCTGTTCTGGCTCAGGCTGTTCAGGTGAGATCAGGTAAGTCATGCCTTGTTTCCCATGTTCCATAGAATCCCAGCCTGGTCTGGGTTGGAAGGGACCCCAAGGAGCACAGAGCTCCAACCCCCTGACACAGGCAGGGACACCAACCTCCAGGCCTGGAGCTACACAAGGTTGCCCAGGGCCCCAGCCAACCTGGCCTTCAACACCCCCAGGGACGGGGCACCCACCCCCTCTCTGGGCAGCCCCTTCCAGCCCCTCACCACTCTCTCTGCAAAGAACTTCCCCCTAAGATCTCATTTAAACCTTCCTTCCTTCAGCTTCACTCCATCCCCCTTGTCCTGCCAGTCTCTGCCCTTTGAACAAGCTGATTCCCCTCCTGTTCCTCTGCTCCCTTCAGGGACTGGCAGGCTGCAATGAGGTCCCCCCACAGCCTTCTCTTCTCCAGGCTGACCCAGCCCAGCTCCCTCAGCCTCTCTCCACAGGGGAGCTGCTCCAGCCCTCTGAGCATCTCTGTGGCTCCTCTGACCCCTCTCCAACAGCCCCACATCTCTCTTGTCCTGGGGCCCCAGCTCTGGACACAGGACTCCAGCTGGGGCCTCCCCAGGGCAGAGCAGAGAGGGACAATCCCCTCCCTGTCCCTGCTGCCACCCCTCTGCTGATGGAGCCCAGGATCCCATCTCCCTTCCCAGCTGCCAGAGCCACTGCTGGCTCAGGGGAAGTTTCTCACCCCCAAGACACCCAGGTCCTTCTACCTCTGAGTAGCAGCTCTTTCTTCTGCTGTTGTGGTGACATGGAATGCCATGCTGAGATGGATAGGTGACTTTGTGGTGGCAAAATGAATATTTTGAGTGCTGACTCTCAAAAAGAGAGTTACCAAGGACTCAGTGTGCATCAGCAGCACACAGTCTGCTCTCACCTTTGCTTACACATCAACTCATGTCACAGTGAAGCCACAGATGTGCAGCCACAAGGGCAGTTTGACTGAGAAGTTGTCTTTGGATGGTGGAACAGTAGGCATGCAACAAAGAGAAATGTCCAACTGAACAGTTAAAAATAATAATAAGAGGTGGAGTTTTTTTAACTGGCACCTCTGTGCCCTGCAGGATTTATTGTCATATGATTTTGTTGAGATTTCAGTGGTGCATATAAAAGACACAATCCCTCTTGTAGCTACTTTACCCACATCTCCAGCTCCCACTCCACATGGGAGCAGCAGCACCCTACAAAGCATGCAGGAACTGTTTCTCTGTGGTTCACAGGTGTCTGGCACAATTGTTTAGAGTTCTTTGGTGAATTACTCAACTCTTCTTTCTCTCAGAAATAAATCTGACCACCCTTTTTGGCTGTTAGAGCAGTTTTTCAGTCTTTGGGTGCTCTTCTGGAACATTTGTGATCCCCTGGTTTGGGGTTTTTTAACACATGGTGCATTTCTGCTCTGTGTTGCTGGGACTTGGAGGAAGCAAAGCAAAAGGCAAGGGGGCATGGGAGGGACCTGGGGTGTGATGGAAAAGGTGGTGGGCATTCTGGAGACATGTCATTTCTTCTCTCTGGTTGTTTTTTCTTTCCCTCCCCCCTCCAACCCAGGGTGGTGTCACCAGTATGTCTGTCACCATCTTTCCGATTACTGAGGCTCTACACTGGGGAGCAGAACAGTGGAAGCCTGGAGGAGATCGATGCTTTGTTAGGTATGGACCACAGACCTTTCACAGAGTGAGCCTGTCCCAGAGCCACACAGACTCCCCACAGCTGCAGGAAGAATGGTGGGGTTTGTGAAAGAGATTGAGATGCTCTGTTGCCCACAAAGTGGAAGGGAGGGAGGGCAGGGAAGGCAATTGCTTTGCCTGTGGGTGGAGTGGCTCACTAGGCTTTCTCCAGATAGCCACTGGGACTGTCAACAGGTGTTGGTGAGAGACTTGGTCCACACACCAAGACCAAAGCCTGGGTAGCAAGCCCATCATGTTCTCTTCCTGCTCTGTCCCAGGCTGTCCCCTGTACCTGACTGACCTAGACATTGAAGGGAAGCTGGACTCTCTGTCCAGGCAGGAACGGGAATTTCTGTGCTCACTCCTCTTCTATGCTCTCAACTGGTTTCGTGAGGTGAGTAGAGCCTGGTCTGGAGGTTTACACTGTCACTGAGGAGTAGCATTTAGAAACACTAACCTTAGGCTTCAGAGGGGTGCTGCTGTTGTTGAACAAGAGTCTTGCCTCTTGGAAACCTTCTCCAGCAAGGTCCTGGTGATCTTGCCATGTTCTTATCTTCATTATCATTTGCCCTTTGTGCTGGTACTAGCAGCAGCTCTGCTTTCTTGGACAGAGGCTCTAAGGACTGCCTTGCTGATGTCATTCTCCATGGGCTACTCAGCTGCAGTCCCTACACTGGCACATTTCAGTGTGTGAAAATTGGGTTTGCTGTTGCAGGGAGGATGCTGTTAAACCCCAACTGTGTATCTAACCTATGAGGTGGTATATGTCCAAACTATGAAGGGGGCATCAGAAAGAAAAGGTCAGTCTCTGTGCAGGGGAGCAGAGCAGTCCCCAGTTGCATGGAGCCATCACATGTGAGGCCCTGCTGGCACTACTGTGTCCAGTTTGGGGCTCCTGTTGTCATTTTGGAGTGTGTCTGGATGTGATGAGGGGCTGGAGCACCCAGTGCCCAAGGGGAGGCTGGGAGAGCAGAGATTGAGGAGAGGGGAAGCCACAGGGAAAGGTGTCTTCTACTATGGTTTCCTGAACGTGGCAAAGCAGTGCTCCCCTTTGGGAGAAGCTGTGCCTTTTTGGAGGTGTTCAGTACTCCCTTAGAAAAGGCAATAAGCAGCCTGTTCAGTTAATGCTGCTTTGAGCAGGGTGTTGGACTAGAAGTGTCCATGGTTGCCTTGCAGATCCTGTTGTGACTGTGTTCTTTGCTCTCTACCTCTGTGAACTCACAGAAGGGTGAAATGCAGTGCCTTTGAGCAGATTTGGACCATGCTATTTGCTAACATGGATGGTCAGTGGGAGTATTACCTGCTGGGGTTATTCTGATAACATGAGCTACCTGAGAGTTGGTACAATCCCACATCCTCAGTTCTCCCTGTTCCTGCTGCTTCTCCCAGGACTGCCTCATTACTTGCAGAACTGGGAAAGTGCCAAGGGATCTCTAGAGCCACAAGCAGCATAGAAACCTGGCAAGGTGCTGTCTGCTAGTTCCTGTTCTCTGTGGCAGTAAAGATTTTATTGCTCTGTTGCTTTTTGTACATTGCACCAGTTATGCTCATGTTCTCAGGGGCTTCTAAAGAGCTTTTTTTCATGCAGTCTGACTCTGTTCATACAGGCCACTTGTCTTGCATGTTTATTCAGGACTTGAGGGTGTTATTCAGAAAAGAAAAGGTAGTAAAATTGGGCACAAGCTTCCCTAAGCCAGTGAGTTTTGTGTGTCTCTAGGTTGTAAATGCCTTCTGCCAGCAACAGGATGCTGAGATGAAGGGGAAAGTTTTGACTCGACTACAGAACATCACAGAGCTGCAGGCTGTGCTGGGGAAGTGCTTGGCAGGTGAGTATAAAGTGTCTGTATGTCTGGGCTTGCACCAGCTGTGGAGCCATAGGGCTTGGCTCAGACATCAGTGGGGAAAGTATATGGCATTACATGCTGCTGTTTTACAGCACCCTAAGAGTTCATGCATGGACAGCTGTTGCCTTCACTGTGAGTCCAAACTGCCCTTCTCAGTGACAGCTCATTGACAGTTCCCTGACAGACTTAGCAGAATCATAGAATCCCAGCCTGGTCTGGGTTGGAAGGGACCCCAAGGGGCACAGAGCTCCAACCCCCTGACACAGGCAGGGACACCAACCTCCAGGCCTGGAGCTACACAAGGTTGCCCAGGGCCCCAGCCAACCTGGCCTTCAACACCCCCAGACACGGGGCACCCACCCCCTCTCTGGGCAGCCTGTTCCAGCCCCTCACCACTCTCTCTGCAAAGAACTTCCCCCTAAGATCTCATTTAAACCTTCCTTCCTTCAGCTTTAATCCATCCCCCTTGTCCTGCCAGTCTCTGCCCTTTGAACAAGCTGATTCCCCTCCTGTTCCTCTGCTCCCTTCAGGGACTGGCAGGCTGCAATGAGGTCCCCCCACAGCCTTCTCTTCTCCAGGCTGACCCAGCCCAGCTCCCTCAGCCTCTCTCCAGAGGGGAGCTGCTCCAGCCCTCTGAGCATCTCTGTGGCTCCTCTGACCCCTCTCCAACAGCCCCACATCTTTCTTGTCCTGGGGCCCCAGCTCTGGACACAGGACTCCAGCTGGGGCCTCCCCAGGGCAGAGCAGAGAGGGACAATCCCCTCCCTGTCCCTGCAGAATCTGCTTGAGTTTGGTGGATGCTGGAGTAAACCAGCCTCTGTCCTACAGAAACAGCGTGTTTCTCCAGTAGCCAGGGTGTATCAGGCTGCTAAGGGATGGTACAAAACTCCAGCTGCTCTAGGACCATGAATTCTTCCTGCCTAGGCACTGGAGCCCAGCATGGAGACCCTGGGGTCTCTGTCCCAGGCTGCCACAGACAGGGTGCTGTTAACAGGAGAAGTGTAGGAGTTGTGTAAAACTGAAGTGCAGCCAGCCAGGTCCCCATCCTGCTTCCCAATGGGTTAAGACTGAAGTGCCACAAACACTTACAGATCCCACAAGTACTGGCAGAGCCCCTCTGTCTGCCCAAGTAGTCTGCCCAGTTTCCCAGGTCCTCTTGCTCCACAGGTCCTCTACTCACCAGCTACTCCAGCTTGCTGCTTGATAGCAGACAGACATGCACACCTGCCCACTCATCTCACAGGCACAGCCTCTGCACACAAAGTCTGTAGAGATGCTCCCAACAGCTCTGGCATCTTTAACTACTGACAGACCCTCACTCACTCCAGCTGCTGATGCTGCCAGCTCAGGCTGCTCCAATTCTAGTTGCTGGCTCAGTATTTACTCACATTCTCACCAGTAGTTGGCATTTAGTCCTTGCAACACAGGAACACACAGAGCAGTGTGAGATTACACCAAATGTAAAGTACTGACTAAGAAGATGGGACTTCAGAGATCAGGTGCAGGGTTCAGTCAGACACATGTACTGACCACCATGCTTTACTCATAGCTAGTCCCTCTTACACTGTTTCTGCTTCCCTCTTTGTTCCTGCCCTCCCCCCACCACTTCCCTGAATATTCCTCCATTAATTTGAAAAGTTCTACTCTTCCCCAGGTCAGAATATCCTAAATCCTCAAATTCTCCTTTTTGTAGCTGCAAAGAGGGGTGCCAAGTCCAGGTGTCCATCCCAAAGCCACATCTGGAGTTTCATAATGCCCCTGGAAACTTTTGGTCTTTGGCATTATCTCCACTATCCCTTGTCTACCAGCTTTGTGTGTGTGTCCTTGTTTGTGGCTTCCCCTTTTATCTCCTTTCACATTGAAAAAGTCTTTGATAAATTAAAGGTAATAAAGAAGACACTGTCACCTTCCCATACCCTTACACAAGCTATCCATTAGGGGCTGTGTTTGTAAACCAACAGACCAACTTAACCTAAAATAAAGAGGCCAGCACAGAGCTGAGATGTGCTAGAATGGCTCTGAGCCTCACCAACACAGACAGATGCCTGAGGACAAGCTGAGTGCTCTTTGTCCTCCCTTGCTGGAGTAATTCCCATGCAGTGCAGACATAGGATAAGGCTAATCAGAGCTAAATGCACCTAAATGTCAGAACAGAGAGACACTCACAAGGCTGGTGAAATGTATGGTACTTCCTCTAGCTAGGTGCTTTGCCTGGATTTTGTCATTCAGGCTCTGAACTAACCCCATTTCTACATGTTGGCTCTTTCAGCAACCCCTGGCTATGTCCCACCACCAGCTACGTTTGACTCTGAAGCCCTGGAGCCTGTACCATCCATCAGTGCTGCTGGGCCAGTGAGAAAAAGGAATGGTAAAGAAGGTTTAAAACATTTAAGGAAGCAGATGTGATGTGGGGTTTGGCTGGTGTGGTGCAGTGCAGCTGATGCACTTGTGGGTGCATAAAGCACAGAATTCCTGGGAAGATCTGTCTAACTTACAGTCTTACCTGATCAACTACTACTGCATCTGAAGCAGAGGTGTAAACATATCCTACTCCAAACAGCTGTCTTATCTTCTTGGGAAAGCTGATGCTTAGCATTTAACAGTGAAAATCCAGGGCTTTCATTGACTCTTTTCACCAGCTGAAGTGTTTGCTGCAGCAGCAAGTTGTTCTGCCTCTGATGGGTCCATGCAGTTGCCAGGTACTGAACCTGTGGCTTGAGTGGCCTTGCAAATCCCTGCCCCTGAGGTCATACATAGCTGAGCTAAATTAGTTTATTGCTAACAAATAGGGGAAGGCTTCACTCTCCCCCTCACATGCACTTTCAGCTGCCCAATTTCCTGCCCTGTGTTACCCCATGGTACCTGTTTTGGCTGTTTACTTTTTACTGGGTTAGGTTTTCACTGTTTCAACCAGTTGACTGGTTAACCAGTGATCAGGCTTCCTGAGTCAGTGCAAGGCAAGTGTCAGGTCTGTGTGGCTGGGAACAGAAGAAAGAAGGAGAAGGAGCTACCCAACAGCCTTTAGATCAGCTCAAGCACTGTCATAAAATCTAGCCTAGGACTATTCCTCAGAGGAAAGGGAACAAGATGCTCCTTAAGAGAAGCACAGCATATCAGAGTCACCTCCCAGGCCTGTTCAGGGGGGTTGATATGGAAGACCTTCTCCTGTCTGAATGCTTTTCCAAAGGTAATGCAAGAAAAGGTGCAGCTTCAGGCATTATTGTTTCCCTTCATCTGTGGCCTGGCTGCTAGAAAGGATCACAGAGGTGAAAGTAGAAGTCTCTGATGCTCATCAGCACAGCAGCTTTAAAATGGCAGGTGAAAGTGTATGCCAAACTTTGCACCTGCTGGGGATTCAACTTGTGAAGTTGAATAAAACCAATTCCTGAAGGACTCAGTGGCTGATTCCATCTGAACAGTGCAGAGGGCAGTGCTTAATAGGCTCTTTCCTCTCTAAGAAGCTTTCAGTCCAAGAAAGTACCATTCCAATACAGTTCCTCTATAGTCTCTGATATATATATATATAGATGCAAAACCTTATCAAAGTCTTTTTTGGAAATCTAAATCTCTTCTGGCTGATGGATTTCTTTTATCCATATGATACCAACACCCTGGCAGGCTAGTGAGGGAAGGCTTTCCTTTGCAGAATCCCTGCTGACTTTTCCCCAACAGACTCATATGTCTGTGTGCTCAGTGGCCTTATTTTTTTAATAGAGGACAGCTCTGCCCTTTTCCCAGTGATGGAGGACAGACTCACCTCACCTGTCTTTGGTTCTCTGGATTCTCATTAGATCTGTTTTTATTAAAGAGGGGTATTTTTGCAAGCTGTCAGTCCTCTGGTGCTGTGCCCAGCAGTTCTGAAATGTGGCATTTGAATTCCTTTGGGCACCTTGGGTGAATGTCACCTGTCCCTGGTAACTCATTGCCTGGCTGTTTGGGCTGGGCTGTTCCCTGAAATCCATGCAGCTTCTTTGATCTCTGTCCTGGTTTCAGTCAGGATAGAGTTAACTTCATTTGTAGCAGCTGATGGGATGCTGTGTTTGGGAGTTAAAATGAAGTTAACTCTATCCTGACTGAAACCAGGACAATCTCTCTGCTACATAAAGCATCAGGTGTGAGAATCTCCCTCCTGCTGGCAGCAGTGAAGACTGTTCCATGGAATTCCTGGAGTCACTGCTGTTGGCTTGGCATCCCTGCAAGTCCCTGCTGAGTTGTGTCTCCCCTTCCTTTTCCAGGTCCTCTTCCTTTCTCAGGACTGTGTCTCAGGAAGAAACATCACATTTTGGTTCAAGCATTTTTTAAGATGACATCCCACTCATTTTTGCCATCACTTCATAATGCTTATGCTAAAGTAAGAGCAGGGAGACTTGCTTGAATTTCTTACTATGATATTTATTAAAAGAGAAGCTGCTTGAGGAGGGGCTCCAGAGACATTTGACTCTCTTTTGGATTGTGACCCTGGCTATGGATGACACACAGCCTGTGCATGCTCCATGCTTTCTTAGGGATGATTAAAGTAGAACCTGTGCCATTTCCCTGCTGCAAGCTCTGTCTAATCTTGAGCACAGTATAGCCTTTGTTTCTCAAGCTGCTTTTCTTTTTAAGGAAGGAAAAAAAAGGCTGATGGCAGCAAAGCTGGCTCTGCAGACCGTTCTCAAGTAGATGACTGTTCTGAGGGAAACCAGCCTGATACTGAGCTCTCTGAGCTGGAGAAGGTAGGTGTCTACCCCTGCAAGGGACAGACCAGAGGAGATGACATAGGAACATAAAAGCTTTGAGTGAAAGGTTGTTCATTTTACAAGCTAATCACAGTTAAGTGGTTTGATTCTGCTTTCTGACACCTGCCTCCCATATGGATTTTGAAAATTGTCTGCTGCAGAGGCCAGCTACTCACCAGCAGGCAGCACAGCTCAGGGCAGCACTGGTAACACTCTTAGTTATTTCTGGTTAAGACTGTGGAAGGTTTACATTCTAAGCCAGTGTCCTATCTCAAATTAGTGCAATGACCTGCCATTCCTAGACTCAGTTCAGAAATTGCAAGGTGAATCTGGAAATACAAACCTTGGTAAGAGCTGTATCTCCTGATGGTCCTGGTCTGGTTCAGCCATGGTTTGCAAATTTTCCTTCAGGTATTTATTTAATCAGTGTATTAATGATAAGGCATCTGTAAAATTACCCATTTTCATCACATACTAAGAACTATTTACCAGACCTGCCAATTGATGAATTACTGGATTTTATTACTTGTTCTTTTTTGGACAAGCTCTTATATTCTAAGAGTATAAGAGGACAGCTTGACAGTCAATGCTGCTAGAGCTGAGTAATCACATAGTGCATATTAGAACTACTCTGTGGGTGGGAAATCCCTGAGCCTCAGGGTCAGAGGGGCTGCTTGTGGGCTACATTGAGAAATTTATGGTCAAGCATGTCTTTCAGCCCTTGCAGCTTTGGTTTTTGAGCCACTGCTTGGTGATTGTTGAGCACGTTTGAACATCAATACTGGTAGAGCTGAGAAATCCCACAGTGCAATCTTAGGACTGTTCACTGGGCTAATAAAGCCCTGAGCCCCAGGGTCAGAGGGGCTGCTTGTGGGCTCCCTGGGGAGGTTTCAGGCCAGGTATGTCTTTCAGTCCTGGCTCCTGTGGTTTGGGAGCTATTGCTGGAAGTTTAACATCCTTGAAAGTGAATGCTGTTAGAGCTGTGTAATCACATAGTGCAGTCAAGAACTGCTCTGTGGTTAGGGAAGCTGTGAGCCCCAGGGTCAGATGGGCTGCTTGGGGGCTACATGGAGAGAGTGTCATTGTGTCACAAGAGGCAATGGGCACAAACTGGAATATAGGAAGTTCTGCCTAACCATGAAGAGGAACCCCTTTACTGTGAGGGTTACAGAGCACTGGAATAGGCTGCCCAGAGAGGTTGTGGAGTCTCCATCTGTGGAGACATTCAAAACCTGCCTGGATGCTGTCCTGTGCAGCCTGCTGGAGGTGAATAAGCAAAGTCTGAAATAGTTTTGGGAAAGAATGTATCTAATCTTTTCTCCCTAACTAGAGTACTGGTCCCAGAAGGGTCTCTGGATGCCATGCACTGCTAACAACAACAGAATACACTCCCACAGCAGCATTGTGTGGAGTTAATTTCCAGGAGCTTAGAGATTTTTCAACCTGAGTCATCAGAGCATCTCATGGTTTACCATCCTGGTATTAATAAAAACTTTTACCTTTATCTCACATGGTGCTTATAGTGCAAGTCCAGGACAGGTTTATGAAATGGCCACTGATTCACAGAAAGGAGATAGCAAAGATTATTCCAGCTTCCTAAGTATTTTTTAGAAATGTAGAAAATTTGTAGTGTCTCATACAGTCCAAAATGAAAATGCTTGTGATTCAATGTGCTTCTCTGTCTCCCAGCTGCCATGAAACCTTCAGAGCTGGCTTTTCAGCCTGGCACAAAATCTGTGTGAAAGAAACAGCTTTATTTGAAATAGAAAGTCTGATAGGCCTGCAGGTTGCAACCTTAATTCTGTGTGGTGCTTGAGCCCTGGCCAAAGGCCAGACACCCACCAAGATCAGTCTGTTACTCCCCTTCTTAGTTGGACAGGGGAGAAGTAACATAATTGGGCGGCTCAAGAGGCCAATTATGTTACTGACATGGGCAAAACAGACTCTACACAGAGTGCAGGAGAGAAAGTGATCTAATTTATTACACTAAAGAGAAACAGTGAAAAGGAACCAGTCAGGAGTGCAACCAACAATCTTGAAACAAATGCAACCAGGCAAACACTTCCCCCCCACTCCCTCCTCAGCAGGCTTGAGTTAGAAGTTTGCTCCCTTCTTCCCTCCCGGTCACAGCCCAGGAGGGGCAGGGACTGGGGAAATGGGGGTCTGGGGAACACCTTCCCCCACCCCTCCATTCTAAAGCAGACTGCCCTTTAGCCAGGAGTTTGCTCCCTTCTTCCCCTCTCCTGCTCGCAGCACAGGACAGGGGGGCAGGGACTAGGAGATGGGGGCTTTAGTCAGCCCCTTGCAAGATGGTTTCCTTCTCGGCCGGGATGGGGGCATCCATTCCACACCCCCTCCCCCTGCTGCACCCTAGGATCTCACCCACAAGAGCCAGTCCTCCACGAACTGTCTCCAAGGCAAATCTCTTCCCACCGGGCTTCATCTCTGCTCTGGCAGGCAGCAATCAATCACAGTGTCTCTCAGTCCCAGTCCTCCACGGGGCTATGATACCTCCTCCAGCAAACCTGTTTGGCTCATCTCTGGAGGTCGCTTGTGCTGGCAGGGGCTCATCCCAAGGTCAGTCACGGCATCTTCTCTGTGTCTCCCCCGGCTCCATCCAGCGTGGAGCCTCTCCACCGGGCAGGTCAGGTCTCTGCCTCCTCCATGGCTCCTTTCCTCCAGCTACTCCACGTGCATCTCCTCGGGCTGCAGGGGCATCTCTCGCCTGGGTACCTGGGCGCCTCCTCCCCCAGCCTTCCGGGCCTGTTGTGTCTGTCAACTGCTTACATTGATATGCAAATAGCCATCCCAATGCCCTTAACGGGCCAAAATTGCAGCCTTCCTGGCACTCCGTGTTCTGGTGGAGTCTGTGTCTCCTCTATGTGACTCTCAGAGGCGCTATCAGCAGGCCTGCAGAGGATTCCAGCAGCCATTCTCTGCAGCCCCTGGCCCTCTCTCTCTCTCTCTTTCTCTCAGTAGCCAACTATGCAAAACTGTGACATTCTGCCATTTACTTTTTCAGAGTGCTGCTGAGAAAGAAGCAGGACATCCTCTGGCCCAGCTGCAGAGCTATCGCCCCTACTTCCGAGAGCTGGACCTCGAGGTCTTCACCGTGCTGCACTGCGGGCTGCTCACCAAGTCT
Organism: Hypotaenidia okinawae; assembly: GCA_027925045.1. Taxonomy (NCBI): domain Eukaryota; kingdom Metazoa; phylum Chordata; class Aves; order Gruiformes; family Rallidae; genus Hypotaenidia; species Hypotaenidia okinawae. Next base: position 642,405 of record BSDF01000011.1, on the reverse strand, counting down.
GTCCTGGACACAGAGATGCACACAGAGGTGAGTGGAACAGTGCCAAACCGTGCTGGTAAGGCTTTGTGTAACTGCCTCTCCTGGAAGCTGTATGGTGTTGAATACATTAAGAGGCAGCTTACCTATTAAAAAAGCTTATGCCATTTAAATAAAGCTTGTGTTGCAAAAAGGCAAGAGTCTTGAGGCATCAGAGAGACTGCCTGGAGAAGAGAAGGCTGTGGGGGGACCTCATTGCAGCCTGCCAGTCCCTGAAGGGAGCAGAGGAACAGGAGGGGAATCAGCTTGTTCAAAGGGCAGAGACTGGCAGGACAAGGGGGATGGAGTGAAGCTGAAGGAAGGAAGGTTTAAATGAGATCTTAGGGGGAAGTTCTTTGCAGAGAGAGTGGTGAGGGGCTGGAAGGGGCTGCCCAGAGAGGGGGTGGGTGCCCCGTGCCTGGGGGTGTTCAAGGCCAGGTTGGCTGGGGCCCTGGGCAACCTTGTGTAGCTCCAGGCTTGGAGGTTGGTGGCCCTGCCTGTGTCAGGGGGTTGGAGCTCTGTGCTCCTTGGGGTCCCTTCCAACCCAGACCAGTCTATGATCAGCAGATCAGAAACTCAGTACAAATGTGGACCTGGTGCTGTGGATGTGCCTCAGCACACAGGGTCCTGTTCATCATCTGGGAGATGATATAAAACTGCATTGCTATGGATGTGGAAAGCAAAAGTGCTTCCTTTTGTCACCTTCTCTGTAGGCAGGCTGAGCCCACCTGGAGTCTAATGCTAAGCTGCAGGAAGGTTGGTAGGGTGTGAAGAGGCTGTGTCAGGCTGGAGGTGGCTTGGCCTGCTCTGAGCAGGTCACAGCCCGATCAGAAGATCGTTTGACAAGCTGTGCAGTAATGCCACGTTTCCAGTTACTTCCTGACTCTTCCTCAGTGAATTTTGTGACTCTTTGGGCTTAAACCTCTTTTTATCTTTAGGAGCTTATTTTCAGTGCCAGTGTCTATAAATCCATTCTCTCTCAGGGGTGGTTACTGACGTTGCCTCAGCTAAGTTCAGAGCACCACGGTTGCTTCCCACTTTGAGTAACCACAATCAGTGCCCTGTACTTGCTGTGGGGGAGACATAAATCCATAGCATGAAGGAAATAGGGCCCTGGCTGAGGTTAACTAAGCCAGGAATCATAACTGGAAATGGAAGATGAGCTTCCAGGCACAATTACATGCTGAGGTGCTGGGACTGACTGTTCTTCTGACTGCAGGCTCGTGAAGTTGTGCAGTTGGGGCCTGCTGAACTCTGCTTCCTCCTGGATGACCTGTGCTGGAAGTTGGAACATGTACTGACCCCATGCTCCACAAGGAGAGTGCCCTTTCCAAAGGCAAGTACAGCAGCAGCCAGTGGGTCTAGGGGCACACCAGTGGCCCCAGGCCTTTCCCAAGATAAATGTTTTTTGGAGTTGTTAGTCTGATGCCCAGCTATGTCAGAGCAATACCTGCTGTTTCCAAAGAAATTCCTGCACCACTTCCCTTGCTGAAGTGTTGAAGCATCTAGTTCTCTGCATGTCTCAGAAAAGGGTATGTAAGTAAGGGGAAAGCCTTATAGCCTCAAAACTCAAGTGACCCTTTTCACCTCTTAGAAAAGACTGGTTGTTCAAGAAGCAGCTCAGGTTAGGCAGGCCAAACAGCTGCCACATCCAGCAGAAGCTGCCAGATCTGTGTTTCTGCTCTTCTGCAGTCTTTAGAAGAACATCTGGAGTGCAGTGACTCCTTGCATTCCTGGCTGATGCCCTTAAGGAGGAAAGTAAACATGGGTGGCCTGCTGCATTAAACTATGAGAAACTGATGGAGTCCATCCTATATTCAGTGTTCTTTCTCCTTGTCTTTCTACCTATCTTAATTTTGACATGCAGAGGCTGCCTTCTCTTAGTGTTTGAGTAAAATGTTGGACTCTGTGATCTTAAAGGTCTTTTCCAACCTAAATGGATCTGCAGCTCTATAAAAGAGCTATTCTTTTCATCAGATGTTATGCACTTGGCTGTGGATTGGTGAGTTGGCACGGGTTGTTCAGCAGAAGCCAACTTTCTTATTCTCTGCCCCTTCCTGACAGAGGGAATGACATCAGGAATGGTACCACTCAGAAGCAGGCTAAGATTTGATGTGAAATTATTCTCAAGTAAGGCTGATGAAGTGACTTTAGTCTTTTGGGTTTGCTGCAGGAAAGAGGCTACAAGGATATTGGCTTTTCCCACCTGTGTCAGAGAACCCCCAAGGAAGTTGTTATGTGTGTAGTCAATCTACTGAAGCCACTGTGTAGTCACATGGAGAACATGCACAACTACTTTCAGGTCAGTGGGCAGCAATTTTTACTCAAAAGAACTGTCAAGTTAGGCCACCTCAAAAGGTATCTGTAGTTCTGTTTGTGGGGAAAAAGAGCTGCTTTGTTTTCTTCAAGTTCTTTCAACATGGAGTTCATGGAAATGGGTTCTTGTGCCATTAGCTCTTCTTGGTGTAGCATTTAATGAATTATTTGTTCTGTATTAAAGGCTGTTCTACAAAATCAAGCTGCAGAAGATGAACCAGGAGTGAACATCCAGGAGCACCAGCTGATGTCCTGTTGTTACCACCAGCTGTTACTGACATTTCGTGCCCTGTTTGCTTGGTGAGTTTAAATGGAAGGACACACAGATGCCAAAAATGAGCAAAGTCTCTTTTATTACTCCCTCTTACTGTTCCTTTTCTTTAAAGTGTTTGTACCCAACAAATGGCCTGTCAGCCATGCAGAACAGCACACTGCAGTGGTTGAAGACTCTCAAGTACTTTATAGCTCTGTCAAGCTTTGCTGCCTTGATCCTGAGCTGAACTAAAACTAGGTGATGAACAGTGGATGTACAATGAGGCACTGAACTGGCTAGAAATTGATGTGGTTTTGGATCAAGACCAGCATAGTGGGCATACTGGCACATCTAGGTGTGCAACTTCCATTCTGTCTAGAAATTTTGAAATCTCTTACCCAGTAAGTCCCTCATCCTTTGTTAAATTGTTTGAATCCTGAGCAATGAAAGAATTTCTTTTGCCAGTGGGGAAGGATGAATGTGTCCAGGCAAAAAGCCTGTGCTGCTGCTGCACTCCAACTGCATTCATAAATGCCAGTCTCAGCAATGTATGTGCAGCTTGGATCTGACCTCTGCATCTGTTAATGGAATCCAGGAGAGCATCATAGAAGCTTTTTCTGAACCCTAATTTAGCTCTGTATGTAGAAAGTGATTTACCTTTGTACTTAAAAAAAAAACCCAGTTATGATTGTGTGGAAACAAACAAACAAACAAAAACCCAACCAAAACCCAAACCCCAATCAAAACCAACCAAACAAAAAACCCAACAACCAACCACAAATAACCCCCAACCCCAAACAAAAACCCAAATAACAACAAAAAAAACCCCACAAAAAAGAATGCATGAGGTCTGCTTCATGATGATCCAAAGCTGGGAGGAGTGGCTGACAGGCAGGACACTGCGCTGCCACCCAGAGAGACCTGGACAGGCTGGAGAGCTGGGCAGGGAGAGACCTGATGGGGTTCAACAAAAGCAAGTGGAGAGTCTGGCACCTGGGCAGGAATAACTGCTGGGATCAGGACAGGCTGGGGGTGAGCTGCTGGAGAGGAGCTCTGTGGAGAAGGACCTGGGGGTCCTGGTGGATGACAGGGTGGCCATGAGCCAGCAGTGTGCCCTGGGGCTGAGAGAGACAAGGGGATCCTGGGGGGCATCAGGAGGAGTGTGGGCAGCAGGTCCCAGGAGGGGATCCTCCCCTCTGCTCTGCCCTGCTCAGGCCCCACCTGGAGTGTTGTGTCCAGTTCTGGGCTCCCTGGGATAAAACAGCCAGGGGTCTCCTGGAGAGAGTCCAGAGGAGGCTCTGGAGATGATGAAGGGCCTGGAGCATCTCCCCTGTGAGGAAAGGCTGAGGGAGCTGGGGCTGTTCAGCCTGGAGACAAGAAGACTAAGGGGGGACCTGATGAATGTTTATCACTGTCTGAAGGATGGGCTGCAGGGGGAAATGGCCAGCCCCTTTTCAGTGTCTGTGGGGACAGGACAAGGGGCAATGGCTGCAAGTTGGAGCACAGGGAGTTCCCCACCAAGCTGGGGAAGAACTTTTCCCCAGTGAGGGTGAGGGAGCCCTGGGCCAGGCTGCCCAGGGGGTGTGGAGTCTCCATCTCTGGAGAGATTCCAGCCCCGTCTGGACGCCGCCCTGTGCACTATGAGCTGGGAGCTGCTTTGGCAGGGGGTTGGACCCCAGGAGCTCTCCAGCTCCCTTCCAGCCCCTACAGCCCTGTGGTTCTGTGATTCCCTCCCTGTTGTTCAAGGGGTGACCAGCCACTGTCACTGCATTCACACAGCACCTGCCATCTCTCTCAGTTCTGTGTAACACTGCTTCTGGACATGTGGGCCTCCACATGTGTGAAGGGGCCTGTCCCCTCCTAGCCAGGTTGCAGTCTAACTGAAACATTAGCAGTGTGTGTGCACAAAGATTTCCATTCCTGGAAAAGATAAGGTGTGTATGAGCCAAGTAATTTTGCTGTCAAAATCAGTTCTTGTGTCTCCTTATGACTTTCATATTACAGGGTTTTTCTTGTTGCAAAACTATGCCCAGATAGGATTTTGTATCTGATGCCTCTTCCTTCTAGTCTGATGATGAACCTGATTTTTTTTTTCCCCCCTCTCCCTTAGGAATGGTTTTACTCAGCATGAAAATACCAACTTGCTAAGATCAGGTCTCCAGGTGCTTGCAGACAGGCTAAAGGCAGGAGAGACAGAGTTCCTTCTTCTTGAGGAGCTGATAAGGTAGAATCATCCCTTTCACAGCTTCAGAAAACTGAATTTCAAGCAGTTTTCCCTGTTTTCTGTGGGCATTATGGGTAAAGGGTGTTTGGGAGCTCTCCTAGAGACCACACTACCTTTGGAGAAGCTTGTATGTAACTGGGTGGCAGTGCAGTCCAACCTAATGCAAAGGACCCAGGGGACTGTAAAATTTGCACTAGTCTCTAAATCTCATTTGTTTGCATGTTGTTTTGAGACTAGTAGGTTAGGAGGATGCCTGGAAGGTATGAACTTCTGGGTAGTTAATGGGCAGAAGCAGGAAGTGTTGCTAGATTTAGAGTAACTAGGGTTTAAGAGAAGTTTTCTGATGGCTGAATTTTGATCTGTAGTGGTTGCCCACCCATTCTTCAGAAGGGCACTGCCAGAGACAAAATACTCGGCTAGGGAGAGCTTGGATTGGAGTAGGTCTAATGCTTCCTTATTATTTAGGGTTTTTTTTTTGGGGGGGGAGATTCCTTATCTACAGTGTTTTAACCTTTTCTCTGCCCTGTCACCCCCAGTGAGAGCTTTCAGTACCTGCTGAATTTCCAGCAGAGTGTCCCCAGCTTCTCCTGCGCCTTCATCCTCACTCAGCTCCTGATTGCCATCGCTGAGAAACCCATGGCTGGCTGGAAGAGAGAGAAAATGGGTAATGTGGGAAGTGCTCTAGTCTCAGATGACTTCTCATGCTGTCTTCTGCCTGTAAATCTTGGGTTCTGACTCTGGGGTGGCCTTTGGTGGTTGATAATCTCCCTGGGTAAACACCCCAACAGTTAATGAAAGGAACGGCAGTAAATAGATTGGAACCTCTTTGCTATTTGTTTTGTTGTGCCTCAGTCACACACACAGGAAGGCAGACTACAGCTCTCCTGGCTGGTGTTTTACAGCCTCACAGCTTTTAAAATTCTAAAAACAAGCCTGCTGTTCAGTTTTTGTCCCAGTTGAATCCCTGGTTATGAAGACAATCGTTGATCTACCATACCACAGGTTCCTAGTGTATATATGGATGTCTGTGACATCTTGCATCCAGAAATTACTCAAATGAACTGCAAATACAGCTGTTAATTCAGAGGAGAGAGAGGAAAGCCTGCATGTTTTAAACTCCATGCAACAAGTTAAGAGATTTTCTCAGGGATTAGTACCTGTTCTGTAAGAGGAACACCACTCAAGCAGATCCAGCACAGACATGCTTGCAGGGAATAGACAAGAAAACTGCCTGGTCTCCACTTTGTCACACACTGAAACAAAGACTCCAGACACACTCACCTCTCTCAGCCATAACTTGTCATAGTAAGATACCTCTAGAATTTGACTTTAGCTCCTCCAGTCACTCAGAATTGGAAATTCCCTCATTTGAGATTATCTGACTCATTTAAACAGCTCCACATTGGAAGAACTGCCCACTGAGTGTGGCAGGGAATAACCAGTTTGATGTCCTAGTTTCTTGGCTTTAAACATTTCTGCAAGAGACAAAGAGGTTTGCCAGCAGGTTCAGTTTAAGAATTCTGGAAACTTTTAACTTGCCTGTTCACATTTATTATTATAGTCCTGTGGCCAGACTGTCAGGTCACTTGTTACTGGAATTCCAGTTCTGGAAATGGCTGCCTGGAAGTTGAATATTGCCCTAATTAAAACCAAACAGTTTGCTGGAGGAGCTACCAGACAAATAATGCTTAATGTAAGTTTGTCAGGGCCAGAGATGGATCAGGGTTCTGATGTGGACAGGTATCCCAGCCCAGGAGCACACTGGATGTGTATATATTGTATTATCCTGATGTGGATCCTTGTGGCCTGACTGCTGCTCAGGGGAAAGACATTCTGATATCCCAAAGTTCAGGCACGTTGAGGGGTAATGATGCTGTGAGCTTCTAGACACACTCCCTTTACAGGGAAGAAAGAAATGGTCTTGGGGGGGTCTTCCTTCAGGAAATTCTCTCTTCTCTTTTACAGCTTCACTAGCAAAACATTTCCTCTGCCAGTCGTGGGTGAAGCCCAACGGAGACCGGGAGAGGGGCAGCCAGTTCACCAGTGCCCTGTATACTCTGCTCTGGTAAGGCCCAAGCCTGCCAAAACACTTCTTCCAGTCATTCCTGTTGCTGCAGAGAATGATTCCTCAGTCACAACCTCACACTTACACCCTTGGCCTAAAGCAGTGTTTTTACAGCTCTGACAGTGAGTGGAGCCATTGCCCCCAGAAACATGTGTGGACCTGGTGTTTGCTGGATGAGAGCTTGTACATCAGCACACGTGTAGGTGTGCCTGCAGGCACACAAGTATGATTTTTCTCTGAGCTGAAAGCAAACCAGCTCTCCCCAAAGCCAAGGAGAGCAGGGCTGAGTGTTGGGTGACCAGCACTCCCCAAAGCCAAGGAGAGCAGGGCTGAGTGTTGGGTGACCAGCTCTCCCCAAAGCCAAGGAGAGCAGGGCTGAGTGTTGGGTGACCAGCTCTCCCCAAAGCCAAGGAGAGCAGGGCTGGGTGTTGGGTGACCAGCTCTCCCCAAAGCCAAGGAGAGCAGGGCTGAGTGTTGGGTGACCAGCTCTCCCCAAAGCCAAGGAGAGCAGGGCTGAGTGTTGGGTGACCAGCACTCCCCAAAGCCAAGGAGAGCAGGGCTGAGTGTTGGGTGACCAGCACTCCCCAAAGCCAAGGAGAGCAGGGCTGAGTGTTGGGTGACCAGCACTCCCCAAAGCCAAGGAGAGCAGGGCTGAGTGTTGGGTGACCAGCTCTCCCCAAAGCCAAGGAGAGCAGGGCTGAGTGTTGGGTGACCAGCTCTCCCCAAAGCCAAGGAGAGCAGGGCTGGGTGTTGGGTGACCAGCTCTCCCCAAAGCCAAGGAGAGCAGGGCTGAGTGTTGGGTGACCAGCACTCCCCAAAGCCAAGGAGAGCAGGGCTGAGTGTTGGGTGACCAGCACTCCCCAAAGCCAAGGAGAGCAGGGCTGAGTGTTGGGTGACCAGCACTCCCCAAAGCCAAGGAGAGCAGGGCTGAGTGTTGGGTGACCAGCTCTCCCCAAAGCCAAGGAGAGCAGGGCTGGGTGTTGGGTGACCAGCACTCCCCAAAGCCAAGGAGAGCAGGGCTGAGTGTTGGGTGACCAGCTCTCCCCAAAGCCAAGGAGAGCAGGGCTGAGTGTTGGGTGAAATACAGTCACAGATTTGCAGGAGGGTTGAGGCTGGCAGGGACCTCTGGAGTCACCTTGTTCCAAGTCCCCTGCCCCAGATGTCCTAGAGCAGGCTGCCTGGGACCATAACCCTCTGAGCTTCACTGGTCAATTAGTTTTAAATCCACCTCACTGCCTGCTCATCCAGCCCAAAGCTCTGCTGTGAGCATCTTAACAGAGACAGTGCTGAAAGCCTTGCAAGTCAGGGTAGATTAATGTCCATTACTCTTCCCTCATCTGTAAGCCAGTCATTTCATTGAAGGTCCAGGCTGGTCAGACATGACTTCCCCTTGCTGAATCCATGCTGACTACTCCAAATCACCTTCTCATCCTTCATGTGCCTGGAAATGATTTCCAGGATAGTTCCACCACCACCACCACCTCAGTGATCAAGGTGTGTCTGAGTGACCTGTAGTTCCCTGGGTCCTTCCTCCTGTCCTTCTTGAAGATAGGTGTGATGTTTCTTTTCCTCCAGGCACTCTCCCAGCCACTGATCATTCAAAGGTATCCAGTTTGCTTAGCTATTCCCCATCCAGATCCTTTTCCACAGCCTTCCTTGCTCCAGTCTTACCCCTCCTCTGAGGCATGGGATTTCTAAAGGCCACTTTTGCTAGTAAAGATGGAGTTGATGAAAGCATTCTTTCCTTTTAACAAGTACCTCAACTTTTTCCATGTCCTGTGTCTCCAGGTCCCTGCCCCATTCAGCCATGAATCCACATTTTCCCTAATCTTCCATTTGCTTCTTAGATGCTTTCAGAAGCCCTTCTTAACTGCCCTTGATACCCACTCCCACATTCAACAGATTCAGCTCCAGGAGGGCTTTGGCTTTCCTAACTGTACTTCTACATGTTTGGAGATGTGTCTGTTCCTCCCTGGTTACCTGTCTCTGCTGCCACCTTCTGTATACTCCCTTTTTGTATTTGAGTTTTGCCAGGAGCTCCTAGTTCATCCATACAGGTCTCCTGGCATTTTTGTTTGACTTTCTGCTCTTTGGGGTGGGCTGTTGATGAGCATGGAGGAAGTGATCCTTGAATATCAACCAGATTTCTTGGATCCTTCTCCCCTCTAGTCCCCTGCCCCATGGCAAGAAGATCCATGAAGAGGCCCAAGTCTGTCCTCCTCAAGGCCAGGGTTATGATTTTGCTGTTAGTCCTGCTCTCTACTCTCAGGATGCTGAACTTGTGGTCCCTGCAGCTAAGGCTGCCTTTGACCTTCCCATCCCCAAAGAGCCCTTCCCTGTGTGAGGTCCAGCAGAACACCACTTCTTGTCAGCTCCTCTGTCAGACTGGGTCAGGAAGTTGTCATCAGTGCTCTTCAGGGACCTGTTTTTACCTTGCCCCACAGTGTCCTTCCAGCAGGTGTCCCCTACGAGGACCAAGACTGGCAACCATGGGGCTACTCCTACCTGTCTGTAGAAGGCTTTGTTTACTCCTCCTTCCTGATCCAGGTGCCCTGCAGCAGATACCCACTTAGTTGGCTCATCCCCTATCCCCAGGCAGTGCTCCATGCATTCCATCTGTTCTCTCACATAAAGGGCAACTCCACCTCCTCAGCTTCTGCTCTTCCTAAATCTAAGAACAAGGGATATATGAAATCCAGGATTGTTTCAGGTGATGGCAGCTTTTAGTGACATTACTGTGACAGTCCTGTGTGCTGTGTCAGTTTTCCTCCACACCATTGCCTGATCTGTGTCCAGAGCTGGGGCCCCAGGACAAGAGAGATGAGGGATCAGAGGAGCCACGGAGATGCTCAGAGGGCTGGAGCAGCTCCCCTCTGGAGAGAGGCTGAGGGAGCTGGGCTGGGTCAGCCTGGAGAAGAGAAGGCTGTGGGGGGACCTCATTGCAGCCTGCCAGTCCCTGAAGGGAGCAGAGGAACAGGAGGGGAATCAGCTTGTTCAAAGGGCAGAGACTGGCAGGACAAGGGGGCTGGAGTGAAGCTGAAGGAAGGAAGGTTCAGATTAGATCTTAGGGGGAAGTTTTTCACAGAGAGAGTGGTGAGGGGCTGGAACAGGCTGCCCAGAGAGGGGGTGGGTGCCCCGTGCCTGGGGGTGTTCAAGGCCAGGTTGGCTGGGGCCCTGGGCAACCTTGTGTAGCTCCAGGCCTGGAGGTTGGTGTCCCTGCCTGTGGCAGGGGGTTGGAGCTCTGTGCTCCTTGGGGTCCCTTCCAACCCAGACCAGGCTGGGATTCTGTGATTGGCATAAGAATGAGCTTGATGATTTTAGGCCACATGTCACACATAGGACACTGTTAAGAACTTGCTGTGTTACTCTGCATAATATTTACTGATGAACTAAGCTGGTTTGGGGTTTAGTGTCTACCTGGAGCATACAGATAACATCTGGAAAGCTATGGAAGAAATCTCTAGTGTTGGTGTTCCAGAGCTGATCAACTCTGCCAAGGATGGCTGTTCTTCCACTTACCCTACCCTCAGCAGGTAATTATATCAGTAGAGCTATTAATCAATGTCATGAGATGCACAGTGGCAATTTCTGCTTTTTATTATTTCTTTTTCCTTCCTTTGTGGTCTGTTGTGGTTTCATGGTAGTACTGCCTTGGACTACTCTGGGCATTTGGAAACAGTTTTGTACACAACAGGCTAGTTTTATGTCCAGGTGGAATGGGTCAAATGTTGAATTTATGATTTGTGACACTTTTTAATTGGAGGATGAACTGCTGTCTGTTGTCAGGGATGTTGCCTCTTTCTGTGCTACTCTAGGGGCATAAAGCACTCTAAAAGCCAGCATCAGAGGTGTGGGGTGGCTGTAGGCAATACTGGGCTGGTATTCAGTGTGCAAAAGCATGCCCAGGGGTGTTCTGTTCCTGCTGCAGAATTTGGAAGCATGGTTTGTGCAAGGATGGCCAAAGTTCCTGCAACATGGAACTACCAAAATGATGCTGACAGCTGCAAACCTTTCCCAGAGCCATAAAGAAGTGGGTGATGTCTTATGTGTGCTTCATACTTGGGAAATGGTAGTGACTTCCCAGGATTCTCCACCTGTCTGGGTGATGAGGCTGGGCTGGAGATGCTTAATGAGTGCTGGGGTCAATCTCTTGTGATTCCCCATTGAGAAGGATGCCCAGCTGGGTAACCTTTAAGACTTCCACATTGTTCTGGGAACAGGAAGCCAATCCAGATGCTCAGAGCTGGCTTTTAGTTTTTGCTCTCACTTTCTCTACAGGCAGACATTCCCCATTTTCTTCAGAGTAATGATGTCTCAGCTGGAGAATTCAGTGAAAAGCATCCCAGCTGGGAAACCATCAGACTCAAGTGAGGTACACAAAGAAATGCACTGGGCTTTTTGAGGGGAAGGAAATGTAATTTAAACTGTACAGTTCCATGAAGATGTATAAATTGGAAAGGAATCATTTTCTGAGCTTTGTACAGGAAATGCAGTCAGACAGCTTCATTCATGAGCCAAAACTGATATACAGAGTAACACCTAAGTAGCTTCCTTCATTTCTGGCTTGTACCATGTCAAAAGTCTAGCAAATCCATCAGAAGCTGTAACTGTGTCCAGAGCTGGGGCCCCAGGACAAGAAAGATGTGGGGCTGTTGGAGAGGGGTCAGAGGAGCCACAGAGATGCTCAGAGGGCTGGAGCAGCTCCCCTCTGGAGAGAGGCTGAGGGAGCTGGGCTGGGTCAGCCTGGAGAAGAGAAGGCTGTGGGGGGACCTCATTGCAGCCTGCCAGTCCCTGAAGGGAGCAGAGGAACAGGAGGGGAATCAGCTTGTTCAAAGGGCAGAGACTGGCAGGACAAGGGGGATGGAGTGAAGCTGAAGGAAGGAAGGTTTAAATGAGATCTTAGGGGGAAGTTCTTTGCAGAGAGAGTGGTGAGGGGCTGGAAGGGGCTGCCCAGAGAGGGGGTGGGTGCCCCCTCCCTGGAGGTGTTGAAGGCCAGGTTGGCTGGGGCCCTGGGCAACCTTGTGTAGCTCCAGGCCTGGAGGTTGGTGTCCCTGCCTGTGGCAGGGGGTTGGAGCTCTGTGCTCCTTGGGGTCCCTTCCAACCCAGACCAATCTATGATTCTATGATTCTATGATTCAACCAGAAAATGGGTAATGATCAGCAAAACACTAAGCTGTGTGGTTGGTCTGCACACCTCTGGAGAAGCAGAACATTATTTTGCAACCAGGAGCTCCTCTGAGAACAAGGCAGCATGCTAACTGTTGGGATTCTAAGCCATGTGGGCACTGATCAGGCTGGAATTGCTGTGAAGTGGTTTTGCTGTGATAAACCTGCCTGTGGAGAAGCTTTGTAGCTCTGTCTTCAGCACCAATCACCACCACCACCACCATCCTTTGGGTGCAGGAAATGCTGAGAGAGCATCCAGCAAGGTGAGAGGAAATAGACCTTCTTGGGTTGTTGTCCCCTTGTGTCCCACCAGGTGCAGCTGGAAAGGCTGCTGCAGTGGAACATCGCCGTGCGCAACTTCCATATCCTCGTGAACTTGGTGAAGGTGAGGTTCTGGAGTGGTATTTCTGGCTCTCCCTTCCCATTCCCAGCAAAGACCAGTGTACCCAGTTTACCAGGGAAAAAGGTGAGGCATGGCTGTCTGGTGGAACAATCCAGAGGTGGTAAGTAACGCCGGTTAGAATCTGTGTGTGAGGGTTTCCATTCAGTGTTCACCTCAGTGCCACTGAACTCTTCCTCCAGCCTGTACATCTTGCTGACACAGTTCTTTCTTTGGTGTTGGACCACAGCTGGGTGGGACCTGTGTAGTGACACCTGGTGCCTTTTGCCAGCTGGCACTGTTAATGTAATGTAGTGCCAGCTGGCACTGTTAATGCAATAGCTTTGTTATTTCTTCCAAAATACATTCTTTTGCACACCTCAGTTTTGTTCAGTCCTTGATGTGGTTCCTTGCCCATCAGCTGGACTTGGGTCTCTTGGGCCTCAAGCTGTTAAGAACTTGAGACTCATTGAGGCAGTTCTGTGCTAGCTGGAGGAGCTGTGCCTACCACCAAACACCAGTCCTGCCAATTCCTTCTCCTGACAGCCGTTAGTTTCACGTGCTTACGTGGGTTTCCCTGTTGAAACTTGAGGATGGCTGTTGCCTTAGAACAGGTTCCACCCTTGGAAGGATTGTTCCACATGCAGGGCTGTTCTTAGTTGGCTGCCATGCTCACGTTCTGCCCTTTAGACTTGCAGACTGATCAGGCTCTTTCTTTCTTCTCATCCAAGTAGGTGTTTGACAGCAGGCCTGTGCTCAGCATCTGCCTGAAGGTAAGCAAGCATTTCCAAATACCCAAAGAGAGCAGTTTAAGTACCACCTTCCTTGTGGTACTTTCAGTGGAGTAGAGTGGTTGCTGAATTCCCTGGAAGAAGCAGACTGTTCCTCATACCTTTAACTGCCTTCCATTAATCCACATTGTGTGTCTTAACCACAGGCAACTCAGTGCAATTGGCATTGCTGACTTTTGACCCTTTCCCCTCTCTCCTTTCCAAATGAGAGGAGGTATTGCAGTGGACAGATCTCCCTTTTAGCCCAGAAAGATCATGTTCCCCTCTGCAACTCTCCCTTTTCTGCCTGGAACTCATATATATATATATATATATATATATTATGCCTAGTGATCCTAACATTCTGTGTTTAGTCCAGTTTTATTCCCAATTAGCTAGTGAATGAGAGCAGGGATGTGTACATTGAGCCCTTGTCCTTCTAGCCTCTCTTTGCATTGATTAAAGTGGCATTCAGTACTGATCCTGTATATTCCAGTACAGCCTTCACATGAATACAGTCCTTTATGGTATAAGAATGGTCCCCCTGGTAGCTTGAAAGAATGTGTCCTTAGGTGACTCTGATGGTTCTCTGGGGAGGGATTTAGGCTTGCCTTCTGATGCATTTCCCATTCTTTTATAGTATGGCCGTCTCTTTGTAGAAGTGTTCCTGAAGCTTGCCATGCCTCTCCTGGACTACAGCTTTAAAAAACACAGGGTAAGCCTTTTGGAGACAGAACTGTCTGGAAACAGTTGGGAAGCATGACTGATGCTTGCTAGAAGATGATTGCTGTCTCTGGTCACACACTGGCGTGACATTTATGACACCTGGTGACAAATACATCTGATGTCTTCAGCTGCCCTCTGCCCTGTTTACCTGCCTGTCCAGTGTGCTCTCAGCAAACAGATCAGCTTGTCATGTCTCTTCTGGTGGGATGACTTTGCTGTTAGCAAAGGAAGCCCCTTCAACCTCCATCTCCTTCAAAAGCTGTTACCACAAAGGTGTTGCCCACAGGGGAGGAAGCTCACATGAGCAGTCAGGTTGGTGAGGGCTTGTGGTCCAGATGGACAGGGACATTGGTGTCTTTGCAGTAATTTGATAGTTGCAATCATTTGAGTAGGACAACATATATGAGTGCAGGTGGACAGGCCAACCTTGCTGCACTCCATGACAAGCAAGAACAGTCCACTTACTCCCCCTGCTTTGTTGCAAGGCAATCCATCTTTGTCAGCTAGACTCATCTCTGGGTTAGTCTTCACCACTTTTCTCTCTAATCAATAACTGCTATTGCAAATGGAAGACCTGTCCTCATGGATGTTTGAGGGAATGAGGTGGTCAAGCAGATACCTAGTCTTTTACACTGGACAATAGAAAGCACCATGTAATCTGCTCAATAACGAGGATTGATATCCAGAGTTCAGGTTGGATGTGTTTCAAATACCACCAGCTAGCAGTGTGTTTTATACTTGTCCTCTGGTTCTTCTAATTCAGAAAGTTGTACTCAAGGCAAGATGTGGCAAAATTGTCCTGATTTTAATTGCCCCACTTTCACTGATGCACACACATTCTGAACTCCAGCTCAAAATCTCTTTCAGTTCAAAGTGCATGGCTTTATGTGGTCACACTTACATTACCAGTTGACTTAGATACACAGTGCAAGTCTCCCATGGCTTAATCCTCTTCACCTGATGTTACCAGCATACATGTGTCCTATCTCTGTCCCATAACCTTTTGAAAGGGCTGCTGGGACTAACAGTTTCCTTATTCTTGTTTCCCTTCTGGAAAAATCCTTTGAGAATGATTAGCTGGTCTGCTTATTTCTTGCAGGATGATGTGCAGAGCTTGCTGAAAACCTTGCAGCTGAGTACAAGACAGCTTCATCACATGTGTGGTCATTCCAAGGTAAGAGAAGTTCTAAATGCAGCAGCAATTCCTGTCCTAAGAGTGATTTGTTTCTCTTCCACTGCTTTTCCAAGGCATAAGGCAGTTTCTACTTGCAGGCTTCCAGCAGTGTCTCCTCTGAGATGAGGAGAAACAGCTTTGATTAATGGCTCAAAAGTTGAAGTGTTTGATCTGGAAGTGGCTGACTTGGATGTCAGATGAGGTTATCCTGCTGTTTTTAGGACAGAAGTTCTTGACATCTTTGGTTGTTGGCATCTGTAGGAGGGGTCTCTGAGAACAAGCTAAGACCTGGAGACTTGCACAAAGTAGAGATGCCAGATTGAGAGAAAAGCTTTGGCAAAGATCAACAGCCATGTGAGTCAGAAGAATCAGCAATAGGAGGACAAGAGCCAAACCTTATTCAAAGTGCTCTTGAGGTGCCTTTTTTGGGATTGTGACATTGATAGTAGGGAAGGGGGCAAAGGGAGGGGAGGAAAGTGGTAACAGGCAACCAGTCTGCCAGTCTATCCCTATGGAGCCTGGGAGGAGGCAGGAAGGAGAGGATTAGTGGGGAGAGACACAGGGAATCATGTGTGCATTTGTTCCTGTTAGACATCTGAGAGGTTCAAGAACACATGTCCAAGAAGGGAGCTTTCCCAAAGTAGCTGAAAGGAGCTATTAGCATGCCTCCCTGGGGCTAGATTTGTTACCAGTTTAGTCCAGTTTTAGTCAGGAGCCTGAAAGTCTAGCTGGAGAACAAAGCATATTATTGCAGCTGTCAGCACAGGGGAGAAGGAGAAGCTGGCACAAACCCTGGAGATACTAGAAAGTTCTATTTTGAATGTGAAATCCCCATGCCTGCTTTGAAGTCCCAGTTCACCCTGTAAGCAGGACAGCATTGCAGCTTGCAGTGCCTTGCCTTTGCACTTGACAGGCAGCTGGAAGTGCTGTGGCCCCTGGTCCCTGTTAGCATGTAACTGCACTTAGGCAACACCCCTGTTTTACCACTCTGGTATCTGTTGCCATCTGGTTGGGACTCTTAATCTTTGCAGGAATGAGAAGGCAGCAGCTGAATGTAGGCAAATGAATGTATGCAGTGCATGCTCCATAGCTGTTTGAAGAGGACTTGATGTAAACATTTATTAAGCCAGTCCTAATTTCAATTTCATAGGAGACTCTAGATGCTTGCTGAGGTACCATGCAGTGTAACCTGAGATCTGCTGCTCTCCCTCAAAAAGAGCATCACACAGCAAACAGTAACAACTGGCTTCACCTGGAAGTTCCCAAGTATTTCTCACTCCCTTTTCTGCACCAAGCCTCTCCTGTTTACATGCCTAATGCTGGGTGGAAGGAGAGTTTTTGAAAAGGAGTGTTTGCAGGTGCCACAGTACTTTGTTGAGTCTCCAGATTGCTTGCAGGCAGCTGGGCATGGTCTGAGGCACGGGGAGCACTGTGATTGCTACTTGTCATTAGGGGGTTTTCCCTGATTTGGGGTCTGATCAGTGCTGGTGTCCTCCCTGTTACACAGGCTAGAGAACAGACTGCTCTTGGTACTCAGTTCCCCATTCCATGTTGGCAGAACTCAAAGCAAAGCAGTGTCCCTCTTCCCAGGCATGTTGAACTCTCCCAAGAAGGAAGGCTAACCTGCTTTCAGAGTATAGCTAAAGGAGAGCATCTGAGTGCAAGAAGGTGATGAAATACCACAGTGAAAGAGGAAAAAGCTTATGCACAAAATAATTGGTATAACAGCTCTTGACAAGTTGCCTGGCTTAGCAGTGGCTCTATTCTCTACTGCAGATTTAAGCCTATCAGGAAGAGATGCTCACCCAGAGCTACCTGTCACACAATACCTGGCATAGCTGCCCTTCCTCAGCTGCTTCTTGCTTACAGCAACTCTCATCTGTTCCTTCCTGTCCTAGTTCTCCAAAAGCCAGTGCTTCTTTGGTCCAGACAGGTTGGCTTTGGAGTTTATAGTGCACACTTGTTCCAGCTAGCTTCTGTAGAGGAGTTGCATCAGGCAGATTGTCATTGCTGTGCATTAATCAACACCTCCTGTTCTTCCTTCTCTTCTGTGCTTGGGAATTGAAGAATTTCCTCCACAGAAACTCTTTGTAGCATTAGTTTGTGGCTATTGGCAAGAAGCCATCTCCCTTCCTACGTGGGTAGTTTTGTATTTTGGCATCTTGTAGTGTTGCTTTTTGCTTTGGGCTGGAAGGGTGTATTGTCCATTGCTGACCTCCATAGATTCCAGTATTTCCCCAGCAGTAGCTCAGCTGGCAGGTGAGTCAGACTTACCCAGACATGCAGATGCACACACCACCCCAGTGCAGCTTCCAGACACCTGTATGCCAGCAAGCCAGGGCTGCCATGAGTAAGATGGCAGCGCTGTGAGATCTGTGCCACCACCTTGGAGAGCAGCACAAGTGACACCAGCCCAGTGGGGAGACAATGGAGGAAAGAAAAAGCAGATTCTCCAAGTCATTTCCCAAGGGTCAGCAGAATTCATGTGACGTGTGTAGGGAATCCCAGGGGTTGGAAGGGAGCTGGAGAGCTCCTGGGGTCCAACCCCCTGCCAAAGCAGCTCCCAGCTCATAGTGCACAGGGCGGCGTCCAGACGGGGCTGGAATCTCTCCAGAGATGGAGACTCCACACCCCCTGGGCAGCCTGGCCCAGGGCTCCCTCACCCTCACTGGGGAAAAGTTCTTCCCCAGCTTGGTGGGGAACTCCCTGTGCTCCAACTTGCAGCCATTGCCCCTTGTCCTGTCCCCACAGACACTGAAAAGGGGCTGGCCATTTCCCCCTGCAGCCCATCCTTCAGATAGTGATAAACATTCATCAGGTCCCCCCTTAGTCTTCTTGTCTCCAGGCTGAACAGCCCCAGCTCCCTCAGCCTTTCCTCACAGGGGAGATGCTCCAGGCCCTTCAGCATCTCCAGAGCCTCCTCTGGACTCTCTTCAGGAGATCCCTGGCTGTTTTATCCCAGGGAGCCCAGCACTGGACATTTCCCCCTGCAGAGAGGAGTTACTAGTCTCTCTAAAGTTTGAGAAAAGATGAGGCTCCTTCTCCCTTCATCCAGAGTGAAGGATATCCAGTGTTTGGGTCGTTGCCTTAGACAAAATGCTTATCTGAGTTTTATTTTTACAGGAAAGATACAAAAGAAGGTGGCCAAGAGATGACATAATGTGTGCAAGCTTTGTGGGGATCACATCCCATCCCTCCCACCTGTATCACCAGTGGCTTTTTAAATAGCTGGAATACTTAGGCAAGAATAACTTCTGGTCCTGTTGTACTGTTTCATGTTTAGATTCACCAAGACATTGGACTGACCAACCACGTGCCTTTGTTGAAGAAGTCTCTGGAACAATTTGTGTATCGAGTGAAGGCAATGCTGGCATTCAACCACTGCCAGGAGGCATTTTGGGTGGGAATCCTTAAGAATCGGGATCTTCAGGTGAGAATTGCTTGTGAGCTTCTGGGCTCTGTGGGGAGGTTTCAGGCCAGCTATGTCTCTTGAGTTCTTGCTCCTTTGGTTTGGCAGCTACTGCTGAACCTTGGAGGGTGTTTTTAACTGAATGCTAGTAGAGGCTGTTAAAGTCCACAGAGAAGTATTAGGACAGTTCCTTGGAAAAGGAAAGCCCTGAGCCCCAGGGTCAGAGGGGCTGCTTGTAGGCTCCATGGGGAGGTTTCAGGCCAGGTATGTCTTTGTGTCCTCACTCCTTTGGTTTGGGAGCTACCGCTGGATTTTTAGCGTGCTCTTAACTGAATGCAGGTACAGCCTATCGAAGTCCATAGGGGGAAGTATTGGGAATGCCAGGAGCTTTCCCTGGAAAAGGAACGGGGACAAGTAAAACCTGGGAAAGGACAAAGCTCAGCTTGCCTAGACAGCTGTACCTCTGCCCCCATGCAGGTGGAGCTAAAAGGGCCAGATTTATGTGGCTGTATTGCAGCTGTGTCTGGTGCAGCAAGAAGCAGCAGTTTATGTCAAGATTCAGGGCCTGTATCTCTAAGCCTTCTTTGAAGCAGTGCTCTCACAGGGGGGAGTAAGGGGGACCCCTCCTCTGCTCCCTGGCAAGGTCTTCATGCAAAGAAGGGAAGAGCCAAGGGTAATTTGGAAGCGTTCACAGGCTGCCTTGCCTGTGGCTCTAACAGCAGCCACTCCTGGCCATTCCCTCCACTCCTGGCCATTCCTTTGGGCCGAAGCCCAAAGCTGGTTGTTTGGGATGGTAACGAAGCGCCGCTCTCTCCCATCCTCACACCCCTCGGCCGCTTCCCAGACCTCAGGACAGGTCTTCTGCCTCAACTCAGGGAGAAGAAATCTTGTCTCAAGCCCCCGACTCGCAGGACTCCGCCGAGGAGGACTCCGCCGGCAGCCCCGCCGAGGTACCGCACCGCACGGGCCGGGCCGCGCCGTGCTAACGCGGGGCGGGGGGCGGCCGGGCTGACCTGCGTTCTGAGGGCGGTGTCTCCCCGCAGGAACCGAGCGGCAGCGATACGGACGGCAGCGATGAGGCGGGCGCGGCCGGGCCGGCCCCGTCTCCCGCGGGGAGGCGCTGAGAGGCCGGGCGGTGGCGGGGGAGGGCGGGGGAAGGGGGGCGGGAGGGGGGAAGGGGCGCAGGCGCGGTGCGCGCCGGGGTGGCGGCGGCGGCCATGTCGGTGCAGGAGGACCCGGTGCAGCGCGAGATCCACCAGGACTGGGCCAACCGCGAGTACATCGAGGTGATCACCAGCTCCATCAAGAAGATCGCGGACTTCCTCAACTCCTTCGGTGAGGCGGCGGCGGGGCGGTGGTGGCGGGGGCGGGCCGGGGCGGGCGCCCGCGCTCTCTCACCTCCGCTTCCCCGCAGACATGTCGTGCCGGTCCCGGCTGGCCACGCTCAACGAGAAGCTGACGGCGCTCGAGCGCAGGATCGAGTACATCGAGGCCCGGGTGAGCGGCGGGGGGCGGCGGGGCCGGGCGCCGCGCGGCGGGCCGCGGCCGGCCTCTGCTGAGGCATTTTCCTCTTCCCGGCAGGTCACCAAGGGCGAGACGCTGACGTAGGCCCGGGGCGGCCCCGGACCCCGACCCCGCCGCAGCACCGCCGCCCCGCTCGGGGCCTGCCGCCGCCGCCTCTGCTTGTGTTGCCAATAAACCGCTATGCTCCCGCCCTGCCTGCTCTCTGCCTGCCTGCCGGGGGGGGGCTCCTCTGCCACCCAACCGCCTTGGATGGCAGGAGCCTGCCCTTCTGCCCGCGGGGCTCGGGCCCGCCGCCCTCCCCGAGCGTGGGGGCTGTGACGGGGAGGGCAGAGGCGCCAGGGGCTGCAGGCCTGGTAGCTGTCAGCTCTGGGAGGCACCTGGTCAGTGTGGCTCTATTGTGCTCCTCTGGGAGTTGCAGCAGAAAACCTGGTGATCCCGATGGTTTGGAGGGTGTCTCAGCCTGTGCATGCCAGGGCTAGGTGGGGACAGCACACACACCTGGCATGGTATACGTGCCACAGGAGAGCGCCCTTTGCTGGTCCCTAGGAATGGGTGCTTGTCCTCTCCTAGGAAGCAAGCAGCGAAGAGAAGGACGTCTCTTGCCCCACTACACCTCTGTTTATCTCAGCCTTTCAGTGGGCATCCAGAGCTGCAGACTCATTGCTTGTATTTAGTGCTTGTTGGGGAGCTGGTGTCAGTAAAGATCTTGCTTCCCAGCAGGCTGTAAATGTCTTGGTATGTTACCCTCCAACTCAAAACTCTTTCTCATGATGGCAACCCAGTGCTTACTGGGCTCCTGGGTACCTTAATGTTTGCGTTTTTGAGCCTGGCAGGTCTGACAGCTGGTTGTGCCTCAACATAATCCCCTGCCCCAGCTCACAGTTCACTTTTCCATAGGAAGCTCTGTGTTTTCTCTTGCTTAAATAAGGGCTCCTCCAGCATGTCCACTCAGCTCATGTTGCCAGTTATGCTATACCATCAGGGTGGGCTGCACATCTGAGAGGCTTGGCAGCTTCTGGGGGGCAGTCTCAGGGAGTAGTTGCAGGGTAACTTCCCAGGGGAAGTCAGTGCAGAGCTGATGGCAGGGTGGAGCAGGCAGGGAGCACCATGCTTTTGCTTGAGCTAAATACCAAGTGATGAGAGAAGGCCCTGTCATGCAACGTAAGTAGGTAGGAGGAAAGCAGCCACCTCTCTCCTTGGGGCAGTTGCTTTGTGGCCCAGGTACATGAAAAATACACCTGTGGCCCACACATGGCTCATTGCAGTTGTGCTAGAGTGGAGTCCTGAAATCTCTGTCCTTGGAAGTAAGTTGATGATTGTCTAGACAGCTCAATCTGACTTGGAAGTTAGCTCTGCTTTGATTGTGGGGTGGAGTGAGCTGGAGCCCACCAGATGTCCCTACCTAAGTTATCCTGAGATCCTTCACCCAAAGACTGAAGGGGGTGATCACTGAAAACTGGGAATAAACCTCGGAACACCAGTGCAGTGTTGAAAGGCAGGCATTGCTGGTTGCAGCGCTGGGTGCATGGGGGACAGCTCCACCTAACGTGCATGCTGCACGGTGAAAAGCACGCAGGCTCTACAGAATAAAGAGACACATACTCCTTGTCTTTCCTGGAAGCTATCTGCCTGTTCTCCTCCCTGTCAACGCGTGCTCAGGTGGTGCTTGAGGGTCTCAGGTGGTGGTTCGTGGTCACACACCTGTGTTGTGGGCACAGGCAGTATCACCAGCCTCAGGCAGTGTAATTCACCTGCTCAGGACAACCTGCTTCCTGAACCAATGTCCCTTGCCTGTTACTGGGATTGGGTTGGGCTGTACAGGGAATGCAACAGCACTGTTGGCTGCCATGGTCAGTTAGCTTCACCACCCATTCCCTCAACCTCAGGTACAAAACTGCACATCAGCCAAGCTGATTTCCATGGCATTGATTCCATTTCCCCCTTTGGAAGTTTGGCAATATTTTTTTCAGTACTTCCATCCTAAATTAAGTCTCAGAATACAACCCACACAGTCTGTTTGGAGTTTGGTTCATCCTTTCCACTTTCCCACTTGATTGCAGTGTCCTGGGGGTATGCCAATCCCAATTTAGTCTCAGAGCTTTACCTATTTACTATTTTTAAGACAAGGTGGGTACTTGCCATTATTGATTTGCTTATTCCTGTTATTCCTACGTGTTCTTAAGCTTGACCCCATAGCATCTGCACCCCAGTGTGTCTGCTCACACTTGGCTTTTGCAAGTTCTAACATAACTTGTGGAGTCACTATTACCTGATTTTCTGGCATTACCCACCATCCTTCTGTATTCTGAGATGCCTTTAATTGTTCTACTAATTGCTTGTTCACTGTATTTTGCTTTTAAATTTGATTTTTTTTTCTCTGCTTTACTGGTACTAACACAAGGATACCTTGTTCTGCAGCCTCCTTTGCAGTTTTATCCACCAGTTGAGTACCCACATTTACAGCTGTTTGACCAAATTTTTGGGTGTCCTGGGGGATGAGAAACTTCCCCTGAGCCAGCAGTGGCTCTGGCAGCTGGGAAGGGCGATGGGATCCTGGGCTCCATCAGCAGAGGGGTGGCAGCAGGGACAGGGAGGGGATTGTCCCTCTCTGCTCTGCCCTGGGGAGGCCCCAGCTGGAGTTTGATTGTTTATGGATAAAATGAAGTTTTTCCTCTGCAGGGATTATCCCAGATCCTCCTGAGAAAGTATAATTCATTGAACTCTGCTCAGGTGCTGAACACTGTACTGGTGTGTTCAGTACCAGCTGTCTGTAAAGGACAATTGTAGCTGTAATAGTGAGGCAGGTGAGACCCCCACAAAGTCTTGTAGTCTCAAGGTGGGGGGGGGGGGGTAAGTGATACCCATAAAGTAGAATTTGCAGGACGTCAAAAAGCTGTTTGGGTCAGTGCTCAGACACTGTTTAATTCAGGGTCTCACCCTGTAACCAGATCAATAGGTTGTAAATTCTGCATGGAGGGGGCTGGTTGTGTGGAATTACCACCTCACAGCCATCTCTGCACAGACGTGGGATAAATCCAGTACCTCTGTTCTGTGGGGATCTTGGAGTACTGCACCCCAGGTAACGACCCTACTTTTAGGACAACACTGCAGCCTCCCTGACAAAGCCCCAGCGGGTCCTTGTGGCCACTCAGATGCCGGGCTGCAGGCCGTGTCCCCCTCTTACACTGATGCCAGCCAGCGGCGTGGAACTCGCTTACAGGAGTTGTGCTGGGGTGGATTCTTCATTGGGATCTGGGGGTAACTCCTGCCCTGGTTATTTTCTGGTCTGGGCTCTGAAAAGCTGAGGGCTCAGTGCTCTGTGGTGGCATTCAGTTGTCAGCAGGGGTGTTCTGGCAAGCCCGAGGGGGAGCAGAGGCAGAGAGAAAGAGGAAAGTCCATGTGTAAAGCCATAGGAAGGGGGATAAAGTGGAAGAGGATGAGGAAAGGGGGAATGATGGGGACTGACAGGGTAGGTGGAGGGGACAGGAATGAAAAGCTCTGTCTGGGGCTGGAGGTGTCCAGAGGCCCCAGCCCCCTCTCCAGACCTGACAATAAGAGTCCATAGAAACAGCAGTTCGTTACCAACAGAACTAAACTCTACTCTTCCTACAAGGGGCATTGCTTGTCTGGGCTGGGGCAGCACGTGCAGGTGGGGCAGTGGGGGACTCTGGGGCTTTGGCTGGGCAGTGGCTTAGGCCCCAGCAGAGCAGAGGCTGCTGCTAGCAGGGGCATTGCCACCCACGGGGTAGGCTGAGCAGGGTGCTCGAGGTCACCCGGGGTTTGGCTGCTGGGTGCTGGCAGGAAGAAGAGGGCCAGAGAATGATGGCTGTCGCTTCCCGCTGCTCTGTCCCGCTCAGGAAGGGCGAGAGCGGCTGCCAGTGCAGAGGGCTGGCTGCTGTCAGGGCCAGGTGATGCTTCATCTCGTTTCCTCTTGGTGGGTGCGTTCAGCTGGGGTGGGGACGCCTGTGGGGCAGAATCTGGGCCTGTGGATGGCTGCCCATTGTCCATCCCCAGTGAGTCCGGGGCTCTCCGCTTGGGGCCAGCTCTCCTCTTGCAGCTTGCCAGCAGCTGGGGACGGTCTCTGCAGAAGCTGGGGTTGTAGTAATGGAGGATCTAGAAAAAGCAAGGGACAAAGAGTCGGTTGGCACTGTCCCTGGATGGGCAAAGCCCAAGCTATGAGGAGCAGGACTCTGCTGCTGCTGCACCTGGCGGTGGGCAGAAGCTGCTGCTTCTTCTGCCAGGAATTCCGGGAGCGAGGCGGATCGTGGGCCATCCGGCTGCACTTTGGTGAATCCATATTTCTGGAGCTGCCGGATGAAACTCTTCATGTTCTGTGTCATGAAAACTCGCAGAGGGCCTCCCCCAGCCAGCACCTCCTCTTTGAAGAGCCCTTCATCAATGGCCACGCATTTTCCCCCTGACTCCACCAGACGGACCGAAAGCGGTCGCTTTCCACCATTTTCCAGAGCTTCTCCGGAAAGTGGAGGGATGAGAAATCATCCCCCTCAGCCAGGCTCCTGGTGGAAGCTGGAGGGGCTCTTTTCTTCTGGAGTCTCTGGCTGCCAGGGCGGACATCCCGCTGCCGCTTCCTTGATCCTGCAGCAGCCTCACGGGATGGCGTTTGTCCCTCTGCTCCAGAGCCAGCAGAAGGCATGTCTGCCGACCGCCCCCTCTCGTCCGCAGCCGCTGGGGGGGGTGTTTCCGTGGCAGAAGGCTCCCTGCTCTCTTGCTTTGGGCCTGCTGCGCGCAGTGCCTCTCGCTGGCCTAGCACAGCCGGGCCTTGTCCTGCCCTTCGGCACGCACAGGGCAAGTGGTGCCAGCTGGCTGAGGGTGCTGATGGGATATGCTGACACACCACTGTGACGTCACTGTGAGTTCTCAGACCCACAGAGTGATGGGGGCTGGAAGGGACCTCTGGAGATAGAAACATAGGGTGTATTGGGCTGGAAGGGACCTTTCCAGCCCATCTAGTCCAACCCCCCCAATCTTTACCTGATCAGGTTTCTCAGAGCCCCACCAAGCCTGACCTGTGATATCTCCAGGGATGGGGCCTCCACCACCTCTCTGGGCATCCCGTGCCAGTGATCTGCCACCCTCAGAGTGAAGATCCTTTTCCTAGTATCTGTCATAAACCTCCTGTTTTCTAGTACAGAACCATTGTCCCTTGTCATCTAGTGATGATGATGGTGCCAATGCTCCTATGCCAGAGCAGGATCACCTCGAGCAGTCTACACAGGACAGCATCCAGACGGGCTTTGAACATCTCCAGAGATGGAGACTCCACCACCTCTCCGGGCAGCCTGCCCCAGTGCTCTGCCACCCTCACAGTAAAGAAGCTTTCCCTCCATTTGAGGTTCAACTTCCTCCATCAACTTTCTCAGCCTCCCCTAGGCTAATAAGTCCCATGTCCCTCAGCCTCTCTTCCTAAGAAGGATGTTCTGGTCCCCTCATCACTTCTGTAGCCCTTTCCCTGAAAAAATCACGACAGGATTGGATGTTTGCCTGGGGTGAACTGTTGAAACCTTTCCCTCTAGAGGCAGCTGGGGCTATGTTGGGTGCAAACAGGAGCTATATTTTTCTATGTGGCAGTGATTTAACGTAACCAACGCTCCTCCCAAGCTACAGAGGCTCTGATCTTTGCCATCTATCATCTGCTCACAGGAAAAGCAACGTTCTCCTTGCCAGAGGTGCCAGCAGCAATGCGAGAGCGGCCCCCAGCCTTTGTGGGGTTCGTCTCTCTGGCTGCCCCGTGGCTGTCACGTGGAGCCACACGTTCTCTCCATACAGAATTCCCTGGAAGCACTTCCTGGGGGTACCTCTCCCAGACAGAGGCAACGGAACTTCTGGTTTCTCAGAAGGTGGGGAGATGGTTTCAGGCTCTGGAATGACCATGCTCAGAGGGAGGAGCCTTTATTGAAATGCTGAAGGCACCCAGAGGAGTGCTGGTGCTCTGCTGTGGCAGGAGACTCCCCAGTCAGTGCCAGTTGGGTGCTGGAAGAAGCCTGTGCAGACAGACCTGCTTTTGGCTGAGGTTCCTGACCAGCAGGCACCTGCTGCCTGCGTGGAGATTCGGGCAGACCTGGGGACTTACATCAGACCCACGACTTTATTCACATGCAGTCTCCAAGCTCAGGTCTGAGTCCTGGTTCAAAAGCAAACTGTCAACTCCCACACAAGCGATTCCCAGCAGCTGGAATGTTAAGATCCCCTACCCAAGACTGAGCTACCCTCTCCTCTCTGGCTCCCTCGCAGCACGAGAGCGTCCTGCTGCCACCCACCTCCAGAAATGGGGGCATTCTGTCTGTCTGGGTTTGAGTGTGACAGTCGCCCACTTCTGACCTTTCCTCCTGCTCAGGTATTTCTGGGAAATAGACAGAAATGGCTGGAAAAAGCTCTAAGGAAGGTGCAAAATGCTGTTCAGGGGCCATGGGCTCTGCTCCTGCCCTGGGTCTGACACCCGCTGCTACAGCGCACTGGCAGGGTGTGATGCTTTAGGCCTGGCTGGAGGCCAGACACCCACCAAAGTCGGTCTATCCCTCCCCTTTTTAGTTGGACAGGGGAGAAAATACCTATTGAGAGGCTGAGGAGTGGAGATAAGGACAGGGAGAGCTCATCCTGTAATCAGTGTCATGGGTAAAACAGACTGAACACAGAGTGAAGGACAGAAAACTCTCTGATTTCTGGCACTGCCCTGTGACACCAGTGACACCAGAGTCGGGTGGTGAGAAGCACAACCAGATCTTAAAGCACCTTCCCCCCACCCCTCCCTTCTCAGCAGGCTGCACTTTAGTCATGGTTTTGCTCCCTTCTTCCCCCCACTGTGGCACGGGGAGGGGCAGGGACTGGGGAGTGGGGTTCTCGGTCATTTCTTCATGAGATGTTTTCCTTTTCCAAATCCTAAAACACCTCTACCTCACCCCCCACCCCCTCCCTTCTCAGCAGGCTTCACTTTAGTCAGGATTTCACTCCCTTCTTCCCCCCACATTGTGGCACAGGGAGGGGCAGGGACTGGGGAATGGGGGGCTTCGGTCAGTCCCTTGCAAGTTGGTTTCCTTCTTGGCCCGCGGTGGGTGGGGGGTCATTCATTCCACACACACCCTTCCCCTGCTGCACCCTGGGGTCCCACCCACAGCAGACAGTGCTCCATGAACCTCTCCAACGTGAGTCCTTCCCCACAGGGCTTCAGCTCTGCCCCAGCTGCCCCAGCATGGGTCACTGCTATGGGGAGCCCAGCACTGGACACAATACTCCAGGTGGGGCCTGAGCAGGGCAGAGCAGAGGGGGAGGATCCCCTCCTGGGACCTGCTGCCCACACTCCTTCTGATGCCCCCCAGGATCCCCTTGTCTCTCTCAGCCCCAGGACACACTGCTGGCTCATGGCCACCCTGTCACCTACCAGCACCCCCAGGTCCTTCTCCGCAGAGCTCCTCTCCAGCAGCTCACCCCCAGCCTGTCCTGATCCCAGCAGTTATTCCTGCCCAGGTGCCAGACTCTCCACTTGCTTTTGTTGAACCCCATCAGGTCTCTCCCTGCCCAGCTCTCCAGCCTGTCCAGGTCTCTCTGGGTGGCAGCGCAGTGTCCTGCCTGTCAGCCACTCCTCCCAGCTTTGGATCATCAGGCACTTGCTGAGGGTGGATGCTGTTCCCTCATCAAGGTCGTCGATGAAGATGTTAAACATATATTAAAATTAATGTAAGAGTTCAAATAACAAGGCTGTTAATTGATGAGGAATCCTCAAGTGAGCAAGAAGGAAAATACATCAGAGCATTAATTTATATCATGGTCTGAATGTGCCATTTATTCCTCTACTACACAGACAGTTGGGGGAGGGGGGAGAAAGCACACCACCAATGCAAGCAATTTGCCAAAAAATGTGCTTAATATAATATTTATATATTGTTCTTATGTGCTGCCTGTTGTGAAAGGGAGCTGTAAGGAAAGAGATGTTTTTTTCTAAGTCAAAGGTTATGGAAAATCTCAGTTGTCTGGGAACGAGAAGCAGCACTTGACTACAGCTGCACATATGGAAAACAAGCAGTACAAAAATAGCCAGACAAACACTCCAGCCATGCACATAAGAAGATTCCCTCCTTCCAGAGAGCCTGAGAAAGGCCAGACTAGCTCTGAGGGTCTGAGCAGATGGAAGATGAGAATTCCCACTCGCCAAGATAAGCCTTCCCAAATATCTGAAGTCTCCCATCTCAGGTACCTTAACATAGACTGGTCTGGGTTGGAAGGGACCCCAAGGAGCACAGAGCTCCAACCCCCTGACACAGGCAGGGCCACCAACCTCCAGGCCTGGAGCTACACAAGGTTGCCCAGGGCCCCAGCCAACCTGACCTTGAACACCCCCAGACACGGGGCACCCACCCCCTCTCTGGGCAGCCTGTTCCAGCCCCTCACCACTCTCTCTGCAAAGAACTTCCCCCTAAGATCTCATTTAAACCTTCCTTCCTTCAGCTTCAATCCATCCCCCTTGTCCTGCCAGTCTCTGCCCTTTGAACAAGCTGATTCCCCTCCTGTTCCTCTGCTCCCTTCAGGGACTGGCAGGCTGCAATGAGGTCCCCCCACAGCCTTCTCTTCTCCAGGCTGACCCAGCCCAGCTCCTTCAGCCTCTCTCCATAGGGGAGCTGCTTCAGCCCTCTGAGCATCTCTGTGGCTCCTCTGACCCCTCTCCAACAGCCCCACATCTTTCTTGTCCTGGGGCCCCAGCTCTGGACACAGGACTCCAGCTGGGGCCTCCCCAGGGCAGAGCAGAGAGGAACAATCCCCTCCCTGTCCCTGCTGCCACCCCTCTGCTGATGGAGCCCAGGATCCCATCGCCCTTCCCAGCTGCCAGAGCCACTGCTGGCTCAGGGGAAGTTTCTCATCCACCAGATGATAAGCCTGATCATAAACTTTCCTTTGCTAACCAGCTGAAGGCAGGCTGTATTTTTTTTTGTGGCCTTTTCTTTAGTGTAATGAAGAAAATACCTGCTGGGCAGGAGACCTTGGAAGCCACAAAAGCACTTTTAAGGCAAAAAAATTTTCAAGGTCCATTCAGTGTGTAAAGGTTTCAGATGTAACTATTTACAAAGGAGCCAAACATTTCCCAAATGTTTTTTTTCCTGCTTGCTCAAGTCTATCTGAGCACAAGTTGGGATGAAGTATCTTGGATGAAAACTTGGTGAGTGCTTACCTTTAACTCCTCTCTCCTGCTGACTCCTCCTAAATGCACATAAATGACCACATTTTGCTTTTTCCTTGTCCCATTTTCCTAATTAACCCCACTTGGGGTAAAAACTCAACAACCTCATTGAGGGCTGGCCACACAGATCTTGAGCAAGCCCCAAGATTTCCAGCAGTTCTTGCTATTAATACCTGTACTGGTTCATTGGCTATTTAATGTGGTTTGCTTTTAAGAACCCTTCAGGCTTCTGCAAACCCAGTATCCTGCAGTACAGCTTTTCCTGGGGCACAGCCTGCTGCTGCACAATGCCAAACCATCTGGGACAAGAAGGGACAAGCCTGATCACAAGCAGACCATGGGAAGAGCGTTGCAGGGGCTGAGGGCTAGGGTTTGCCTTCCAACCTTGAAGAAAAGCTGGGGAAGAGGATAAACATAGTTAAGCAGAAGGTAAAATCCACCAAAGAAAGCATGAGAGCCCCGTTGCATCTGCAGTGAGGCTCTGTCCATCAGTCCCTTGCGCCAGACTACAGGCTGCCTTTGCAACTGGAACTTGGGACCTTGCCTTCTGCTGATGGAGGAGATGATGTTTCAGGCTGTTACAGAATCACACACAAGGTTGGAAAAGATCTTTAAGATCATCAAGTCCAACCATTCCCATCCTGTGCTAAACCAGATCCCTGAGCACCTCATCTCCCCAGCTGTTAAACACCCCCAGGGAAGGGGACTCAGCCCCTCCCTGGGCAGCCTGGGCCACAGCCCCACAACTCTGCCAGGGAAGAACTTTGCCCTCCCATCTGCTCTGACCCTGCCCTGGCACAGCTTGAGCCCATTGCCCCTTGGCCCAGCTCCTGTCCCCTGGCTGAAGAGACCAGCGCCCACCTCTCTGCAACCTCCTGGCAGGGCAGGGGAGGTGGGGAGAAGGTCTCCCCTCAGCCTCCTCTTCTCCAGGCTCAACCCCCCCAGCTCCCTCAGCTGCTTCTCAGAGGATTTGCCCTCCAGCCCCTTCCCCAGCCTGGCTGCCCTTCTCTGGACTCGCTCCAGGACCTCCATGTCCTTCTGATGCTGAGGAGAATTACTGTTACTGAGCTAATTCCCAGTGGTTGGAAGGGAGAGATGGGTTGCTTTAAACTCTTTTACCAACATTAGGGAAACCTTGCCGCTGTGTGGTTTTCATGGGCTTTTTTTCATTTTTAAAGCCAAGGACAGAGGGATGAGCTGCTGCAGTGCCCAGCCCCCTGAGCTCCATCACCACCTGCTGTTTGTGCCAGCTGCAAGTTGTGGGTGATTCGATTGTTTGTGGAGATGTGGATTTTTGTTTTGGTGGGTTTACATTTCACTAAGCCCAAAAAACCATGTAAGATGTTACAAGGAATGAGCAGACTAGACTGAGGCCCTCTCAGGGGGCTTACAACTGCAGGACATTTCTTACAGGGAAGCTTTCCAACGACTCCAGCAAGTGGCTCTCGCTCCATGCTGGAAGGAGTCACACACCAAAAAAGAGGGATACTTAAAATCCAGTTTCAAGCTATGCCAGCTGTGCCAACGACCAGCTCTGCTGGCATGTTGGCTGCGTGCATGCACCAAATTAATCCCCCTTCTTCACTGTGTTAACAGTGGGCAACAGAGCTTGCTAATGCAGAGGTGGCCACAGCTGCATAAAAATCACTTGAGCTTCTTAAGAAGATAAAGCAAATGAAGTATTAATACTCCAGATGAAACCAGAGGGAGTTAAGAAGGATTATGCATTGACCTGAAGGTGGACACAACAGGCAACTTCCATCTCCACAGAGCCAAACACTTGTACTGCAGCACCTCGAGAAGCTGTGCAGCTCTCCACGGGATGCACAGGGAGCTTGATCTTACTTTGATGGTGCCCCAAAGAGGAAAAAAGTAATTCCTTAACTTACAGCAACAATGAAAGTTTCTTCTTCCCTACTCACCCTAAAAGGATCAGATTTCCAGAGAGGCTTCCACATGGGTTTCTGCTTTCTTTTGATACAGCCTAGGACTGGAGGAGTGGCAGGGGGTTGGGTCTCTCAGCCCAAAGTAACTCAACCCTGTCCCTGAGTCAGCAGACACACACTTCGAGGAAGTGATACCGAGCACTGTGTTGACCTCAACCGCCAAGTTTCCTCATTACAGGTGGCATCATCATCTGGAGATAAGCATGCAATACTCCCTGTTTACAATGCCCCCCCATCTTTCATACGGCTTGATTTCTGCAAGTGTTTAACGTTTAAGAAGCTCTACTTTGTTAACTAGAGATTTAAGGCATCAGATGATCCCCAGGCCAAGTCAGGATGGTTACACTGCTTACGTTACCTGGGGGGACCCTGAAACCTGCTGCCCAAGCAGCAAACTTAGATGTGATGTCACTTGGAGTAAGCCTGGGAAGCAGAATGAAGATACATAGGTAGATGAGAAGACATCCTGCCAAGGTAAAAAAAAATTTGCATGTGAGTTTTAAGCAAAAAAAACAAAACCAAAAAAAGTCTTAAGTCTGTTGTTTATGTCAGCCCCATTTTCATCTTAAAGGGAAATTTTCAGTATTAAGCAGTTTTAGACTGATTTTTCCTTAAGATTCCAACATCTCTGCTCAGCCCCTCTTGCATTAGTAGTGGTGTTTTCCCCTCTCAACACCAGCTTGCCTAACTCTGCAGGCCAAATGCTCTGAAAGACAGGTAACAACTCTCTCCTAAGCACAGTACTGCCTCTCCAGCTCCTTGGCCCCAGCACAGGACATGATCACAGCGTGATGAGGTAAGGCAACTTGATAGCTTTCATGCCTACCTCAGATGGACAAGCTAATAAAATTACAAAGCAGTTAACTAAGCCAAGCCACAAAAAAAAAATAACCATTCTCTACTTGAACAAGGTAATAGGGATACTGCCCTTGCTGAGAGAAGAGCATAAGGAGCTGGAGGATTGTTGTCACCAACCTTGAGCTGCCAGGTTGTGCTCAGGGGTTGTGTCTAGCAAGGGCAGGGAAAAGCCCCAGCACAAAGCAGGCTGTGCCCTGAGTGCGTTTATGGGTTGTAACTGCCCTGGTTTGCCTCACCCCGGACCCCCTCGGCTCGCTGAAAGGGGGATTCCAGCCCTGACTCCTTGCCTTGCCTTGCCTGGGGACACTGGTGGGGCACGCTGCTGGTCGGGCCTGCACTGGGGCTACCTGCAGCTCCTGCTTGTCCACTCCAGGGAGCAGCTGCCCCTGAGCTGGGCTGAGCGCTTGTTGCTGATAACCCCCCTTGTCTCTAGAGACTGGCGATCCCTATCTTCTACCAGGCTGCAAAATGGCTCCGGCTGCTCCACCTCTCTCTCTCTCTTCAATTATTTATTTTTAATTTATTTTTTAAATAACGGGTTTATTAAAAAAAAAAAAACAAACCCAAACAACCAAAAAACCCAGCATTAAATGCCCAGCAGCATGTGAACGAATGACTAAAGTGCCGGGACGGAGGGAGCCACCAGCGGTGCTACAGGGCCAAGGGCCTCACTGGCAGCTCCTCCGCCGCCGGTGCCCGCGCTGCCCCGCGGAGAAGCCGAGCGAGACGCCGGGGCGGGAGGGAGGCGGTGCTGGCGCTCCCACCGCGGCCGCGGGGCAGAGCCCAGCCCGTTCTGCGCGGCTCTGTGCTCGCGTCCGTCCCGGAGCTGCCGCTGGTACGGGCGAGCGGCCCGGAGGGAGGGAGCGGCGCTGCCCGGCGGGGCGGGGGCTGCCCGGGGCCGGTCTCCGCCGTTCCGCTCCGCCCTACACGGGGCGCGCACACCCGCGGGCAGCTCCGCGGGGTGCCGCGGCCAAGACCCGCCGCTTCAGCCGCGCCGAGCGGCTGCCGGGCGGGCTCCGAACCGCCGGGCCGGGCCGTTCTCCGCCGGAGCCGAGGTGCCGCCGCAGATGTGGGGCTGCCGTCGCCGCCGCGGCTGCCCGCAGGGCCGGCGCTGCCGAGGTAGGAGCTCCGGCCGCTGGGGCCTCCCGCGGCCTCCCCGCCCGGAGCAGGGCTGCCCGGCTGGAGCTGGGTGCTCTCCGGGGAGCTGCTTCCCTTCCCAGCTCCGGCTGCAAAGCTGGGGGTGCCCGCGGGGCATCTCCCTGTCCCGGAGAGTCCCACGCGTGTCGGGGCGCGTCGGGGCAAGGCTCAGGGGAAAGGTCGTGTTTTCTGGGAAGCTCCGGTCTGGATTCTCCCTTCCAGCTGCACCAAGGAGTAAAGGTGTCCGGCGTCGGGAAGGCTCGGGAGGTGGAGAGTGGGAATCGCGGTTTTTACTGGGAGCAGCCCAAGGCAGAGGAAGGTCTGGGAGATGTGGTGTGGACAGAGGGAATTGGAGTGTACCAGTGGCTGTTTGCTGTCTGAGTTATTTTTGGAAATTGCTTTGCTGTGAGGGAATTAATTAATTTTTTTAAACAATCTGTGGGAAGGTGTATTTACACTGTGCTCCTCCAAGCATTGCTGCTTTCTATTGGCTGTTGAAGGCTGTGAAATCCGTGTTTCAGCAAATGCTGAGCCACCCAGCTAGTTCTTCTCCCCCGTTCCTAAGGACAGCACCGTTAAACCACGTAATCTGCATCTTTTTTGCCTTGCCTTTGGTTGCTGGTCGGAGCCTTTCCTCAGCAGGGGCTGAGGAGCCTGGCGTGTTGGTTAGGCGCTCTGTGTAATGCAGGGTGACAGCTGGGACACAAGTGCGCCAACACTTTTGGACATAGGCTCTGACTTGGTTATGTTAGGGTGCTGTCATTTGCCCCTCCCTCCCCCCCCTTCCAGGAAAATCGTATTACACAGGCTATAAGATAAACTTGGCGCCATCCTGGGTACACTGCTGTAGTGGTGGGATGGGGATGGGGAAGCAGAGTGGGGGCTGTTAACAGGACAGGGAACCTTGGCCTGGCATGCTGAGCTGCCCAGTGCCTTAGAAAACTTGGTGTCACTGGTTGTAGAGTGGCCGTGGCTCCTGCCCAGTGACTCAGAGGATTGCTGTTATTTACAGCCATCGCTTTGCTTCTGCCTGCATTACAGTGGGCAGCTGCCTATGTTGCCTCTGCCTGACTCCGAGCCAGGGCATGGAAGTAGGTTTCAGCAAGGTTGGCCCACACCGCCTGGTCTAGGGGGTCCTGGATTCATCTGTTGAAATACAGTGATGGGCCACACTTACCTCTGGCTGAACTGAAAACCCTTTGTTATTCCTTGGGTCGCTTGTGTGCCACTTGCATTGGTGTCTTCACGGAGCAGGGGTTTGTTTGGCAGCCAAGAAAGCTGCCAAAATGGATGCTGCTTTTGCTCCTTGTTCTCAGCACCTCATAGCCTGGCTCAGCATGGGCTCTGTAACAGCTCCTGTGTGGCTCCCACTGTGCTTGTGTGGGGAGGAAAAACCCCAACATTAATATAGAATAAATTTGAAGGCTCTGAGGTTTTTACATCTTTAAAAACATTAATTCTCAATGAAACATTGTTTTTATTGCAAAGTGTCAAAGTGAAATTAGTTAACATGAGGCAAAACCATACTAAACCAAATACACTGCATAGCAAATCCCATGTAGGGTCATCAATTCATTGCGCAGTGCTCTCCAGACAGCTGAAGATGGGACTGAATAAATACCAGTTGTGGTACTCCCAAGTGCTTGTCCAATATGTTGCAGAGCAGTTTACGAAGTTTCCAGTAAGTTTGCTTAATGTGGCCTTACTCAGTTGGGAGGCACTCCCATAATTATGGCTGTAATTAAAAGCAATAGCATCCATTTACATAAGGTCCCAGTCCTTTTAAATCGGCACATCATCTAATGAGAGCATTCGTGTTGGCGTAGTTATGCAGGATGAGGGCCCAAAGCTCAGAGCATTTCAGGGATGATTTTGTCTTGGAACATTTTTGAGGTCATTTGAAGGAAGGGTCTGATAGGAGATTTTGTTACGAAAGAGTACTAAATTATAAATATAACTATTGCCATTAGTAGGATGTTGTCAGATGAAGTGCTAAAAGCATGTATTTTTTTCTAATGTATTATCAATCTAGTTTAAAGAAGTCATCTTGGTTACACCAGTATTCTTCTCCATTTGATTGCATCAGCGTTCCTTCTGCTCTTACTCATAAAAGATTTGGTAAATCCAATTTGTGGGTGATAGCTAATTGCTGACGAAGCACTACAGATGTGTACTAAATTGCTCACTGAAGTCGCATGGTTTCCTTGGGGCTTAAACTCTGCATGTTAATGTCCACAAGTGAATGTAAACATTAGACTTTAAATGCTGGGAAACATAGGTTTGGGCAGTATTTCAGCTTGCTTCTGAAGGAAGCGACCTGGTGGAGTAATCTCACCTTCCTGCTCTGCGGTGTTCTTTTGTGTGTGTTAAAATTTTATTTAATTTACTGAATATAGTGTAAGATTCTGGCCCCACACCCTGGCTGGGGAGGTGCTTGGGAAGGATCACAAGGCAAATACAGTAGAAAGGGGAAAAATCCCGAAAGCACAAGGGAGGAAGCGCTAGCGGTGGGCCTGAGGAGTGCTGCGCTCCCTTGGGCCTGTGCTCCCTTGGGCCTGAGGAGTGCTGCGCTCCCTTGGGCCTGTGCTCCCTTGGGCCTGAGGAGTGCTGCGCTCCCTTGGGCCTGTGCTCCCTTGGGCCTGAGGAGTGCTGCGCTCCCTTGGGCCTGTGCTCCCTTGGGCCTGAGGAGTGCTGTGCTCCCCGGGGCTGCTCTGCTTTTCCCCAGAAGCTGGTGTTGTTTGTTTTTTTTAAGTCAAATAATTGGTCTCTTAACCTTTTGTCACAGACGTAGCACTTGACTTGCGGTCTCTGGGAGTGTAAGAGGTTCAGTTAATTAAATTGTATAAGGCAGTAAAAGAGAGTAATGAACTCCAAACTCACTGGTCTGTCTAGCTGGGCTCTCCAACCGCCAAAATTAAGTGATTTTAAGTTGATTCCTGGTTTTACTCAATTTTTACTAGGTGCCTGAGGTGAGGATATAGGAGAGAGCTCCAGGCTGCTTGACACTGGTTGTTATTTTCAGAGGGGTGTGTTTATTTTGGGTATGGTTTGGTTGTGCAGAGAGGTGATTTCAGGGAGCAGCACTGCCCTGGCTGACTCCAAGAAGATACCACGTGGGGCCAGAATGGCTAATAACCAGACTTGTTCTTGGGTGCCTGGCAAAACAGGGCCCTAAATATTGTAATCGCATGCTAATTATGAATGCTAATCTCCAGATGTACTTAAGGTATTACCAGGTGAAGTCCTGACTGAATAGCTGTTGGGTGGTACTGTGTGCAAGGCGGCTGGTGTCAGGCTGGTGTGGTGGGGCTGTGAATTCAGGTCCGTGCGAAGAGGATCAACACTTGTGATTTTGCATGAAGTGTGTTAAACTTAACCGTGCGGTTGTGAGTGCCTCTGAGGTTGTGTTTCACGTTAAACAAACTCATCTCCCCTCTGAGAAGCTGGTAAATTGGGGGCGGGGGGGGGGGGGGGCTCTTTTGGAAGTTGGTGTCTGCAATGTTTAAGGATCTCCAGCAATGCACAGGAATTAAGCCTGAAGTCTTTAAGTGTGTAGCTGTTGTGGTAGGTCCTGAATGCAAATGATGAGTGTTCTAATTGCAAATGACTTTTATCCATGTGGTGGATAAAAGGGATGCTTTGTCATGTTTTATTAATGACAAGGGATAGATTTGTCATGAGTGCCCTTGTGGAAATAATGTGCCTGTTACAGCTTTAAATGTGTGTGTGCCGGTGTAATTTCAGCACAACTGGTTACTTAGATATCTGAAATGACTGTGTGGCATTAGTTTCCAAATGATTCAGGACATTACTATCTTGTTTACAGGCCGTGCACAAGCAGAAAAAGGTAGGAAAGGGTAAATCAGAATCAGGTTTAAGTTCTTACTTCCCTTTTTGCCCTCTCAAGTTGACTGCCTAACTTGTTCCTGAAGAATTATTTTTCCAAATGTAAATTATTTTTCCTCTTTCTGCATAGTGTCAGGTCTTTGTCTCTGTCATGGTCTAGGAGCTGGCTTCACGCGTGTTGTGTCTTGGCACCAGGAATTGCTGGGATGCCAGGAGAGCTGTGCAATCTGGGCTCCTGGCAGCTATTCCCTTCTAAACCAGGGTTACAACATGCCCCTGCCAGCTGCAGAGCTGTTGTGGGGCTGGTACATAGCTGTGTAGTGGTGTCTCACAGTGACTTAGACCTGCTATTTCTGCCTGGCTCAGGAAAGCCGCTTGTGGTGTTGCATCTTTCAAAGTGGATTCACACGTGAAGGGTTTCTCCATCTGCAGCAGTGTGTTTTGTTAGCTGGGTTGGTGGAACTGCAGAGGCTCGATGGGATTCTGTGTGATTTAAGGGCATACATGGGAAGGTTTCCTTAAGAAATCCTCCTGCCTGGATTATATGTGTTTTGCCAGTGGGTAGTTTAAATCAAATGATGCAAGGGACAAAATATTTGTGGTGATTTACATATAGTTAAAAGCTTCCATATGACACTGCCCGCCCCTTTTGACATAAACTTATCAAGGAGCACAACAAACACGAGTTGTTTTAATGCATCTGAAAACACCAGTTATCGCTGCCACAATAATACTTGGATTTAAGGCTGGCTTTTTCTTCCTTCTGAATTTTCTTTTATGGTCCTATATCCCTGGAAATCTAATTGATGTCAGTTTGTTGTTGTCCACATTTGTTGTTCATGGGAGCCCCATATTCTCATGCGTGGAGTTCTGCCACATTCACCTTCCGCATTAAGGAGGTGGGGGGAAGAGAAGAGCTTTGTAGTTTTTCTGTTACCAGTGTGAAACTGGTTTCCCCCAAACAGTGGGGAGGTTTTGTGACCTCCTGAAATTAAAAAATTTCAGGTGGCAAAGGAGGAGGAGGAGGGGGAAAAGCAGCAAGGCAGCCCTTGCCATGGAGAAGACAAGCCCTCCTCTTCCAGCCAAGGTCATTCCTCATTTTGGTAGGAGATCAATCTAGCTGCTTTCTTCTTGCTTTTTTTCATCCCTTCTTTTCTGAGGAATGCTTTGTTTGGAGATTAGAATACAGGAGCTTAAAATTCAGGTGTTTCTGGAAGAGATGGCTCCTGTGGTTTTATGTCCTGGGGTTGCAGTTGCTTTTTCTTCCCCAGGTTGGGTCTGTTCCAAGGACTTGTGCTCATTGGGTGTCGATCTCGTGTCTGACGGCTCATGTGGAAGCGCTTTGTGTAGTGGGAGCACTAGCAGGGCAGCTCTTCTCTCCTGGCAACAAGTCTGCGGTAAAATATAGGAGACTAGTGGCTTTGGGACCTCTGTCCTGCGTCACGTAAGGTTGGAATCAGTCAGTGACTTCAGATGTCCTTGGTGGTGAGGGCGAGACCCGAGGAGGAGATGGAGCAACCCACTGTGTGGTGGCTGGAGCCACCAAGCCTGGGCAGCTGGTGCTGGCAAGCGTATGAGGGCTGGTGTGTTTCTCTGCTTTTGATACTTCTTGTTTGGTTGCTTTCCATTTTTATATCACATAGATGTTCTGCTTTCAGTTTATGTTTAAATGTTTGAATGAGTGTTTGTGCATGTTGGTGCCAAAGGCTCTCCTGCCTGCTGTATGCAATGGGGTACAGCCTTCTGTGCTCCCAAAGAATTTGTAGTAATTTTTTTTTTCTCTAGGGAGACTTGCACTGAAACAAAGTTATTTTAAAGAATATAAAGAGAATTCAGGGTGGGTTTTTTAAAGATAAAATAGAAGGATTCTTTGCTAGTATGCTGGTGACTCTCACTTGGTAAATGTTTCCCCCTTTAAGAGCTTTTTCTTTTCTGTAGCGTTTGTATTGTTTAGCCTGTCTGCACTCCCTTGATTAGATTATTTTGGCTGTTGTAATTTTATTATCGTTATTAAGCTTCCTCATCTGCATATTGATCCCGTTACTCTCAGGAAGCTGATAAGCCATCTAGCTGTACTTGCAAAATGCACAGAAAATGAGAAATCTGCCCTGGAGGCTATGAGGACTGAGATTTACCAGTGATTTGGGTCTCTGTGTGTCTGGGGTAGCTATATGTGTGCTGGGTTGTTTTTTTTTTTCTCTTTAGTACTAGGTTTTACATCACAGATTGCCAAATTAAGATTAATTTTGCTTTTATAATCAATTCTCTTATCAATAGCTCCTGAGCAGCTTTGCTCTAGTTTGCTTGTATTTTTAGTTGGATGAACATGCTCTTTTTTTTTTTTTTTTTGTTTTGGGGGGGGGGTAAAGCTTAAGAATATTCCCAGAGGCAGCTGGTGTCACATATGCTGTGAGTTGTTTTCCCTCCTTGTGTCAGTGCCTGTTTTCCACGCTGGCTTTCCAGAGGGATTTATTCTTTACTTTCCAAAACCTGCTTTTTTGCCTCTGTTCCCAATGGGACCCATGTGACACCTGGTATAACTGTAGGTGAAGGACTTCAGGCCCCATTAACTTGTTTGCTCTTGCTTTGACATTAGCTTTTTCCTTAATGGCATACAGTAATATATGCAGGAGTACTACACTCCCTTGGACCTTTAACTCTCAGACCCTGCCTTTTTTGTCTGTTCTAGCAGTCAGCCAAGTCTCAGTCCCTCTTACAGCGCGAGGCTGTATAATCTCCTCAGCCTCTCCTGAACCAAGTCCATTTTGGGTGCTTCTGTCAATTTACATGTTATTTATGTCATTGAAATGTTTGAGGCTCCCTGTTTTGTTCTGGTTCTCTGTGACTTCTCAGTGCAGTCACTGCTTCTTCTAACATCTTGGTTTGTCTTCCACGATACTCCTTCCACACCCCCACCCTCTCCATCCCGCGTTTCCTCCTCCTCCCACAATTTGACCTTGTCCTGCTCTTGTCTCCCCATGCCCTCTTTCAGGCATTCACATGGCTTCTGCTTCAATTATGTGCTGGTGACTCAGAGATGCACTTGACACCCCTGGCAGTTGGTCACCCCGTCCAACGGCCGTCTTCCTCCTCGCCTTTGTCTCTCTGGTTTCTCCATCAGGAGTCCTTCAGCATGTCAAGCCCCAGACCCCAGGTGGTGCTTCCAAAGTTCTCTTGACTTTTAAAATGTTGCTGGCTGATAGGTGGCTTCCTCCCAAGGCCCATGATTATTTTGTTTTGAATTAATTTGTTTTACTTCATGCATTTGGATCGCATGCAAATTCGATGTATTCTGTAATGTCTGTATTTTTTCCTTTTCTAGCTCATCAGGCAACTGTCCTAGTGCCTGTAATAAGGTTTTAAAGATGTTTTTATTTAAAGTGTCTGTTCTGAGACATTTTACTGCTGAAGTCAGTTGACAGTGCTTGGTTTTACTGATAGTGTTTAGTACTTTAGTTCCACTCTGAGAAGGCAGCTGCCCTTGTTTTGCTACTTTTTATATTTAGCAGCCCAGATCTAGCTGTTAGAAACAAATGGCATTCATGGCATCCTAGATGATGGAAAGGACAAAGGATATGTATACATCATAAATGTTGAAATATCAATGATAAAACTAGCTGTAAGCATAATTCATGAGCCTTTCAGCCTGGAGAAGGGTTGTCTGTTTTATTTAAAATTGCAAATCCTTTCCTTGTGCTCCTTGTACTGATAATCTCACTCGTAACAGGGAACCCAAACTTGGAATTGGGAGGGTTTTTCTAATAGCTTCTGTGACTGGAAAGGAATAAAGAATTTTGAAGTGGTGGAAACACTTCCAGGCTGCTTTGTAGAGATAGCTTTTATGCAGGTTCAAGAGGCACAAAGATAAACATCCGAGTGGGTGCAAGTATGCTTTACTGCTGCTTCTCTTTCAAACACTTTATCAAGCCTTGAATTTCCTGGGTTGTTTCACAGATTCCAGGTAACTGATCTCAGGGGTGGGTAAGTGGACTCGCTGCCCTATCTCCTTCTGAGGAAGAGGAGATATCAGGGTACACCCACGGCTGTCCAGAGGTTGTGCAAGGCTGTACGTGCTGTTGCTGTAGTAACAACATCA
Source organism: Hypotaenidia okinawae (assembly GCA_027925045.1). Taxonomy (NCBI): domain Eukaryota; kingdom Metazoa; phylum Chordata; class Aves; order Gruiformes; family Rallidae; genus Hypotaenidia; species Hypotaenidia okinawae. Next base: position 601,314 of record BSDF01000011.1, on the reverse strand, counting down.
GAAACTACCGGAACAATGTGTAGGAGTGACCGGCCTCAGTAGACTTGCCATCTTGGAAAATCAGTATTTTCAGTTACCTTCTGGCCCTGTGAATGTAAACAGGCAATTTGTGCAAATGCTGTGTATTTTAATGTCCTCTTCCCACACCTCAGAAGCACACACCTACCCCCTTGTGTAAATAGGTTGAAATCCCTGGTACACAGTAACCTACAAAGGGCTTTTTAACGCTGGGTTGTGCTCAGAAAACAGGAATAATGGATGCCATCTTTCCTTTCTGTTGCATCACAGCAGGAAGAATTAAAATGGTGCTTAATGTGACAGTGGAAATAGTTTTAAGCAATACCTGAAAGCACCGCTTGAGGATCTGGCCTGTTTTTCAAGGAAATAATTTCAGTGCTCTTTCAGATGTGAAGGTAGGAGGTAGCTGCTTGGACCAGAGGTGTAATGAATTAGTGATTTATCCTTCAGGTGAAAAGCACCCAGTTAACACACTCCAGCCTAAATCTGTGCCTCATGTTAGACTTAACACAGGAAACTTCTTGCATGAGAACAATGGCATCTCATTGCCAGGGTTAGGTTTCTCCCATGATTGAAATAGAGTGATTATTTCTTCTGAAATGTGATAAACATCTGAGCATGTGTATATATTTAGAACTAATACAAGTATTCTGAATGGCGCTGCTTGCAAGAGTGGGTCACACACAAAGATCAGTGCCAGCCTAGTTTGTTTGGCTTTGGGGTTTGGGTTTTTTTTAAAAGTTAATCTTGTGTATGAAAATCTCAGTGTTTGCTCAGGGATTCTCCTGCAATCCATGTGTTGGTTGAGACGATGTTCTGCTGGTAACCTGTATCTCCCCAAGTAATCTTAGACTGTCTGATAGGTTTTATTTGCATAGAATGTGTGGGCTCTATAAAAAACTGTATAAAAAAAGTCTGGATAAAAAGCTATCCAGACTTCACTGGTACCATTCTTACAATAAATAAAGCTCTTTGTATAGTTAGTGTTTCTTTCCTGATCAATAGGTCATCATGGTTGTGAAAACACATAACCCTGCTGGCATCAAGCCACGCATAAACACCGCTGCAAGGGATGCATCACTGTTTCACATGCATGATGAATAACTCTCATGATGCTTCAGTAGCTGATGAAGAAAATATAATGACTGCAAATGAGTGTGGGAATTAGCCCTCTCTCCAACTGAAGTGTGGTGTGAGGCTCTTGAGTGCCTGAACCCTGTCAGATCTTCCCTTGTATCAGATATCAGTGATTGTTAGAATAGATGGGGACTTGCTGTCTCACTGATGTACTTTATA
>BSDF01000010.1:28619768-28827268 GCA_027925045.1 Hypotaenidia okinawae | reverse complement strand
ACCACTCCATTACAGAGTCATGCAACATGAGACACCATCCCAAGACAGAGCCCTACTATGCAACACAATCCAGAGGACGCAACACTATTGAGGTCTCAGACACCAATGAAAACCAATACACACTGCTGTGATGCAATACAATACCAAATCTATCCATTTGCAAGAAATCAACTGGTAAAGTACACTGGTAAGTAAGCAGGGATTGAGGGTCGCACAGAACTTGAGTCCAACCTTTCAAAAAGCAGAGTTGTCGTTCCAGCACAGCCTCTGCAAAGATGACACCACAGAAACATTTGCAATGTGAAATGCTTTAGACTGAGAGCGAGCCGACAGCTGGTTGATGACCTTCGTGACAAAGCGGCGAGGCTCAAACGTGACAATGCTCGCTGACGGTGGAGAACAGAAGTGCAACAGAGACGCTGGCTCTAAGGTGCAAGACACAACAGATACTGCGGCTAACAAGCAATATTTGGACACAGATAAAGTCCAGATCACTCGCATCATGCAGAATGGACCCAAAACCTCTGTCCCACCCTTGACTTAACACAAAGGCAATAGGCCTCCCCGCACCGCGTACAATAAACCCTTGCCCGGCCCCACTGCAACCACTCCTTTTTCTTTAGCTCACCTTTCAGAGGTCACCCTATGGAAATCTGCCTTGTCAAGAGCACATCATTTAAGACACATGCTCACGCACCCCGAGCGTTCCTCCTCTTCGCCTGTAATACAGAACAGTGCCATTCACTGGCACTGGAGCACCATGGACCTCATATTGACCTCACCTGCATCAACAGTTTTGAGTCAGATTATCCTTTACTCTGACATGCTGACACCTACCCACCACCAGTACTACTAAAACAGGGTACAATTTGCACTATGCCAATAGGATGCCTGTAAAACCCCTCTTTCAGCATGCTAGGCATAGGCCACCTCAGAGTTGGCTCGGGGGCAGATATCCCCGTTTAAGCTTTGTTTTCCACCAAGAAACTAAAACCAGAAATCGATAACCTACTCACACCGACTGACACGGGCACCAATCCTCTAATGGTGGATGCCATCCAGCCTTCCTCTAATACTCCGTGTGCCTGTTCAGTCAGCCTCTTCCTTTAGCCTCCATCGCAGGGCTTGCAATCTGCATCTGAAAAACCCAAATAAATGGTGCAAATCAAATTACCTGCTTCCAACTGATACTTCAATGGCACTGCCAGTGGGTCCCCTTTGGGGATAGGCTGCCTAACTAAGGGTAAAAAGCCAAAACCCAGGCAAACCAAACCCCAGAGATTGACTCCTACATACACAATGTGAAGCACATGCAGTACTCACCCTCCTCAACTACCGTGCAAGCTGCTGCTCCAAGGTAGCCATTGTAACACCTCTGACACCTGCCAAACACAATGAAAAGAACTCAGTGACAGCTCTCGACAGAGAAAGACTGTATAGTTTGTTCAAAAGTAGTATATCAACGTATTACCGCTAGGCTGTAAAGCTGTGCTACTCCTATCTTTACTATGGCTACACCTCCAAGCAGGGCAGTTCGTACCCTAAGAGGGAGCACAAACAACAGAAACGTGACTCTGAATCGCAAGACAGCCTCAAGTGATAAAAATGCCTACTGTAGCAAGGATGCGGCCTTACGGCACAGGGACAGTGCAGATGCTTTATAGCGGTACCGTGGAAGAGGCAGTATCGGTAGCCTGTAAGAAAAAGCAACTGTAAAATCTAATGCCTGGCTTCTTAATTGGGCATGACTATAAGACCATTAAATATGCAGCAATTAAATCCCAGAAGACACATCTGTACAGAGAAGGTTGGGTGGACCTGCACCTGAGACCCAACTTATTGCCACAAGACACGTCCGCCCAAAAATATCTACAACAATGCAAGCCAAACAGAGCTCTGCTTGAACCTACAACTGCGGGAGACTAAGGGCTTGATAGGAAGAAAGCTGAGGCCATTCAAGACTTGAAAGGTCTAATTACTGATTTGCAAATGAAGATCCAACAGGTAAAAGATCTGAGTAAGTTGTAGTGCAGAACCTAACAAAAACCTGAATAACCCTTCAGCCTCTACAGTAAACAAAACCTAACAGACAAAACAGGTCAAACAATTGGCATCCCAATCGTCAATTCTAACCCAAACACCCTGCTTATCCAAAAGGCAGTGGCATTCCGCTGACCCGCTCATTCCAGAGAGACGTGCTGGTGATTGCGGCATGTGGCACCTACCACCCCAATAAATGCAAAATTACTCTTGCCTTTGTAAGAAATCACCGCTCCCACAATTGCCTCATGCCCAGTGCCTGGCCATTATGCCAGCTCACCTCCGCTGCTCCTCTGCTTCTCAAGGTGGCCGTGCAACACCTGCAAGAACAGAGAGGGAAGCACTCCGTCTGCCTGCCATGGTATTAGGCACCACCACAGAGGACGGTCACCTCACCTTCTCGGTGCACTGTGGCCATGTCCTGCTGCTGCGTCCAGGACGTGAAAAAGACATCTGAGAAGAGACTGCCCTAAATTGGTTCCCACCTTCCATTACCTTACCTTGACCAATGGCTTGCCTGGCCTATGCCATTTATTGGTGGCTGCACTGAGGCTCAGGCCTGACCTATAACACACAAACAAGGGATGTCTATAAAACTCACTTGCAATGCAACACTGGCCCACTAGGAATGGCTTGCTTGGCCTGAGTCGCCTCCCTTGGAAATGGCCCGCTTTTCTCCTCACTTCGTACCTACAAAAAGCAGCCACACACACAAATCTTAAAGATGGCACAGAGCTGCTGAGCATCTCATCACACTGACACCACCGGCCAACCTACCTCCTTGTGGTCTTCCCCTTGATAACTCTGTCACTGCATCAGTATGCATCACAACTGGCCCCATCTGAAAAACCCAAGATTTTATTGAGCAAGTCACCCCAATGCCAACTCATGGCCGCACCATTCCAGACCTCTCGCTTCCATTTAGGAGCTCTCATCTCACACTGCACAAGACAAGCACAATAGAGGCACGCTATCCATTACACCACCCCAATACAGAGGCATACGGTGCAAGACAAGAGCGATACAGAGGCACACGGCACAAGGCGAGGACAGTAGATGCACACTATCCATTACACCACCACAATACGGAGGCATACGGCTCAAGATGAGCACGATACAGAGGCACGCTATCCCTTACAATGCCGCAATACAGGTACACAGTGCAAGACAACGCAATACAGAGGCACGCTATCCCTTAGATGACCCCAATACAGAGGCGCGTGGCGCAAGGTGGCTGCACAGTATCTGCAACAGAGCCAAACCCTCCATCTACCTGCCATGTAATGCTTTGGTATTAGACACCAACACGGATGATGACTGCCTCACCTTCTCAGTGCGCTCAGACTTGTGCCTATGCCCCAACAATGCTGGCTGGGGAGCCTGCAAGAGACAAAGCAAAAAGCCAAATGCCGAGAGACTGCCTGAAACCAGTTCCCAACTCCCATTCCCTTACTTTGACTGATCGCTCGCAGCCTCCACCATTGACAGGTGCCCGCACCGAGGTTCGTGCCGGGGTTATAAAACAAAGAAGGGATGCCTAGAACTCACCTGCAGCACAATACTGACCTGCTAGGAACAGCTCACCTGGCCCGAGTCACCTTCCCTGGAAATGGCTCACTTTCCTCCTTGCTTTGTGCCTTCAAAAAGAGAAACAGCCACACAAATCTTAAAGATGGCACAGAGCCGCTGACCATTTCATCATGCTGACACCGCTGGCCAACCTACCTCCTTCAGGTCTTCCTCTCAACTCCTCTGTCGCTGCATCGGTACGTATCGTGTCTGGCCCCATCATAAAAAAACCAACAATTTATTAAGCAACTCACCCTGATGCCAACTCATTGCTGCACCATTGCAGCAATTTAGGAACCCTATCTGCAGTCTAACTGCAGGCAGCCATCAAAATACAAACAGAAAAAAAGCCCAGCAGGCATACCTCAGAGCCCCACAGCCTTACACCCCTGCAAAATTCCATCTACTTGTTCCAACACTGAAGGGCCCCACCCAGGCAGCTCCCATCATCTCCCAAGAACAGGACAGAAAGGATGGTCCGCACACCCTGCAGATGGTACCGCCTTCGCTGAGGCCTCCCGGGTGGAATCCTGCACGCTAACCCTGGACTCTTACTGCTATGCCACGTCACCCCGACTCCACAGCCCTGGGCAGAGCAGCTCCATGCCAAACACACACACAGAATGACGCAATGCAGAACGCCACAGATGATGTGACTCCAAGATGAACAAAACCTGTCAGCAAGAAGGGCTCCTGGACAGGAGACGCTGTCAAACAACGCCACCGAGGGGCGGACACTCTATGGCAAGCTCAGAAGACAGGGGACTGGAATGGCTCGTTGGAAGGATTTACTGTCAGAATTGTGATGATGGACACACAAGAAGCCTGCCTTCAAGACCTAGTGATGTAAAGATGCATGGAAAAACCTCAGACCATGAAAATGGGTGACTGGAGAGCAGAGCTCCTGACAGAGCCTGTGATGATGCCACAAGAGGGGACTGACCAGAAACTTCTGAGGCGTGAGGACAAACTGTGCCATGACCTTGCTTGGCAAATCAAGAAGAACCCTGTGGGTGCTATGCTGATGAGCAAGCATAGGCATTCAAGACCCTAGAGACTGTGCCTGAGTGACATGCTGGGCACCATTGAGCACAAAGAGGATGCTGGCACCCAGAGAAGAACTAAAACACAGAAGACATGCCAAACAACAAGCGTAAGGACAAACATGGTTTGGAGCTGCCCTGCCTGGCACACCTTAGCATTGTTCTGGCAAGTGACCTGCTCCTCCCTGTGCAGCCTTACCCAGCCTCTCCCCCACCCCTCCCATCCTTGCGCTCTTCTCTGGCTCCTTCTACTTAGCTTTGAGGAGTCTGGGGATGCAAAATCTGTTCTTGACAGAACAAGATGGCTACTGTATGTCTGCTCACTGGGACGCTTTGCTGTGTCAAGCCTTGGGCGCCACCTGTAAATCAAAAGAGATGGTTAGAGCTTCACTGACACCATCACACCTGAAAAAATAATTGCTGCTTAAGCCCGCTAGTCTCAGCTCGCCTGGCCCAGGTCACCACCAGTGAGGTTCTATCTTCTGTACAGTCAGGAATATCAGAAAAATACCACACGCTTAGAACCAATAGAGAGCTGAATAAGGTCAACTTACAAACCCCTAAAAGTATACTCCAAAAGAAATTAAAAAATCCAAAACCAAACCTACCTATGAGAACACTTTCTATCACCTACATGCTGCTTAACATTGAGTACTCCTTAAGCTCTTACCTCAGGTGCATCTTCCTAAAAAGCAAAGCAGAATACAAAGCTCCATCTGCTGAATGAAAGCCAGAGCACTGAAGCTGGAGAAAGCCAGCAGGAGAATGAGGTGCCTAAGGGAAGACTGGTGGCTTATATACCCCAGGCCCCACCCACCACCCTTCCCATGGCCCCCTGGGAAAGGGGAGGGTCCTGCCTGTAGAAGATATAAAAGCACTGGAGGAGCTGAAGAGGGTTTTCTGACCTGAGTTAGCTTTGTGGGATCCGGGCTACTGAATGAAGTGACTCTCGCCAAAACAAATTATGCGGCATCTGTTGTACTGGTATGTAAATAGTTTTAATTTTTCTGGGCTGTAAATAGAAACAGATAAACATTAGATGAAACTTGGTAGGAAAATGGCTAGTACTAGTGTTATAGTCTATATGCGTGTCATAGTTTTGTGTAGCTGGATGCTGAGAGACCTGGGGCTGTAGAAAATAGTTGCAGGAATGCTCTGCCAGCCACAAAAAGTGTAAACATCAGGCAATTCAGGGCCAAAGTCGCTCTGACCAGAGCTAAGCCAATCAGAGATGGATTCATAGTGCCTCCAGGAATCACATATAGGAGGAAAAACCCCTGGAAGCAGCAGTATTTTGCCACTGGAGAAGGGAGTGAGAAGTTGCAATGAGCTGTGCAGACACCAAGGCCAGGGACAGTGGGGGAGGAGGCGCCCCATGAGCCGGAAAGGAAAATGCCCCTGCAGCCTTGGGGAGAAACCTATGGTGGAGCAGGTGTTCCCCCCACCACAGTCCATGGAAAAGGCTGAGACCCCATGTGTAACCCGTGGAGAGGCTCCATGCTTGACAGAGCAGGTGGAGACATAGAGAAGATACTGCGACCCTATGTTGGGATAAGCCCCTGCCAGCACTTGCAGTCATGAAGAGAATCAGAGACACCAAGATGAGCGAGAGAGAGTTTTGCGCTGGAACAGGTTTGCTGGGGGGGGGGGGGAGGAAGGGGCGCTTGTAACCATGTGAAGGGCTGGGACTGAGAGATATTGTGATTTATGACTGCCCAGCATAGCAGTGACCCACGGCAGAGCAGCTGATGAACAGATAAAGCTCTGGGGGCAGAAACTCATGCTGGAGAAAGTTTGTGGAGAACTGTCTCTCATGGCTGAGAACCTATGGTGCAGCAGGGGGAGGGTGTATGGAATGAATGCTGCCCCCGCCCCCAGCCGAGAAGGAAACCAACTTGCAAGGGACTGACCAAAGTCCCCATCTCCCAGTCTCTGCCCCCCTGTGCTGCAACTGGGGGGAAGAAGGCAGTGAAATCATGACTAGAGTGAAGTCTGCTAAGGAGGAAGTGGGGGGCAGAGAAGAGGTAGAGGTGTTTTAAGATCTGGAAAAGGAAAACAGCTCATGAAGAAGTAACCAAGAACCCCTGGTACCTGCAAAAACCTGCTTTGCCTCGAGGCTTCTCTCCCTGCCTCTGCTGTATCTTCCTCTGCAGTCTGGCTGCCTAAAGCTCTCCTGACCAAGAGATGTTGGTGAGTGCCTCGACACTCTTCTGCTTCAGGTCCGTCCTCATCCTCTTTTGTCAAGCTTTCTCACCTTTTCTGTTGGTCTTTCAAAGTTCCCAATTGGAGCTCAAGTGCCAGGGAGCAACTGCCCTGGGCAAGTGGAAAACTTTTGGAAGAGCATGCAGTAGGTCCTTGAAGAAACATGAGGCCATTTTAGCCTGGAAAACACCATTTTATTCGGGGGTGGGGGGTGAGGGTGGGCTCATCCTATTCACCAATTTTATCCTATACAATCCGATTTTTATCATACAGAACAACTGCTTTGTTATCTCAAAACACAGTGGTTTTTTCCTATAAAACACCAATTTATTCTAAAAAGCACCCTTTTTTTCCGTACAAAACCCACCTGTTTTGTTCTATATAAACTGCTTTTTGTCATACAAAATGCTGTAATATACATTTTTAAAACCCAGTTTTATTCAGTAAACTACGATTTTGATCCTATAAACTTCCATTTTAGTCTAGAAACCCACCAATCTTTCCTCTGTGCACAAGGGTTAGTTGGGGGTGTGGGTGTGACTGACCCTGGCCAAGGGCACTTTCCCTGCTGATCCTGGCCCAGCGATAGCTCCCAAACTACAGGTGTCAGGACTGAAAGATGTTCCCGTCCTGAAATCTCCTGAGGCCTTCCACAGGCAGATGGATAAATGGAAAATTAGAGAGACAGAGAGAGGGGAGGCAAGTGTGGGTGACCAGACAGAGGTACAGAGCTGAAAGACAGGGAGTCTGAAATGGAGAGAGAGAGGAGAAAGGAATCAGAGCACAGCATTATAGAGGGAGGAATGAAGAGAGACAAGTAGCCATGCAAACTGAGATGGGGAAAGGAAAAGATAGAACAGGCTGCAGTATAGAGAGGGGAAACTTTAATAAATTCTGCACAGGGAACAAGACAGAAGGAAAAATTCAAAATTGAGTGGCACAGAAAAGGATCAATAAAGATAAAGAAATAAATCAATTGCCAATGAGTTGCTATGATCACCAATGAGTTGCTATGATCACCAATGACAGGCCTGCAGAACCACAGACAGAAATGCCAACAGGTTACAGGACTGAAGTTGGAATGCCAAAATAGGAACTGGCGTCCAGACAGAAAGAAAAAGAGAAATGGAGAAGGAAAATAATAGCCCAATTGAGGCTCAATCTGAGAGTTCATATCGAATATTAGATCTAGGGGTGTCAGGTTGAGTGTCAAATAGACCAAAATCACACAGAACCAAAAGAATATGGACACTGTTTCTGGGGGACCATTTTCGGTGTAGGACACCCCGGACACAAAAGCACCCGGAACCAAGGTCACCGGGTCACTGTTGCCGGGTGGACCATTTTCAGCAGCAGACTTCCCGGGAACAAAAAGCACCCGGAACCAAACTCACTGGATAACGGTTTCCGGGGCTACGGTTTTCAGCGACGCACACATCGGAACTAAAAGCACCCGGAGCCAAAGTCTCCGTGTCATTGTTCCCAAGGGAATGGTTTTAAGCGGTGCACACCCCGGAACCAAAAGCGCCCGGAACCAAAGTCGCTGTGTCACTGTTTCTGGAGGGACGGTTTTAAGTGATGAACACCCCGGAACCAAAAGCCCCCGGAACCAAAGCCGTCGGGTCACTGTTTCTGGAAGGGCGGTTTTAAGCGGCGCACACCCCGGAACCAAAAGCGCCCGGAACCAAAGTCGCCGGGTCACTGTTTCTGGAGGGATGGTTTTAAGCGGCGCGCACCCCGGAACCAAAAGCGCCCGGAACCAAAGCCGTCGGGTCACTGTTTCTGGAAGGGCGGTTTTAAGCGGCGCCCACCCCGGAACCAAAAGCGCCCGGAACCAAAGTCACCGGGTCACTGTTTCTGGAGGGATGGTTTTAAGTGATGCACACCCCGGAACCAAAAGCCCCCGGAATCAAAGCCGTCGGGTCACTGTTCCCGGGGGGAGGGACGGTTTTCAGCGATGCACATCCCAGAGCATAAACGACGGAGAACAACATGGGGACAAAGAAACAGGGGATAATAGGGAAGGAGTTACAACAGGGAGGAATAATGGGGATCTGTATGGGGTGGTGCAAAAATGGGGGAACCAAGTGGGGTAAGGACAAAGGGGGGACTAGACAGGGGAAACAACTATGTAGCTGCTGTACGGAAATCGACTCTATAACTCAAACGTTATAAAGTAGGTACGTTTATTGTGCGCAGATACACAGGGTTCTCTCCACCACAAGCAAGCATCTCAAAGCAGCAGCACAACTTTAGAATTTTTTTTTTTTTTAACTGTATCAAAGCCTACACATAGTAAGTAGCTAAAGCCACCTACTTTCCCTTCTTGTGCTAATTAGCTTATCAGTCCTTTTGCTTCTGCAGATTCTTGCAAGGGTCACAGGCGGGGGCTCTGGGAGGAAGGCCATTTGTCCTCCTCATGATGTACTTTCACCTCTCGCCTGGAATGCGAGGATGTTACAAGCTTGCAGTGTCTTTATCAGTCTGAGCTAATTTCTGTGCTTATGAGGGCCCATAGATGTATTTCAGCCATCTCTTTTTCTTTGTCAAAGAGATATGCGGGTCGGCTCTGCTCAATCAAGGGAGCAGCCGTGGGGTGATACCATTATGTCCTTGAATTCTGGCCTTTTACCTTTTCTTCAAGTTAGCATAAAGTTATCACAAGTAAGCCCTCTGCTATGAGAGAAAGACAGACACCCCCACCCCCACCCCCCCCGCCAGACCATTCCACATGACCATCTAGCTGAACTTCAAGCTCTATACTTCATATCTGATTGTGATCCTATACCTAATCCTATACCTGCACATCATAGCAGGCAGAGGCAGCACAGAGATGGGGCTGAGGGGGCCAAGGGGTCCTCTGGAGAAGGTGGCAGGTCAAGGAAAAGACAAGAGAAAGGGGAGGGGAAGAGAAGGGGTAGACAGTAAGACAAGGATAGAAACCAAAAGCGGGGACAAAGAGGAATGCAGGAGGAAAACTAGACAGGAACAAACAACCAGTGACAGGGAGGAGAGACCAGAGAGGTAGGCAAACAAGAGAGAGCAGGGAAGTAAACAATGGGCAGGAGGAAGGAGGGGCAGACACGGAGGGATAGAGATGGTGAAAGTGGAGAGACAGAGGGCTAGGGTAAAGAGAGAGAAAGGAGGGCAGAGAGCGTGACAAAAGACAGGGGGAGTAGAGAAAGACTGAGAAACAAACAGTAGTAGGACAAAGAGACATGCAAAGCCCAGGGAGTAAGAGAGAGGGGAGACAAGTGAGAGGCTGAAAGACAAGGAGACAAGGAAAGACGGCACAGAGACAGACAAACAGGACAGGCTGAGAGACAGCCAAAGGCAACAGTGGAAAGAAACACACAGCATAGCTGATAGGGAGAGAGACAGACAAATGACAGGGCCAGAGAAAGACAGATACACACAGGGAGAGGAGGAGACAGTCTAACTCTGACTACTAAAAATAAATCACTAAAACCATACAAAAAAATTGACACTGAACACAGAGCATAAAATACTTTATTATGTCTATACCTCTATGATCTCTAAACACTAAAGAGATAAATTTCATACATGATAACAGAATCTTAAGAGGCTTCTAAACACTATTAACAGTCATATCCAAAGCTGCTACAACACACATGCACATCAAAATACCATTTTTTCTTTTGGCCAACACATGTGATTGTTTTCCTTGCAGTGGACATACTCTCATAAAACTCATGTCACTGACTGGGTTCTTTCCATTAATCCCCAAAAGCAGTGAGAGCTCTGCCATCCTGGATATGTTCTCAACTATGGCACCTGCACTTAACTAGAAAGAGAAATTTAGTCATGAAAGTCCCAATATCACTAAAAACCGTCTACAGTGTTCACTACCTCTAAATCCAATTGACCCCACCTACATTGCAATCCAGTCCTCCCCAAACCACCCAGCTAGGCTGTCTCTGGGCCATTCCACCACAGCTTCCAGAATTCACTTGCTACAGCCATTTGACAAGCAATCCTCCCTGAATCAACAGGTAATTGGGACATTCTGCAAAAGCCCTCCAAATGAAGCACAGCTGCAAAAACCCACCCTGCACAACGTGTCTCAGGAACACAATTCCCATTGCTCTGCAAAAATATCACCCTGCTTGCAAAAACCCCAGTGCAAGCAGCACATGCCCCCAGACTTTGGCAACAACATAAAACTCATAGACCAAGCAGAGAAAAAAAGACCCAGCCACAAGGAGACAATATCCCCCAGCAGGGATTTTTGTGGGGGTGGGTGGTATGCTTTGTATTTTTTATTATTACAATGTTATAACTAAGTGTGGACTGCTCCTGAACAAAAAACTTCACACACACACAAAGGTTAACCATACTCACAAATCAACCGTCAGACCACATGTGCTCATCCTACACCTAAATCAACTCAGAAGCAGCCCCCATGTGTGGGACATCACCCCAACTCTACAATGGCTCCTGGCACACTCTCATTCTGCAAACACCTTTGCTGCTTTACGTAACACTAAAGACTCACACTGCATAACCCAAAGCCTACGGAACCACTTTGCTCCCCCTGACACACTAACTCCTGTCTCACTTGAAAACAACATGCCAGGGAAATTAGCTAAAAGATTGACTGCTATGATGTGAAGCACAATGTACTACCTGGAAAAAAAGTGACTAGACGACAAGCCACTATCACACTATATATTACAGCACCTCAATACAGAGCCACACGGTGCACAGCAAGCCCAATACAGCAGCACGCTATCCCTTACACCACCCCAATATAGAGGCATGTGGTGTAAAGTGAGCACAATACAGACACACACTATCCATTTGTGGTGGTTTAGCCCTGGCTGGAGACCAGACACCCATCAAAGTCGGTCTGTCACTCCCCTTTGTATTTGGACAGGGGAGAAAATGTATATTGGTGGGCTTAGGAATCAACATAAGGACAAGGAGAGATCATCCTGCCATCAACAACATGGGCAAAACAGACTCAACACAGAGTGAAGGAAAGAAAACCATCTAATTTCTTACACTACACTACAAAAACACTGAAAGCAGAGTCAGAAGCACAACCAAATCTTAAAACAATGCGACCAGATCTTAAAACACTTTCCCTCCACCACTCCCTCCTCAACAGACTTTAGTCAGGGTTTTTGCTCTCTTCTTCTCCCCCATCGTGGCATCACGGTGGGGGGTAGGGGGTTTCGGTCAGTTCCTTGCAAGTTGGTTTCCTTCTCGGCCAGGGTGGGGGGGCATTCATTCCACAATTAGAAAAGAAGTTAATTTGGTACAGACACCAAGGCCAGGGAGGGTGGGGGAGGGGCCAAAGAGGGCCCTCTTGGAAAATTGAGGCCAAAGCGGGGCCCTCTGGGACAATGGGGCCCAACAGGGGGGCCAAAGGGGTCCCTATCTCAAAATGGAGACAAATAGGGGGCCAAAGCGGGGCCCTATCGCAAAACAGGGGCCAAAGGGGGTGCTAAAGAGGCGGCCCAAGGGGGCCAAATTTAAACCTATCACAAGTGCTCCCTAATTCACAACCCAATTTGGACCACCTATACTATAACCCGTTCTTCAAGCCATCCTTCTAGGATGACTCCCTGCCCTTTCACCGATGCTACGACAAGTCTCTCCCTGGAACTAAAACTATATACCTTCCTGCAAGAAGTCACAGCTGTGACAATGCATAAAACCCTACCAGAGACAGCTGACACAGCACACCTCAGGAGCACAGTCTTCAGGGGCCTCCAAAATGATTGCCCTGACTGCTAAAACCCCAGCCCAAGGACCGCCTGCACCCAAACTTAGGTGACAGTCACCTCGCAGACCAGCCAGTACTGGGGAAAAAAACCCCAACTAGCCAGGGGGAAAAAAAAATATCCACCAGCTGAGGTTTTTTTTAATTAAAAGATATCTAATTCCTGAGGCTTGAGCAAGCCTGAAACAAAAATGTAGCACACACACACAAGGTTAGCCACACTAACTCCCCAACAGTCTGCCCACACCTGCTGAGGCACACCAAAACCAGAGCCAGCCCACCTGCAGCCACCCCAATGGGCTATCACCCCGGCTAGCCCACCTTCTTGTGGCATTCCTCGCAAGTCCTATCTCGTCAGATGGTTATGTGTCATCTCCAGCTCCCATCTGAAAAAAACAATATTTATTGAGTCACCCTGATGCCAAGCAATAGCCCCACAATTCCTGAACTCTCACTTCTATTTAGGAATGCTGTCTAGAGTGTGACTACAGATCACCACAATAGCACAGCAAGAGAAGAATGACCAAAAGCTTCCAAGATGTGAGAACAAACCATGCCCTGAGCTTGCTCTGGTCAAAGAGGAGCCCAATTGGCACGATGGTGACAAGTGAGCACAGGTGTTAGAACCTAGTCTCTAGGGAGTCAAGAGGTACGCTGTGCCCCTGCAAGCAAAAAAGAGAACACTTACACCTGGAGAAAGAGTAAGAGACAAGAAAACATGACATACATGTATAAACACAGAGGCAGTCTGGAACTGCCCAGCACACCCTAGAATCACAGTGACCGATAACAGGTTCCTCCTATTGTCACCTTAGTCACCCTCTCTGCCACTGCTCCCCAGCTTGCCCTTTTCTCCTACTCCCTTGACTTAGCATTGAAAAGTCCAGGGAACCCAAACCCATTCTTGAGAGGAATGGAGATGCACACTGGAGGTCTGCTAAGTGGGAGGTGACCGTCAGGTGCCACCTGTAAAATGTAAGAAACTGTGGTTAGACCTTCAATGACAGGATCTGCTTAATGGAGCCACACTTCAGGTATTGCATACAACACCTCCTGCCAAAGTCTGAAGTCTGTAACGTGCTGTAAGAGAAATCGAGTCCCAATATTTATAGTCAAAGGACCCGCTGCAACCTGTATTGGTTCTAGAAGGATCACAGTTCTCTGAAAACAATGAGGAAAAGCCATAAACTGTCCTGTAACCTGGAAGATAGTTGCCTTTGATACCCATAACTTTATTAGGAAATGCTAGCGAGAAACTTATTCAAACACTATCCAGATAAGCTTAACACCAGACTTTCTATCACCTACATGCTGCTTAACATTGAGTACTCCTTAAGCTCTTACCTCAGGTGCATCTTTCCAAAAACCCAAGCGGAATACAAAGCTCCATCTGCTGAATGAAAGCCAGAGCACTGAAGCTGGAGAAAGCCAGCAGGAGAATGAGGTGCCTAAGGGAAGACTGGTGGCTTATATACCCCAGGCCCCACCCACCACCCTTCCCATGGCCCCCTGGGAAAGGGGAGGGTCCTGCCTGTAGAAGATATAAAAGCACTGGAGGAGCTGAAGACGGTTTTCTGACCTGAGTTAGCTTTGTGGGATGCGGGCTGCTGAATGGAGAAAGTGACTCTCACCAAAAACAATGATGCTGTTTCTTTCTGCAGCTGCATCTGTTATACTGGTATGTAAATAGTTTTAATTTTTCTGGGCTGTAGATAGAAACAGTTAAAAATTAGATGAAACTTGGTAGGAAAATGGCTACTTATGCATAGTAAAAGTACTATTTTTATAACACATGTGTATGTCATATTTTTGTGTAGCTGGATGCTGAGCGAGAGACTGGGGACTGCAGAAAATAGCTGCTGGAATGCTCTGCCAGCCCCCAAAAGTGTAAACATTGGGCAATTCAGGACCAAAGTTGTTCTGACCAGGGCTGAGCCAATCAGAGATGGATTTATAGTGCCTCTGAGAATCACATATAGAATAAAAAAAACCCCTGAAGCAGTGGTATTTTGCCACTGGAAAAGGGAGTGAGAAGATTTAACGAGCTGTGCAGACACCAAGGCTGGGGAGGGTGGGGGAGGAGGCACCCCAGGAGCCAGAAAGGAAAATGTCCTTGCAGCCCTATGGAGAAAACCTATGGTGGAGTAGGTCTGTCCCCCTGCAGTCCATGGAAAATGCCTCAACCCCACCTGTAACCTGTGGAGAGGCTCCATGCTGGATAAAGCAGGTAGGGACATAGAGAAGATGCTGCAACCCTGTGTTGGGATAAGCCCCTGCCAGCACTTGCAGCCATGAAGAGAATCAGAGAGACTGAGATGAGCGAGAGAGAGTTTTGCACTGGAACAGGTTTGCTGGGGAGAGCTTGTAACCCTGTGGAGGACTGGGACTGAGAGATATTGTGATTTATGACTGCCTGCCATAGCAGTGACCCACAGTGGAGCAGATGATGAACAGATAAAGCCCTAGGGGCAGAAACTCATGTTGGATAAAGTTCATGGAGAACTGTCTCTCATGGGTGGAAAACTTTCGGAAGAGCATGCAGTAGGTCCTTGGAGAAACATGAGGCCATTTTAGCCTGGAAAACACCATTTTATTCGGGGAGGGGGGAGAGATAGGGGGAATCATCTCATTAACCACCGATTTTATCCTATAAAAACTAAAAGCTTTATTCTCTAAAAACACCATGGGATTTTTCCTATAAAATGCCAATTTATTCTAAAAAGCACCCTTTTTTCCCCCTAAAAAGCCCCACCTGTTTTATTCTATATAAACTGCTTTTTGTCCTACAAAATGCTATTTCTAAGCTGTAAAATACATTTTTAAACACGGTTTTACTCAGTAAACTACCAGCTTGATCCTATAAACTACCATTTTCCTCTGTGCACAAGGGTTAGTTGGGGGTGTGGGTGTGACTGACCCTGACCAAGTGCAATTTCCCTGCTGATCCCAGCCCAGCAATAGCTACCAAACAACAGGTGTCAGGACTGAAAGATGTTCCCATCCTGAAATGGCCTGAGGCCTTCCTTCCACAGGCAAATGGATAAATGGAAAATTGGAGAGACAGAGAGAGTGGCAAGGGTGGATGACTATATCAGGGGGACCATTTTCAGCGAGGGACACCCCGGAACCAAAATCACCTGGAACCAAAGTCAGCGGGTCAATGTTTCTGGGGGGGATGATGATGATGATGATGGCTTTCAGCGACGCACCCCCGGAACAAAAAGCACTCAGAACCAAAATCAGCGGGCCAATGTTTTTATGTGGGTGTCAAGAAGAGTGGAGAACCTATAATTGGAGAGGACCAAGGACAATGTGCCACAACAAAGGGTCAGATACAGGGAGTATATAAGGAATGGGACCTACAGTGAGGAGGGATTAAGAAAGGGGGATAAAGAAGGCAGTGTTAAACCAGGGTTGCAAAGGAGGGGGATCCAGAAGGGCAAGGGAATGAAGAGAGCAGGGTGAAGATGGGAAGAGCACCACAAACAGGGGAGACCATGAAGGGGCCACACATCACAGACTGGGTGGGGGCAGAGCAAGAAAGGAGAGGGGGAACATAGAGAGGGGGGAACCAAGTAACTGGGTAGGACATAAAGAAGGGAGTAGGAGGACCACAGGTGGGGGAAGACATAGTAGGGGGACTGAGAAGAGGGGAAACAGGGGGAAGGACCAAAACAGGGGAACAAAGAGGGGGAGGGACAAAGGACAGGACTGTAGAGAGGCAAGGGACAGTGGCGGGGAAACAAGCACAGAAGGGGCAAGAAGAAGCACTGGAGGGGGGAGCACCTAATGCGGGGACAAGAGGTCCTCCAGCAAAGGTGGGAGTTTAAAAAACAGACAAAGAGAAAGGGGAAAGGAAGAGATAGAGTGGGACACTAAAACCAGGACAAACTAAGAGAGGGAAGCAAGAGGAATCCAGAAGGCAAACTAGACAGAAACAAACAAGGCAGGGCAAAGAGGAAAGACTAGAAAGGTAGACAAAGGGACAGGGGGGAACCAAACAACTTGGGGGAAGGTGGGGGGCAGACACATAGAGATAGACAAAGAGGGTCAAAGTAGGGAGAGAGAGGCGACTGGGGTAAAGAGGGAGAGAAAGCAGGGCAGAGCTGGAGGGCGGCAGGACAGAGTACAAAAAGACTGAGAAACAAACAGCAGTAAGGACAAAGAGAGACAAAGACCAGGGAGTGAGAAAGGCGTGGAGACACCTGAAGGGCTGGTAGATAAGGAGACAAAAAGAAAGAGGGTGCAAAGAACAAGAAAGAAACAAACAGGACAGGCATAGAGACACCCAAGACAACAGGGGAAAGAAACTCACAGACATAGATGATGGGGAGAGAAACAGACAAATGACAGGGCCAGAGAAAGACAGATACACACAGGGAGAGGAGGAGACAGTCTAACTCTGACTACTAAAAAGAAATCACTAAAGCCATACAAAAAATTGACACTGAACACAGAGCACAAAATACTTTATTATGTCTATACTTCTATGATCTTTTTCTCTTTAGTGTTTAAATTTTATACATGATAAAAAAACTCTTAACAGTGTTTCAAAACCTCTTAACTGTCATATCCAATGCTGCTACAATGCACAGGCATCAACATACCATTTTTTCTTTTGGTCAACGCATGTGATTATTTTCCTTGAAGTGGACATACTCATGTACAAAATGACATCAGTGGCTGAGTTCTTTCCATTAATCCCCAAAAGCATTGACAGCTCTGCCATCCTGGATATGTTCTGAACAACTATTGCACTTCACAGGAGAAAGAGAAATTTAGTAATGAAAGTCCCAATATCACTAAAAACCATCTACAGTGTTCACTACCTCTAAATCCAATTGACCCCACCTACATTGCAATCCCATCCTCCCCAAACCACCTGGCCAGGCTGGCTCCAACATTCCACTATAGCTGCCAGAACTCACTTGCTGCAACCATTTGACAAACAATCCTCCCTGAATCAACAGGCAATTGGGACATTCTGCAAAAACACTCCAAAGGAAGGACACCTGCAAAAAACCAGCCTGCACAAAATGCCTTAGCAACACAATTCCTATAGCTCTGCAAAAATATCACCCTGCCCGCAAAAACCCCAGCCCAGGCAGCACATGTCCCCAAGCTTTGGCAAAAACAGTCAAAACTCAGACCAAGCAGAGAAAAGAAAACGCAGCCACACGGACAAAAGGTTAACCACATTCACAAATCAACCCTCAGACCACATGTGCTAATCCTAGACCTAAATGAACCCAGAAGCAGCCCGCATCTGTAGGACATCATCCCAAATTCACAATGATTTCTGGCACACTCTCACTCTGCAAACATCATTGCTATATTTAATAAAGACTCACATTGCATAAAACAAAGCCTAGAGAACTACTTTGACTAAATTAGTCTGCCTTGAAAACAACATTCCAGGAAAACAACCTGAAAGATTGACTGCTGAGATGTGAAGGAAGATCTCCTACACAAAAAAAAGAATCTAAACCCCAAGACACTGAATTAAAATGTAAAAACACAGAGCCAAAGAACGCACTCCAAACCTGATAAAGGCACGATCGCCATTATGCCACCCAAAAATCCACTCAAACAGCGCAAGCCTAGACTGATACAGAGGCAGACGGCTCTCTCAATCCACAACCACAGTTAAGACTAATTTGGCAGAGGTTAAACCCCCTTGCGTTCCAGCCCACCTCAGATTGCTCTGGGTGGCTGGGGGCGGCTAGGCTTAACTCCCAAGGCATGTCCAATTAGGTGCTTCCTTGGGACCAGGTCTTCCCAATCCGCAGGAACAGAGTTCAGACTCAAAACAGAGTCAGGGTTCCAGTCGCTGTATTGGGCCTACAAGCAGCACGCAAGAGAATGCGGGACCGAAAGAGAAAAGTGTGGAAAAGAGAGCGTGCTTGAGAGCAAGGGAGAGCGCAACCACACGCTTGACAGCAAGTGGGCGATTGCCATACCTACCATCACAGAGCTGCAGCCTCCCATTGGTCCGAAGCGACTGCACATCGGGTGGGGAATTCCATTTCTTGCTAGCTGTCACGGTTCAGCGCTTGGTCCACGGGGGAGGACCGATCCTCCGCAGACTCGCCCCCTTGCCTGGCAGTTCTTCTTGGTTCTACTCTCTCCAATGATACCTATTCATTAGGTTACCTCACACACCTATATATATTCATAACCTGTCCCTGCTGCGTATTAAAATGAGTTCCAAGAGGTGATCTCCGTAATCCCCTCCCTTGGAACAAAACAAAGGATAGCACGCTACACGTTCCACCACCAAAACACCCAGGCCCGCGACGTGAGACAAGCCCAACACAGACGCACAAGGTGCGTGACAAGCCCGATACGGAGACGATCGCTTCACCTTCTCGTTGCGCTCGCACAGGTCGCAGTGTCCCACCGATGCTGCCCGCCGTAGCCTGCAAGAGCAAAAGCCAAAGTCACCGGCCAAGGAACTGCCAAAACCCATTCCCCACCCTCCGTTCTCTTACCCTCACCAATTGTTCGCCTTACCTCCGTCACATAGGGGTGGCCACGCCGAGGCTCGGGCCTGGCCTAGACAGCCCAAGAAGGTAGGCCAGTATCTGACTCCGCAACGCCACTCCGGAGGCCTAGGAACAGCTCACATGCATTGCATCAACCTCCCCTGGAAATCGCCTGCTCTCCTCCTTGCTTTGCACCGTCAAAGAGACGCAGGCAACTCCTGAAGTACTCTCAGAGCCGCCAACCGCCTCCTGCGGCCGACCCCACCTGCCAACCTACCTTCTCGTGGCGCCCCACTCCACGCCTCCGCTTTGGCTTGGGATGCCCGGAGGGCGGCCCGGCTGACAAGCCCAACAGATTCTTAGGCAAGTCCCCCCGATGCCATCTCACCGCTGCGCAATTCCAGAGCTCATGCTGCTGTTTAGCGCGGGGCACCGTGACGTCGAGCCACGTAAGCCATTCACCCCGATGCCATCCCATGGCCGGCAGAGGCGGGCAGTCACAACAGTCCACTCACAGTCCAGCCAGGACCGGGAGAAAATAAAAACACGGGGCCAGCAGAAGAAAAACTAAAAACGCCCTGGCTGGGTATTTTTATTCCAAATCCAAGACCTCAGGCTTGAGTACACCTTCTACAAATACTTCACAGACACACACACACACAGAGTTAGCCACACTAAATCCCCAACAGCCTGCCCACACCTGCTGAGGCACACCAAAACCAGAGCCAGCCCACCTGCAGCAACTGCAATGGGCCATCAGTCCAAGACGGCGCAAGGCAAGCCCAATGATCCAGAGGCAGACGGCGCAAGGCAAGCCCGGTGATCCAGAGGCAGACGGCGCAAGGCAAGCCCGGTGATCCAGAGGCAGACGGCGCAAGGCACGAGCAAAGGCAAGCCCGGTGATCCAGAGGCACACGGCTCTCTCAATCCACAACCACAGTTAAGACTAATTTGGCAGAGGTTAAACCCCCTTGCGTTCCAGCCCACCTCAGATTGCTCTGGGTGGCTGGGGGCGGCTAGGCTTAACTCCCGAGGCATGTCCAATTAGGTGCTTCCTTGGGACCAGGTCTTCCCAATCCGCAGGAACAGAGTTCAGACTCAAAACAGAGTCAGGGTTCCAGTCGCTGTATTGGGCCTACAAGCAGCACGCAAGAGAATGCGGGACCGAAAGAGAAAAGTGTGGAAAAGAGAGCGTGCTTGAGAGCAAGGGAGAGCGCAACCACACGCTTGACAGCAAGTGGGCGATTGCCATACCTACCATCACAGAGCTGCAGCCTCCCATTGGTCCGAAGCGACTGCACATCGGGTGGGGAATTCCATTTCTTGCTAGCTGTCACGGTTCAGCGCTTGGTCCACGGGGGAGGACCGATCCTCCGCAGACTCGCCCCCTTGCCTGGCAGTTCTTCTTGGTTCTACTCTCTCCAATGATACCTATTCATTAGGTTACCTCACACACCTATATATATTCATAACCTGTCCCTGCTGCGTATTAAAATGAGTTCCAAGAGGTGATCTCCGTAATCCCCTCCCTTGGAACAAAACAAAGGATAGCACGCTACACGTTCCACCACCAAAACACCCAGGCCCGCGACGTGAGACAAGCCCAACACAGACGCACAAGGTGCGTGACAAGCCCGATACAGAGACGATCGCTTCACCTTCTCGTTGCGCTCGCACAGGTCGCAGTGTCCCACCGATGCTGCCCGCCGTAGCCTGCAAGAGCAAAAGCCAAAGTCACCGGCCAAGGAACTGCCAAAACCCATTCCCCACCCTCCGTTCTCTTACCCTCACCAATTGTTCGCCTTACCTCCGTCACATAGGGGTGGCCACGCCGAGGCTCGGGCCTGGCCTAGACAGCCCAAGAAGGTAGGCCAGTATCTGACTCCGCAACGCCACTCCGGAGGCCTAGGAACAGCTCACATGCATTGCATCAACCTCCCCTGGAAATCGCCCGCTCTCCTCCTTGCTTTGCACCGTCAAAGAGACGCAGGCAACTCCTGAAGTACTCTCAGAGCCGCCAACCGCCTCCTGCGGCCGACCCCACCTCCCAACCTACCTTCTCGTGGCGCCCCACTCCACGCCTCCGCTTTGGCTTGGGATGCCCGGAGGGCGGCCCGGCTGACAAGCCCAACAGATTCTTAGGCAAGTCCCCCCGATGCCATCTCACCGCTGCGCAATTCCAGAGCTCATGCTGCTGTTTAGCGCGGGGCACCGTGACGTCGAGCCACGTAAGCCATTCACCCCGATGCCATCCCATGGCCGGCAGAGGCGGGCAGTCACAACAGTCCACTCACAGTCCAGCCAGGACCGGGAGAAAATAAAAACACGGGGCCAGCAGAAGAAAAACTAAAAACGCCCTGGCTGGGTATTTTTATTCCAAATCCAAGACCTCAGGCTTGAGTACACCTTCTACAAATACTTCACAGACACACACACACACACACACAGAGTTAGCCACACTAAATCCCCAACAGCCTGCCCACACCTGCTGAGGCACACCAAAACCAGAGCCAGCCCACCTGCAGCAACTGCAATGGGCCATCAGTCCAAGACGGCGCAAGGCAAGCCCGGTGATCCAGAGGCAGACGGCGCAAGGCAAGCCCGGTGATCCAGAGGCAGACGGCGCAAGGCACGAGCGAAGGCAAGCCCGGTGATCCAGAGGCACACGGCTCTCTCAATCCACAACCACAGTTAAGACTAATTTGGCAGAGGTTAAACCCCCTTGCGTTCCAGCCCACCTCAGATTGCTCTGGGTGGCTGGGGGCGGCTAGGCTTAACTCCCGAGGCATGTCCAATTAGGTGCTTCCTTGGGACCAGGTCTTCCCAATCCGCAGGAACAGAGTTCAGACTCAAAACAGAGTCAGGGTTCCAGTCGCTGTATTGGGCCTACAAGCAGCACGCAAGAGAATGCGGGACCGAAAGAGAAAAGTGTGGAAAAGAGAGCGTGCTTGAGAGCAAGGGAGAGCGCAACCACACGCTTGACAGCAAGTGGGCGATTGCCATACCTACCATCACAGAGCTGCAGCCTCCCATTGGTCCGAAGCGACTGCACATCGGGTGGGGAATTCCATTTCTTGCTAGCTGTCACGGTTCAGCGCTTGGTCCACGGAGGAGGACCGATCCTCCGCAGACTCGCCCCCTTGCCTGGCAGTTCTTCTTGGTTCTACTCTCTCCAATGATACCTATTCATTAGGTTACCTCACACACCTATATATATTCATAACCTGTCCCTGCTGCGTATTAAAATGAGTTCCAAGAGGTGATCTCCGTAATCCCCTCCCTTGGAACAAAACAAAGGATAGCACGCTACACGTTCCACCACCAAAACACCCAAGGCAAGCGACGTGAGACAAGCCCAACACAGACGCACAAGGTGCGTGACAAGCCCGATACGGAGACGATCGCTTCACCTTCTCGTTGCGCTCGCACAGGTCGCAGTGTCCCACCGATGCTGCCCGCCGTAGCCTGCAAGAGCAAAAGCCAAAGTCACCGGCCAAGGAACTGCCAAAACCCATTCCCCACCCTCCGTTCTCTTACCCTCACCAATTGTTCGCCTTACCTCCGTCACATAGGGGTGGTCACGCCGAGGCTCGGGCCTGGCCTAGACAGCCCAAGAAGGTAGGCCAGTATCTGACTCCGCAACACCACTCCGGAGGCCTAGGAACAGCTCACATGCATTGCATCAACCTCCCCTGGAAATCGCCTGCTCTCCTCCTTGCTTTGCACCGTCAAAGAGACGCAGGCAACTCCTGAAGTACTCTCAGAGCCGCCAACCGCCTCCTGCGGCCGACCCCACCTGCCAACCTACCTTCTCGTGGCGCCCCACTCCACGCCTCCGCTTTGGCTTGGGATGCCCGGAGGGCGGCCCGGCTGACAAGCCCAACAGATTCTTAGGCAAGTCCCCCCGATGCCATCTCACCGCTGCGCAATTCCAGAGCTCATGCTGCTGTTTAGCGCGGGGCACCGTGACGTCGAGCCACGTAAGCCATTCACCCCGATGCCATCCCATGGCCGGCAGAGGCGGGCAGTCACAACAGTCCACTCACAGTCCAGCCAGGACCGGGAGAAAATAAAAACACGGGGCCAGCAGAAGAAAAACTAAAAACGCCCTGGCTGGGTATTTTTATTCCAAATCCAAGACCTCAGGCTTGAGTACACCTTCTACAAATACTTCACAGACACACACACACACACACACACACAGAGTTAGCCACACTAAATCCCCAACAGCCTGCCCACACCTGCTGAGGCACACCAAAACCAGAGCCAGCCCACCTGCAGCAACTGCAATGGGCCATCAGTCCAAGACGGCGCAAGGCAAGCCCAATGATCCAGAGGCAGACGGCGCAAGGCAAGCCCGGTGATCCAGAGGCAGACGGCGCAAGGCAAGCCCGGTGATCCAGAGGCAGACGGCGCAAGGCACGAGCGAAGGCAAGCCCGGTGATCCAGAGGCACACGGCTCTCTCAATCCACAACCACAGTTAAGACTAATTTGGCAGAGGTTAAACCCCCTTGCGTTCCAGCCCACCTCAGATTGCTCTGGGTGGCTGGGGGCGGCTAGGCTTAACTCCCGAGGCATGTCCAATTAGGTGCTTCCTTGGGACCAGGTCTTCCCAATCCGCAGGAACAGAGTTCAGACTCAAAACAGAGTCAGGGTTCCAGTCGCTGTATTGGGCCTACAAGCAGCACGCAAGAGAATGCGGGACCGAAAGAGAAAAGTGTGGAAAAGAGAGCGTGCTTGAGAGCAAGGGAGAGCGCAACCACACGCTTGACAGCAAGTGGGCGATTGCCATACCTACCATCACAGAGCTGCAGCCTCCCATTGGTCCGAAGCGACTGCACATCGGGTGGGGAATTCCATTTCTTGCTAGCTGTCACGGTTCAGCGCTTGGTCCACGGGGGAGGACCGATCCTCCGCAGACTCGCCCCCTTGCCTGGCAGTTCTTCTTGGTTCTACTCTCTCCAATGATACCTATTCATTAGGTTACCTCACACACCTATATATATTCATAACCTGTCCCTGCTGCGTATTAAAATGAGTTCCAAGAGGTGATCTCCGTAATCCCCTCCCTTGGAACAAAACAAAGGATAGCACGCTACACGTTCCACCACCAAAACACCCAGGCAAGCGACGTGAGACAAGCCCAACACAGACGCACAAGGTGCGTGACAAGCCCGATACGGAGACGATCGCTTCACCTTCTCGTTGCGCTCGCACAGGTCGCAGTGTCCCACCGATGCTGCCCGCCGTAGCCTGCAAGAGCAAAAGCCAAAGTCACCGGCCAAGGAACTGCCAAAACCCATTCCCCACCCTCCGTTCTCTTACCCTCACCAATTGTTCGCCTTACCTCCGTCACATAGGGGTGGTCACGCCGAGGCTCGGGCCTGGCCTAGACAGCCCAAGAAGGTAGGCCAGTATCTGACTCCGCAACGCCACTCCGGAGGCCTAGGAACAGCTCACATGCATTGCATCAACCTCCCCTGGAAATCGCCTGCTCTCCTCCTTGCTTTGCACCGTCAAAGAGACGCAGGCAACTCCTGAAGTACTCTCAGAGCCGCCAACCGCCTCCTGCGGCCGACCCCACCTCCCAACCTACCTTCTCGTGGCGCCCCACTCCACGCCTCCGCTTTGGCTTGGGATGCCCGGAGGGCGGCCCGGCTGACAAGCCCAACAGATTCTTAGGCAAGTCCCCCCGATGCCATCTCACCGCTGCGCAATTCCAGAGCTCATGCTGCTGTTTAGCGCGGGGCACCGTGACGTCGAGCCACGTAAGCCATTCACCCCGATGCCATCCCATGGCCGGCAGAGGCGGGCAGTCACAACAGTCCACTCACAGTCCAGCCAGGACCGGGAGAAAATAAAAACACGGGGCCAGCAGAAGAAAAACTAAAAACGCCCTGGCTGGGTATTTTTATTCCAAATCCAAGACCTCAGGCTTGAGTACACCTTCTACAAATACTTCACAGACACACACACACACAGAGTTAGCCACACTAAATCCCCAACAGCCTGCCCACACCTGCTGAGGCACACCAAAACCAGAGCTAGCCCACCTGCAGCAACTGCAATGGGCCATCAGTCCAAGACGGCGCAAGGCAAGCCCAATGATCCAGAGGCAGACGGCGCAAGGCAAGCCCGGTGATCCAGAGGCAGACGGCGCAAGGCAAGCCCGGTGATCCAGAGGCACACGGCTCTCTCAATCCACAACCACAGTTAAGACTAATTTGGCAGAGGTTAAACCCCCTTGCGTTCCAGCCCACCTCAGATTGCTCTGGGTGGCTGGGGGCGGCTAGGCTTAACTCCCGAGGCATGTCCAATTAGGTGCTTCCTTGGGACCAGGTCTTCCCAATCCGCAGGAACAGAGTTCAGACTCAAAACAGAGTCAGGGTTCCAGTCGCTGTATTGGGCCTACAAGCAGCACGCAAGAGAATGCGGGACCGAAAGAGAAAAGTGTGGAAAAGAGAGCGTGCTTGAGAGCAAGGGAGAGCGCAACCACACGCTTGACAGCAAGTGGGCGATTGCCATACCTACCATCACAGAGCTGCAGCCTCCCATTGGTCCGAAGCGACTGCACATCGGGTGGGGAATTCCATTTCTTGCTAGCTGTCACGGTTCAGCGCTTGGTCCACGGGGGAGGACCGATCCTCCGCAGACTCGCCCCCTTGCCTGGCAGTTCTTCTTGGTTCTACTCTCTCCAATGATACCTATTCATTAGGTTACCTCACACACCTATATATATTCATAACCTGTCCCTGCTGCGTATTAAAATGAGTTCCAAGAGGTGATCTCCGTAATCCCCTCCCTTGGAACAAAACAAAGGATAGCACGCTACACGTTCCACCACCAAAACACCCAGGCAAGCGACGTGAGACAAGCCCAACACAGACGCACAAGGTGCGTGACAAGCCCGATACGGAGACGATCGCTTCACCTTCTCGTTGCGCTCGCACAGGTCGCAGTGTCCCACCGATGCTGCCCGCCGTAGCCTGCAAGAGCAAAAGCCAAAGTCACCGGCCAAGGAACTGCCAAAACCCATTCCCCACCCTCCGTTCTCTTACCCTCACCAATTGTTCGCCTTACCTCCGTCACATAGGGGTGGTCACGCCGAGGCTCGGGCCTGGCCTAGACAGCCCAAGAAGGTAGGCCAGTATCTGACTCCGCAACGCCACTCCGGAGGCCTAGGAACAGCTCACATGCATTGCATCAACCTCCCCTGGAAATCGCCTGCTCTCCTCCTTGCTTTGCACCGTCAAAGAGACGCAGGCAACTCCTGAAGTACTCTCAGAGCCGCCAACCGCCTCCTGCGGCCGACCCCACCTCCCAACCTACCTTCTCGTGGCGCCCCACTCCACGCCTCCGCTTTGGCTTGGGATGCCCGGAGGGCGGCCCGGCTGACAAGCCCAACAGATTCTTAGGCAAGTCCCCCCGATGCCATCTCACCGCTGCGCAATTCCAGAGCTCATGCTGCTGTTTAGCGCGGGGCACCGTGACGTCGAGCCACGTAAGCCATTCACCCCGATGCCATCCCATGGCCGGCAGAGGCGGGCAGTCACAACAGTCCACTCACAGTCCAGCCAGGACCGGGAGAAAATAAAAACACGGGGCCAGCAGAAGAAAAACTAAAAACGCCCTGGCTGGGTATTTTTATTCCAAATCCAAGACCTCAGGCTTGAGTACACCTTCTACAAGTACTTCACAGACACACACACACACAGAGTTAGCCACACTAAATCCCCAACAGCCTGCCCACACCTGCTGAGGCACACCAAAACCAGAGCCAGCCCACCTGCAGCAACTGCAATGGGCCACCAGTCCAAGACGGCGCAAGGCAAGCCCAGTGATCCAGAGGCAGACGGCGCAAGGCAAGCCCGGTGATCCAGAGGCAGACGGCGCAAGGCACGAGCGAAGGCAAGCCCGGTGATCCAGAGGCACACGGCTCTCTCAATCCACAACCACAGTTAAGACTAATTTGGCAGAGGTTAAACCCCCTTGCGTTCCAGCCCACCTCAGATTGCTCTGGGTGGCTGGGGGCGGCTAGGCTTAACTCCCGAGGCATGTCCAATTAGGTGCTTCCTTGGGACCAGGTCTTCCCAATCCGCAGGAACAGAGTTCAGACTCAAAACAGAGTCAGGGTTCCAGTCGCTGTATTGGGCCTACAAGCAGCACGCAAGAGAATGCGGGACCGAAAGAGAAAAGTGTGGAAAAGAGAGCGTGCTTGAGAGCAAGGGAGAGCGCAACCACACGCTTGACAGCAAGTGGGCGATTGCCATACCTACCATCACAGAGCTGCAGCCTCCCATTGGTCCGAAGCGACTGCACATCGGGTGGGGAATTCCATTTCTTGCTAGCTGTCACGGTTCAGCGCTTGGTCCACGGGGGAGGACCGATCCTCCGCAGACTCGCCCCCTTGCCTGGCAGTTCTTCTTGGTTCTACTCTCTCCAATGATACCTATTCATTAGGTTACCTCACACACCTATATATATTCATAACCTGTCCCTGCTGCGTATTAAAATGAGTTCCAAGAGGTGATCTCCGTAATCCCCTCCCTTGGAACAAAACAAAGGATAGCACGCTACACGTTCCACCACCAAAACACCCAGGCCCGCGACGTGAGACAAGCCCAACACAGACGCACAAGGTGCGTGACAAGCCCGATACGGAGACGATCGCTTCACCTTCTCGTTGCGCTCGCACAGGTCGCAGTGTCCCACCGATGCTGCCCGCCGTAGCCTGCAAGAGCAAAAGCCAAAGTCACCGGCCAAGGAACTGCCAAAACCCATTCCCCACCCTCCGTTCTCTTACCCTCACCAATTGTTCGCCTTACCTCCGTCACATAGGGGTGGCCACGCCGAGGCTCGGGCCTGGCCTAGACAGCCCAAGAAGGTAGGCCAGTATCTGACTCCGCAACGCCACTCCGGAGGCCTAGGAACAGCTCACATGCATTGCATCAACCTCCCCTGGAAATCGCCCGCTCTCCTCCTTGCTTTGCACCGTCAAAGAGACGCAGGCAACTCCTGAAGTACTCTCAGAGCCGCCAACCGCCTCCTGCGGCCGACCCCACCTGCCAACCTACCTTCTCGTGGCGCCCCACTCCACGCCTCCGCTTTGGCTTGGGATGCCCGGAGGGCGGCCCGGCTGACAAGCCCAACAGATTCTTAGGCAAGTCCCCCCGATGCCATCTCACCGCTGCGCAATTCCAGAGCTCATGCTGCTGTTTAGCGCGGGGCACCGTGACGTCGAGCCACGTAAGCCATTCACCCCGATGCCATCCCATGGCCGGCAGAGGCGGGCAGTCACAACAGTCCACTCACAGTCCAGCCAGGACCGGGAGAAAATAAAAACACGGGGCCAGCAGAAGAAAAACTAAAAACGCCCTGGCTGGGTATTTTTATTCCAAATCCAAGACCTCAGGCTTGAGTACACCTTCTACAAATACTTCACAGACACACACACACACACAGAGTTAGCCACACTAAATCCCCAACAGCCTGCCCACACCTGCTGAGGCACACCAAAACCAGAGCCAGCCCACCTGCAGCAACTGCAATGGGCCACCAGTCCAAGACGGCGCAAGGCAAGCCCAGTGATCCAGAGGCAGACGGCGCAAGGCAAGCCCGGTGATCCAGAGGCAGACGGCGCAAGGCAAGCCCGGTGATCCAGAGGCAGACGGCGCAAGGCACGAGCGAAGGCAAGCCCGGTGATCCAGAGGCACACGGCTCTCACAATCCACAACCACAGTTAAGACTAATTTGGCAGAGGTTAAACCCCCTTGCGTTCCAGCCCACCTCAGATTGCTCTGGGTGGCTGGGGGCGGCTAGGCTTAACTCCCGAGGCATGTCCAATTAGGTGCTTCCTTGGGACCAGGTCTTCCCAATCCGCAGGAACAGAGTTCAGACTCAAAACAGAGTCAGGGTTCCAGTCGCTGTATTGGGCCTACAAGCAGCACGCAAGAGAATGCGGGACCGAAAGAGAAAAGTGTGGAAAAGAGAGCGTGCTTGAGAGCAAGGGAGAGCGCAACCACACGCTTGACAGCAAGTGGGCGATTGCCATACCTACCATCACAGAGCTGCAGCCTCCCATTGGTCCGAAGCGACTGCACATCGGGTGGGGAATTCCATTTCTTGCTAGCTGTCACGGTTCAGCGCTTGGTCCACGGGGGAGGACCGATCCTCCGCAGACTCGCCCCCTTGCCTGGCAGTTCTTCTTGGTTCTACTCTCTCCAATGATACCTATTCATTAGGTTACCTCACACACCTATATATATTCATAACCTGTCCCTGCTGCGTATTAAAATGAGTTCCAAGAGGTGATCTCCGTAATCCCCTCCCTTGGAACAAAACAAAGGATAGCACGCTACACGTTCCACCACCAAAACACCCAGGCAAGCGACGTGAGACAAGCCCAACACAGACGCACAAGGTGCGTGACAAGCCCGATACGGAGACGATCGCTTCACCTTCTCGTTGCGCTCGCACAGGTCGCAGTGTCCCACCGATGCTGCCCGCCGTAGCCTGCAAGAGCAAAAGCCAAAGTCACCGGCCAAGGAACTGCCAAAACCCATTCCCCACCCTCCGTTCTCTTACCCTCACCAATTGTTCGCCTTACCTCCGTCACATAGGGGTGGTCACGCCGAGGCTCGGGCCTGGCCTAGACAGCCCAAGAAGGTAGGCCAGTATCTGACTCCGCAACGCCACTCCGGAGGCCTAGGAACAGCTCACATGCATTGCATCAACCTCCCCTGGAAATCGCCCGCTCTCCTCCTTGCTTTGCACCGTCAAAGAGACGCAGGCAACTCCTGAAGTACTCTCAGAGCCGCCAACCGCCTCCTGCGGCCGACCCCACCTCCCAACCTACCTTCTCGTGGCGCCCCACTCCACGCCTCCGCTTTGGCTTGGGATGCCCGGAGGGCGGCCCGGCTGACAAGCCCAACAGATTCTTAGGCAAGTCCCCCCGATGCCATCTCACCGCTGCGCAATTCCAGAGCTCATGCTGCTGTTTAGCGCGGGGCACCGTGACGTCGAGCCACGTAAGCCATTCACCCCGATGCCATCCCATGGCCGGCAGAGGCGGGCAGTCACAACAGTCCACTCACAGTCCAGCCAGGACCGGGAGAAAATAAAAACACGGGGCCAGCAGAAAAAAAACTAAAAACGCCCTGGCTGGGTATTTTTATTCCAAATCCAAGACCTCAGGCTTGAGTACACCTTCTACAAATACTTCACAGACACACACACACACACAGAGTTAGCCACACTAAATCCCCAACAGCCTGCCCACACCTGCTGAGGCACACCAAAACCAGAGCCAGCCCACCTGCAGCAACTGCAATGGGCCACCAGTCCAAGACGGCGCAAGGCAAGCCCAGTGATCCAGAGGCAGACGGCGCAAGGCAAGCCCGGTGATCCAGAGGCAGACGGCGCAAGGCACGAGCGAAGGCAAGCCCGGTGATCCAGAGGCACACGGCTCTCTCAATCCACAACCACAGTTAAGACTAATTTGGCAGAGGTTAAACCCCCTTGCGTTCCAGCCCACCTCAGATTGCTCTGGGTGGCTGGGGGCGGCTAGGCTTAACTCCCGAGGCATGTCCAATTAGGTGCTTCCTTGGGACCAGGTCTTCCCAATCCGCAGGAACAGAGTTCAGACTCAAAACAGAGTCAGGGTTCCAGTCGCTGTATTGGGCCTACAAGCAGCACGCAAGAGAATGCGGGACCGAAAGAGAAAAGTGTGGAAAAGAGAGCGTGCTTGAGAGCAAGGGAGAGCGCAACCACACGCTTGACAGCAAGTGGGCGATTGCCATACCTACCATCACAGAGCTGCAGCCTCCCATTGGTCCGAAGCGACTGCACATCGGGTGGGGAATTCCATTTCTTGCTAGCTGTCACGGTTCAGCGCTTGGTCCACGGGGGAGGACCGATCCTCCGCAGACTCGCCCCCTTGCCTGGCAGTTCTTCTTGGTTCTACTCTCTCCAATGATACCTATTCATTAGGTTACCTCACACACCTATATATATTCATAACCTGTCCCTGCTGCGTATTAAAATGAGTTCCAAGAGGTGATCTCCGTAATCCCCTCCCTTGGAACAAAACAAAGGATAGCACGCTACACGTTCCACCACCAAAACACCCAGGCCCGCGACGTGAGACAAGCCCAACACAGACGCACAAGGTGCGTGACAAGCCCGATACGGAGACGATCGCTTCACCTTCTCGTTGCGCTCGCACAGGTCGCAGTGTCCCACCGATGCTGCCCGCCGTAGCCTGCAAGAGCAAAAGCCAAAGTCACCGGCCAAGGAACTGCCAAAACCCATTCCCCACCCTCCGTTCTCTTACCCTCACCAATTGTTCGCCTTACCTCCGTCACATAGGGGTGGCCACGCCGAGGCTCGGGCCTGGCCTAGACAGCCCAAGAAGGTAGGCCAGTATCTGACTCCGCAACGCCACTCCGGAGGCCTAGGAACAGCTCACATGCATTGCATCAACCTCCCCTGGAAATCGCCCGCTCTCCTCCTTGCTTTGCACCGTCAAAGAGACGCAGGCAACTCCTGAAGTACTCTCAGAGCCGCCAACCGCCTCCTGCGGCCGACCCCACCTCCCAACCTACCTTCTCGTGGCGCCCCACTCCACGCCTCTGCTTTGGATTGCGATGCCCGGAGGGCGGCCCGGCTGACAAGCCCAACAGATTCTTAGGCAAGTCCCCCCGATGCCATCTCACCGCTGCGCAATTCCAGAGCTCATGCTGCTGTTTAGCGCGGGGCACCGTGACGTCGAGCCACGTAAGCCATTCACCCCGATGCCATCCCATGGCCGGCAGAGGCGGGCAGTCACAACAGTCCACTCACAGTCCAGCCAGGACCGGGAGAAAATAAAAACACGGGGCCAGCAGAAGAAAAACTAAAAACGCCCTGGCTGGGTATTTTTATTCCAAATCCAAGACCTCAGGCTTGAGTACACCTTCTACAAATACTTCACAGACACACACACACACACACAGAGTTAGCCACACTAAATCCCCAACAGCCTGCCCACACCTGCTGAGGCACACCAAAACCAGAGCCAGCCCACCTGCAGCAACTGCAATGGGCCATCAGTCCAAGACGGCGCAAGGCAAGCCCAATGATCCAGAGGCAGACGGCGCAAGGCAAGCCCGGTGATCCAGAGGCAGACGGCGCAAGGCAAGCCCGGTGATCCAGAGGCAGACGGCGCAAGGCACGAGCGAAGGCAAGCCCGGTGATCCAGAGGCACACGGCTCTCACAATCCACAACCACAGTTAAGACTAATTTGGCAGAGGTTAAACCCCCTTGCGTTCCAGCCCACCTCAGATTGCTCTGGGTGGCTGGGGGCGGCTAGGCTTAACTCCCGAGGCATGTCCAATTAGGTGCTTCCTTGGGACCAGGTCTTCCCAATCCGCAGGAACAGAGTTCAGACTCAAAACAGAGTCAGGGTTCCAGTCGCTGTATTGGGCCTACAAGCAGCACGCAAGAGAATGCGGGACCGAAAGAGAAAAGTGTGGAAAAGAGAGCGTGCTTGAGAGCAAGGGAGAGCGCAACCACACGCTTGACAGCAAGTGGGCGATTGCCATACCTACCATCACAGAGCTGCAGCCTCCCATTGGTCCGAAGCGACTGCACATCGGGTGGGGAATTCCATTTCTTGCTAGCTGTCACGGTTCAGCGCTTGGTCCACGGGGGAGGACCGATCCTCCGCAGACTCGCCCCCTTGCCTGGCAGTTCTTCTTGGTTCTACTCTCTCCAATGATACCTATTCATTAGGTTACCTCACACACCTATATATATTCATAACCTGTCCCTGCTGCGTATTAAAATGAGTTCCAAGAGGTGATCTCCGTAATCCCCTCCCTTGGAACAAAACAAAGGATAGCACGCTACACGTTCCACCACCAAAACACCCAGGCAAGCGACGTGAGACAAGCCCAACACAGACGCACAAGGTGCGTGACAAGCCCGATACGGAGACGATCGCTTCACCTTCTCGTTGCGCTCGCACAGGTCGCAGTGTCCCACCGATGCTGCCCGCCGTAGCCTGCAAGAGCAAAAGCCAAAGTCACCGGCCAAGGAACTGCCAAAACCCATTCCCCACCCTCCGTTCTCTTACCCTCACCAATTGTTCGCCTTACCTCCGTCACATAGGGGTGGTCACGCCGAGGCTCGGGCCTGGCCTAGACAGCCCAAGAAGGTAGGCCAGTATCTGACTCCGCAACGCCACTCCGGAGGCCTAGGAACAGCTCACATGCATTGCATCAACCTCCCCTGGAAATCGCCCGCTCTCCTCCTTGCTTTGCACCGTCAAAGAGACGCAGGCAACTCCTGAAGTACTCTCAGAGCCGCCAACCGCCTCCTGCGGCCGACCCCACCTGCCAACCTACCTTCTCGTGGCGCCCCACTCCACGCCTCCGCTTTGGCTTGGGATGCCCGGAGGGCGGCCCGGCTGACAAGCCCAACAGATTCTTAGGCAAGTCCCCCCGATGCCATCTCACCGCTGCGCAATTCCAGAGCTCATGCTGCTGTTTAGCGCGGGGCACCGTGACGTCGAGCCACGTAAGCCATTCACCCCGATGCCATCCCATGGCCGGCAGAGGCGGGCAGTCACAACAGTCCACTCACAGTCCAGCCAGGACCGGGAGAAAATAAAAACACGGGGCCAGCAGAAGAAAAACTAAAAACGCCCTGGCTGGGTATTTTTATTCCAAATCCAAGACCTCAGGCTTGAGTACACCTTCTACAAATACTTCACAGACACACACACACACACAGAGTTAGCCACACTAAATCCCCAACAGCCTGCCCACACCTGCTGAGGCACACCAAAACCAGAGCCAGCCCACCTGCAGCAACTGCAATGGGCCACCAGTCCAAGACGGCGCAAGGCAAGCCCAGTGATCCAGAGGCAGACGGCGCAAGGCAAGCCCGGTGATCCAGAGGCAGACGGCGCAAGGCAAGCCCGGTGATCCAGAGGCAGACGGCGCAAGGCAAGCCCGGTGATCCAGAGGCAGACGGCGCAAGGCAAGCCCGGTGATCCAGAGGCACACGGCTCTCTCAATCCACAACCACAGTTAAGACTAATTTGGCAGAGGTTAAACCCCCTTGCGTTCCAGCCCACCTCAGATTGCTCTGGGTGGCTGGGGGCGGCTAGGCTTAACTCCCGAGGCATGTCCAATTAGGTGCTTCCTTGGGACCAGGTCTTCCCAATCCGCAGGAACAGAGTTCAGACTCAAAACAGAGTCAGGGTTCCAGTCGCTGTATTGGGCCTACAAGCAGCACGCAAGAGAATGCGGGACCGAAAGAGAAAAGTGTGGAAAAGAGAGCGTGCTTGAGAGCAAGGGAGAGCGCAACCACACGCTTGACAGCAAGTGGGCGATTGCCATACCTACCATCACAGAGCTGCAGCCTCCCATTGGTCCGAAGCGACTGCACATCGGGTGGGGAATTCCATTTCTTGCTAGCTGTCACGGTTCAGCGCTTGGTCCACGGAGGAGGACCGATCCTCCGCAGACTCGCCCCCTTGCCTGGCAGTTCTTCTTGGTTCTACTCTCTCCAATGATACCTATTCATTAGGTTACCTCACACACCTATATATATTCATAACCTGTCCCTGCTGCGTATTAAAATGAGTTCCAAGAGGTGATCTCCGTAATCCCCTCCCTTGGAACAAAACAAAGGATAGCACGCTACACGTTCCACCACCAAAACACCCAGGCCCGCGACGTGAGACAAGCCCAACACAGACGCACAAGGTGCGTGACAAGCCCGATACGGAGACGATCGCTTCACCTTCTCGTTGCGCTCGCACAGGTCGCAGTGTCCCACCGATGCTGCCCGCCGTAGCCTGCAAGAGCAAAAGCCAAAGTCACCGGCCAAGGAACTGCCAAAACCCATTCCCCACCCTCCGTTCTCTTACCCTCACCAATTGTTCGCCTTACCTCCGTCACATAGGGGTGGTCACGCCGAGGCTCGGGCCTGGCCTAGACAGCCCAAGAAGGTAGGCCAGTATCTGACTCCGCAACGCCACTCCGGAGGCCTAGGAACAGCTCACATGCATTGCATCAACCTCCCCTGGAAATCGCCTGCTCTCCTCCTTGCTTTGCACCGTCAAAGAGACGCAGGCAACTCCTGAAGTACTCTCAGAGCCGCCAACCGCCTCCTGCGGCCGACCCCACCTCCCAACCTACCTTCTCGTGGCGCCCCACTCCACGCCTCCGCTTTGGCTTGGGATGCCCGGAGGGCGGCCCGGCTGACAAGCCCAACAGATTCTTAGGCAAGTCCCCCCGATGCCATCTCACCGCTGCGCAATTCCAGAGCTCATGCTGCTGTTTAGCGCGGGGCACCGTGACGTCGAGCCACGTAAGCCATTCACCCCGATGCCATCCCATGGCCGGCAGAGGCGGGCAGTCACAACAGTCCACTCACAGTCCAGCCAGGACCGGGAGAAAATAAAAACACGGGGCCAGCAGAAGAAAAACTAAAAACGCCCTGGCTGGGTATTTTTATTCCAAATCCAAGACCTCAGGCTTGAGTACACCTTCTACAAATACTTCACAGACACACACACACACAGAGTTAGCCACACTAAATCCCCAACAGCCTGCCCACACCTGCTGAGGCACACCAAAACCAGAGCCAGCCCACCTGCAGCAACTGCAATGGGCCACCAGTCCAAGACGGCGCAAGGCAAGCCCAGTGATCCAGAGGCAGACGGCGCAAGGCAAGCCCGGTGATCCAGAGGCAGACGGCGCAAGGCAAGCCCGGTGATCCAGAGGCAGACGGCGCAAGGCACGAGCGAAGGCAAGCCCGGTGATCCAGAGGCACACGGCTCTCTCAATCCACAACCACAGTTAAGACTAATTTGGCAGAGGTTAAACCCCCTTGCGTTCCAGCCCACCTCAGATTGCTCTGGGTGGCTGGGGGCGGCTAGGCTTAACTCCCGAGGCATGTCCAATTAGGTGCTTCCTTGGGACCAGGTCTTCCCAATCCGCAGGAACAGAGTTCAGACTCAAAACAGAGTCAGGGTTCCAGTCGCTGTATTGGGCCTACAAGCAGCACGCAAGAGAATGCGGGACCGAAAGAGAAAAGTGTGGAAAAGAGAGCGTGCTTGAGAGCAAGGGAGAGCGCAACCACACGCTTGACAGCAAGTGGGCGATTGCCATACCTACCATCACAGAGCTGCAGCCTCCCATTGGTCCGAAGCGACTGCACATCGGGTGGGGAATTCCATTTCTTGCTAGCTGTCACGGTTCAGCGCTTGGTCCACGGGGGAGGACCGATCCTCCGCAGACTCGCCCCCTTGCCTGGCAGTTCTTCTTGGTTCTACTCTCTCCAATGATACCTATTCATTAGGTTACCTCACACACCTATATATATTCATAACCTGTCCCTGCTGCGTATTAAAATGAGTTCCAAGAGGTGATCTCCGCAATCCCCTCCCTTGGAACAAAACAAAGGATAGCACGCTACACGTTCCACCACCAAAACACCCAGGCCCGCGACGTGAGACAAGCCCAACACAGACGCACAAGGTGCGTGACAAGCCCGATACGGAGACGATCGCTTCACCTTCTCGTTGCGCTCGCACAGGTCGCAGTGTCCCACCGATGCTGCCCGCCGTAGCCTGCAAGAGCAAAAGCCAAAGTCACCGGCCAAGGAACTGCCAAAACCCATTCCCCACCCTCCGTTCTCTTACCCTCACCAATTGTTCGCCTTACCTCCGTCACATAGGGGTGGCCACGCCGAGGCTCGGGCCTGGCCTAGACAGCCCAAGAAGGTAGGCCAGTATCTGACTCCGCAACGCCACTCCGGAGGCCTAGGAACAGCTCACATGCATTGCATCAACCTCCCCTGGAAATCGCCCGCTCTCCTCCTTGCTTTGCACCGTCAAAGAGACGCAGGCAACTCCTGAAGTACTCTCAGAGCCGCCAACCGCCTCCTGCGGCCGACCCCACCTCCCAACCTACCTTCTCGTGGCGCCCCACTCCACGCCTCCGCTTTGGCTTGGGATGCCCGGAGGGCGGCCCGGCTGACAAGCCCAACAGATTCTTAGGCAAGTCCCCCCGATGCCATCTCACCGCTGCGCAATTCCAGAGCTCATGCTGCTGTTTAGCGCGGGGCACCGTGACGTCGAGCCACGTAAGCCATTCACCCCGATGCCATCCCATGGCCGGCAGAGGCGGGCAGTCACAACAGTCCACTCACAGTCCAGCCAGGACCGGGAGAAAATAAAAACACGGGGCCAGCAGAAGAAAAACTAAAAACGCCCTGGCTGGGTATTTTTATTCCAAATCCAAGACCTCAGGCTTGAGTACACCTTCTACAAATACTTCACAGACACACACACACACACACACAGAGTTAGCCACACTAAATCCCCAACAGCCTGCCCACACCTGCTGAGGCACACCAAAACCAGAGCCAGCCCACCTGCAGCAACTGCAATGGGCCATCAGTCCAAGACGGCGCAAGGCAAGCCCGGTGATCCAGAGGCAGACGGCGCAAGGCAAGCCCGGTGATCCAGAGGCAGACGGCACAAGGCAAGCCCGGTGATCCAGAGGCAGACGGCGCAAGGCACGAGCGAAGGCAAGCCCGGTGATCCAGAGGCACACGGCTCTCTCAATCCACAACCACAGTTAAGACTAATTTGGCAGAGGTTAAACCCCCTTGCGTTCCAGCCCACCTCAGATTGCTCTGGGTGGCTGGGGGCGGCTAGGCTTAACTCCCGAGGCATGTCCAATTAGGTGCTTCCTTGGGACCAGGTCTTCCCAATCCGCAGGAACAGAGTTCAGACTCAAAACAGAGTCAGGGTTCCAGTCGCTGTATTGGGCCTACAAGCAGCACGCAAGAGAATGCGGGACCGAAAGAGAAAAGTGTGGAAAAGAGAGCGTGCTTGAGAGCAAGGGAGAGCGCAACCACACGCTTGACAGCAAGTGGGCGATTGCCATACCTACCATCACAGAGCTGCAGCCTCCCATTGGTCCGAAGCGACTGCACATCGGGTGGGGAATTCCATTTCTTGCTAGCTGTCACGGTTCAGCGCTTGGTCCACGGGGGAGGACCGATCCTCCGCAGACTCGCCCCCTTGCCTGGCAGTTCTTCTTGGTTCTACTCTCTCCAATGATACCTATTCATTAGGTTACCTCACACACCTATATATATTCATAACCTGTCCCTGCTGCGTATTAAAATGAGTTCCAAGAGGTGATCTCCGTAATCCCCTCCCTTGGAACAAAACAAAGGATAGCACGCTACACGTTCCACCACCAAAACACCCAGGCAAGCGACGTGAGACAAGCCCAACACAGACGCACAAGGTGCGTGACAAGCCCGATACAGAGACGATCGCTTCACCTTCTCGTTGCGCTCGCACAGGTCGCAGTGTCCCACCGATGCTGCCCGCCGTAGCCTGCAAGAGCAAAAGCCAAAGTCACCGGCCAAGGAACTGCCAAAACCCATTCCCCACCCTCCGTTCTCTTACCCTCACCAATTGTTCGCCTTACCTCCGTCACATAGGGGTGGCCACGCCGAGGCTCGGGCCTGGCCTAGACAGCCCAAGAAGGTAGGCCAGTATCTGACTCCGCAACGCCACTCCGGAGGCCTAGGAACAGCTCACATGCATTGCATCAACCTCCCCTGGAAATCGCCCGCTCTCCTCCTTGCTTTGCACCGTCAAAGAGACGCAGGCAACTCCTGAAGTACTCTCAGAGCCGCCAACCGCCTCCTGCGGCCGACCCCACCTCCCAACCTACCTTCTCGTGGCGCCCCACTCCACGCCTCCGCTTTGGCTTGGGATGCCCGGAGGGCGGCCCGGCTGACAAGCCCAACAGATTCTTAGGCAAGTCCCCCCGATGCCATCTCACCGCTGCGCAATTCCAGAGCTCATGCTGCTGTTTAGCGCGGGGCACCGTGACGTCGAGCCACGTAAGCCATTCACCCCGATGCCATCCCATGGCCGGCAGAGGCGGGCAGTCACAACAGTCCACTCACAGTCCAGCCAGGACCGGGAGAAAATAAAAACACGGGGCCAGCAGAAGAAAAACTAAAAACGCCCTGGCTGGGTATTTTTATTCCAAATCCAAGACCTCAGGCTTGAGTACACCTTCTACAAATACTTCACAGACACACACACACACAGAGTTAGCCACACTAAATCCCCAACAGCCTGCCCACACCTGCTGAGGCACACCAAAACCAGAGCCAGCCCACCTGCAGCAACTGCAATGGGCCACCAGTCCAAGACGGCGCAAGGCAAGCCCAATGATCCAGAGGCAGACGGCGCAAGGCAAGCCCGGTGATCCAGAGGCAGACGGCGCAAGGCAAGCCCGGTGATCCAGAGGCAGACGGCGCAAGGCACGAGCGAAGGCAAGCCCGGTGATCCAGAGGCACACGGCTCTCTCAATCCACAACCACAGTTAAGACTAATTTGGCAGAGGTTAAACCCCCTTGCGTTCCAGCCCACCTCAGATTGCTCTGGGTGGCTGGGGGCGGCTAGGCTTAACTCCCGAGGCATGTCCAATTAGGTGCTTCCTTGGGACCAGGTCTTCCCAATCCGCAGGAACAGAGTTCAGACTCAAAACAGAGTCAGGGTTCCAGTCGCTGTATTGGGCCTACAAGCAGCACGCAAGAGAATGCGGGACCGAAAGAGAAAAGTGTGGAAAAGAGAGCGTGCTTGAGAGCAAGGGAGAGCGCAACCACACGCTTGACAGCAAGTGGGCGATTGCCATACCTACCATCACAGAGCTGCAGCCTCCCATTGGTCCGAAGCGACTGCACATCGGGTGGGGAATTCCATTTCTTGCTAGCTGTCACGGTTCAGCGCTTGGTCCACGGAGGAGGACCGATCCTCCGCAGACTCGCCCCCTTGCCTGGCAGTTCTTCTTGGTTCTACTCTCTCCAATGATACCTATTCATTAGGTTACCTCACACACCTATATATATTCATAACCTGTCCCTGCTGCGTATTAAAATGAGTTCCAAGAGGTGATCTCCGTAATCCCCTCCCTTGGAACAAAACAAAGGATAGCACGCTACACGTTCCACCACCAAAACACCCAGGCCCGCGACGTGAGACAAGCCCAACACAGACGCACAAGGTGCGTGACAAGCCCGATACAGAGACGATCGCTTCACCTTCTCGTTGCGCTCGCACAGGTCGCAGTGTCCCACCGATGCTGCCCGCCGTAGCCTGCAAGAGCAAAAGCCAAAGTCACCGGCCAAGGAACTGCCAAAACCCATTCCCCACCCTCCGTTCTCTTACCCTCACCAATTGTTCGCCTTACCTCCGTCACATAGGGGTGGCCACGCCGAGGCTCGGGCCTGGCCTAGACAGCCCAAGAAGGTAGGCCAGTATCTGACTCCGCAACGCCACTCCGGAGGCCTAGGAACAGCTCACATGCATTGCATCAACCTCCCCTGGAAATCGCCCGCTCTCCTCCTTGCTTTGCACCGTCAAAGAGACGCAGGCAACTCCTGAAGTACTCTCAGAGCCGCCAACCGCCTCCTGCGGCCGACCCCACCTCCCAACCTACCTTCTCGTGGCGCCCCACTCCACGCCTCCGCTTTGGATTGGGATGCCCGGAGGGCGGCCCGGCTGACAAGCCCAACAGATTCTTAGGCAAGTCCCCCCGATGCCATCTCACCGCTGCGCAATTCCAGAGCTCATGCTGCTGTTTAGCGCGGGGCACCGTGACGTCGAGCCACGTAAGCCATTCACCCCGATGCCATCCCATGGCCGGCAGAGGCGGGCAGTCACAACAGTCCACTCACAGTCCAGCCAGGACCGGGAGAAAATAAAAACACGGGGCCAGCAGAAGAAAAACTAAAAACGCCCTGGCTGGGTATTTTTATTCCAAATCCAAGACCTCAGGCTTGAGTACACCTTCTACAAATACTTCACAGACACACACACACACAGAGTTAGCCACACTAAATCCCCAACAGCCTGCCCACACCTGCTGAGGCACACCAAAACCAGAGCCAGCCCACCTGCAGCAACTGCAATGGGCCACCAGTCCAAGACGGCGCAAGGCAAGCCCAGTGATCCAGAGGCAGACGGCGCAAGGCAAGCCCGGTGATCCAGAGGCAGACGGCGCAAGGCAAGCCCGGTGATCCAGAGGCAGACGGCGCAAGGCACGAGCGAAGGCAAGCCCGGTGATCCAGAGGCACACGGCTCTCTCAATCCACAACCACAGTTAAGACTAATTTGGCAGAGGTTAAACCCCCTTGCGTTCCAGCCCACCTCAGATTGCTCTGGGTGGCTGGGGGCGGCTAGGCTTAACTCCCGAGGCATGTCCAATTAGGTGCTTCCTTGGGACCAGGTCTTCCCAATCCGCAGGAACAGAGTTCAGACTCAAAACAGAGTCAGGGTTCCAGTCGCTGTATTGGGCCTACAAGCAGCACGCAAGAGAATGCGGGACCGAAAGAGAAAAGTGTGGAAAAGAGAGCATGCTTGAGAGCAAGGGAGAGCGCAACCACACGCTTGACAGCAAGTGGGCGATTGCCATACCTACCATCACAGAGCTGCAGCCTCCCATTGGTCCGAAGCGACTGCACATCGGGTGGGGAATTCCATTTCTTGCTAGCTGTCACGGTTCAGCGCTTGGTCCACGGGGGAGGACCGATCCTCCGCAGACTCGCCCCCTTGCCTGGCAGTTCTTCTTGGTTCTACTCTCTCCAATGATACCTATTCATTAGGTTACCTCACACACCTATATATATTCATAACCTGTCCCTGCTGCGTATTAAAATGAGTTCCAAGAGGTGATCTCCGTAATCCCCTCCCTTGGAACAAAACAAAGGATAGCACGCTACACGTTCCACCACCAAAACACCCAGGCAAGCGACGTGAGACAAGCCCAACACAGACGCACAAGGTGCGTGACAAGCCCGATACGGAGACGATCGCTTCACCTTCTCGTTGCGCTCGCACAGGTCGCAGTGTCCCACCGATGCTGCCCGCCGTAGCCTGCAAGAGCAAAAGCCAAAGTCACCGGCCAAGGAACTGCCAAAACCCATTCCCCACCCTCCGTTCTCTTACCCTCACCAATTGTTCGCCTTACCTCCGTCACATAGGGGTGGTCACGCCGAGGCTCGGGCCTGGCCTAGACAGCCCAAGAAGGTAGGCCAGTATCTGACTCCGCAACGCCACTCCGGAGGCCTAGGAACAGCTCACATGCATTGCATCAACCTCCCCTGGAAATCGCCCGCTCTCCTCCTTGCTTTGCACCGTCAAAGAGACGCAGGCAACTCCTGAAGTACTCTCAGAGCCGCCAACCGCCTCTTGCGGCCGACCCCACCTCCCAACCTACCTTCTCGTGGCGCCCCACTCCACGCCTCCGCTTTGGCTTGGGATGCCCGGAGGGCGGCCCGGCTGACAAGCCCAACAGATTCTTAGGCAAGTCCCCCCGATGCCATCTCACCGCTGCGCAATTCCAGAGCTCATGCTGCTGTTTAGCGCGGGGCACCGTGACGTCGAGCCACGTAAGCCATTCACCCCGATGCCATCCCATGGCCGGCAGAGGCGGGCAGTCACAACAGTCCACTCACAGTCCAGCCAGGACCGGGAGAAAATAAAAACACGGGGCCAGCAGAAGAAAAACTAAAAACGCCCTGGCTGGGTATTTTTATTCCAAATCCAAGACCTCAGGCTTGAGTACACCTTCTACAAATACTTCACAGACACACACACACACAGAGTTAGCCACACTAAATCCCCAACAGCCTGCCCACACCTGCTGAGGCACACCAAAACCAGAGCCAGCCCACCTGCAGCAACTGCAATGGGCCACCAGTCCAAGACGGCGCAAGGCAAGCCCAGTGATCCAGAGGCAGACGGCGCAAGGCAAGCCCGGTGATCCAGAGGCAGACGGCGCAAGGCAAGCCCGGTGATCCAGAGGCAGACGGCGCAAGGCACGAGCGAAGGCAAGCCCGGTGATCCAGAGGCACACGGCTCTCTCAATCCACAACCACAGTTAAGACTAATTTGGCAGAGGTTAAACCCCCTTGCGTTCCAGC
Organism: Hypotaenidia okinawae; assembly: GCA_027925045.1. Lineage (NCBI taxonomy): Eukaryota > Metazoa > Chordata > Aves > Gruiformes > Rallidae > Hypotaenidia > Hypotaenidia okinawae. The sequence continues at coordinate 28,784,163 of BSDF01000010.1, read as the reverse complement.
CCACCTCAGATTGCTCTGGGTGGCTGGGGGCGGCTAGGCTTAACTCCCGAGGCATGTCCAATTAGGTGCTTCCTTGGGACCAGGTCTTCCCAATCCGCAGGAACAGAGTTCAGACTCAAAACAGAGTCAGGGTTCCAGTCGCTGTATTGGGCCTACAAGCAGCACGCAAGAGAATGCGGGACCGAAAGAGAAAAGTGTGGAAAAGAGAGCGTGCTTGAGAGCAAGGGAGAGCGCAACCACACGCTTGACAGCAAGTGGGCGATTGCCATACCTACCATCACAGAGCTGCAGCCTCCCATTGGTCCGAAGCGACTGCACATCGGGTGGGGAATTCCATTTCTTGCTAGCTGTCACGGTTCAGCGCTTGGTCCACGGGGGAGGACCGATCCTCCGCAGACTCGCCCCCTTGCCTGGCAGTTCTTCTTGGTTCTACTCTCTCCAATGATACCTATTCATTAGGTTACCTCACACACCTATATATATTCATAACCTGTCCCTGCTGCGTATTAAAATGAGTTCCAAGAGGTGATCTCCGTAATCCCCTCCCTTGGAACAAAACAAAGGATAGCACGCTACACGTTCCACCACCAAAACACCCAGGCAAGCGACGTGAGACAAGCCCAACACAGACGCACAAGGTGCGTGACAAGCCCGATACAGAGACGATCGCTTCACCTTCTCGTTGCGCTCGCACAGGTCGCAGTGTCCCACCGATGCTGCCCGCCGTAGCCTGCAAGAGCAAAAGCCAAAGTCACCGGCCAAGGAACTGCCAAAACCCATTCCCCACCCTCCGTTCTCTTACCCTCACCAATTGTTCGCCTTACCTCCGTCACATAGGGGTGGCCACGCCGAGGCTCGGGCCTGGCCTAGACAGCCCAAGAAGGTAGGCCAGTATCTGACTCCGCAACGCCACTCCGGAGGCCTAGGAACAGCTCACATGCATTGCATCAACCTCCCCTGGAAATCGCCCGCTCTCCTCCTTGCTTTGCACCGTCAAAGAGACGCAGGCAACTCCTGAAGTACTCTCAGAGCCGCCAACCGCCTCCTGCGGCCGACCCCACCTCCCAACCTACCTTCTCGTGGCGCCCCACTCCACGCCTCCGCTTTGGATTGGGATGCCCGGAGGGCGGCCCGGCTGACAAGCCCAACAGATTCTTAGGCAAGTCCCCCCTATGCCATCTCACCGCTGCGCAATTCCAGAGCTCATGCTGCTGTTTAGCGCGGGGCACCGTGACGTCGAGCCACGTAAGCCATTCACCCCGATGCCATCCCATGGCCGGCAGAGGCGGGCAGTCACAACAGTCCACTCACAGTCCAGCCAGGACCGGGAGAAAATAAAAACACGGGGCCAGCAGAAGAAAAACTAAAAACGCCCTGGCTGGGTATTTTTATTCCAAATCCAAGACCTCAGGCTTGAGTACACCTTCTACAAATACTTCACAGACACACACACACACAGAGTTAGCCACACTAAATCCCCAACAGCCTGCCCACACCTGCTGAGGCACACCAAAACCAGAGCCAGCCCACCTGCAGCAACTGCAATGGGCCATCAGTCCAAGACGGCGCAAGGCAAGCCCAATGATCCAGAGGCAGACGGCGCAAGGCAAGCCCGGTGATCCAGAGGCAGACGGCGCAAGGCAAGCCCGGTGATCCAGAGGCAGACGGCTCTCTCAATCCACAACCACAGTTAAGACTAATTTGGCAGAGGTTAAACCCCCTTGCGTTCCAGCCCACCTCAGATTGCTCTGGGTGGCTGGGGGCGGCTAGGCTTAACTCCCGAGGCATGTCCAATTAGGTGCTTCCTTGGGACCAGGTCTTCCCAATCCGCAGGAACAGAGTTCAGACTCAAAACAGAGTCAGGGTTCCAGTCGCTGTATTGGGCCTACAAGCAGCACGCAAGAGAATGCGGGACCGAAAGAGAAAAGTGTGGAAAAGAGAGCGTGCTTGAGAGCAAGGGAGAGCGCAACCACACGCTTGACAGCAAGTGGGCGATTGCCATACCTACCATCACAGAGCTGCAGCCTCCCATTGGTCCGAAGCGACTGCACATCGGGTGGGGAATTCCATTTCTTGCTAGCTGTCACGGTTCAGCGCTTGGTCCACGGAGGAGGACCGATCCTCCGCAGACTCGCCCCCTTGCCTGGCAGTTCTTCTTGGTTCTACTCTCTCCAATGATACCTATTCATTAGGTTACCTCACACACCTATATATATTCATAACCTGTCCCTGCTGCGTATTAAAATGAGTTCCAAGAGGTGATCTCCGTAATCCCCTCCCTTGGAACAAAACAAAGGATAGCACGCTACACGTTCCACCACCAAAACACCCAGGCAAGCGACGTGAGACAAGCCCAACACAGACGCACAAGGTGCGTGACAAGCCCGATACGGAGACGATCGCTTCACCTTCTCGTTGCGCTCGCACAGGTCGCAGTGTCCCACCGATGCTGCCCGCCGTAGCCTGCAAGAGCAAAAGCCAAAGTCACCGGCCAAGGAACTGCCAAAACCCATTCCCCACCCTCCGTTCTCTTACCCTCACCAATTGTTCGCCTTACCTCCGTCACATAGGGGTGGTCACGCCGAGGCTCGGGCCTGGCCTAGACAGCCCAAGAAGGTAGGCCAGTATCTGACTCCGCAACGCCACTCCGGAGGCCTAGGAACAGCTCACATGCATTGCATCAACCTCCCCTGGAAATCGCCCGCTCTCCTCCTTGCTTTGCACCGTCAAAGAGACGCAGGCAACTCCTGAAGTACTCTCAGAGCCGCCAACCGCCTCTTGCGGCCGACCCCACCTCCCAACCTACCTTCTCGTGGCGCCCCACTCCACGCCTCCGCTTTGGCTTGGGATGCCCGGAGGGCGGCCCGGCTGACAAGCCCAACAGATTCTTAGGCAAGTCCCCCCGATGCCATCTCACCGCTGCGCAATTCCAGAGCTCATGCTGCTGTTTAGCGCGGGGCACCGTGACGTCGAGCCACGTAAGCCATTCACCCCGATGCCATCCCATGGCCGGCAGAGGCGGGCAGTCACAACAGTCCACTCACAGTCCAGCCAGGACCGGGAGAAAATAAAAACACGGGGCCAGCAGAAGAAAAACTAAAAACGCCCTGGCTGGGTATTTTTATTCCAAATCCAAGACCTCAGGCTTGAGTACACCTTCTACAAATACTTCACAGACACACACACACACAGAGTTAGCCACACTAAATCCCCAACAGCCTGCCCACACCTGCTGAGGCACACCAAAACCAGAGCCAGCCCACCTGCAGCAACTGCAATGGGCCACCAGTCCAAGACGGCGCAAGGCAAGCCCAGTGATCCAGAGGCAGACGGCGCAAGGCAAGCCCGGTGATCCAGAGGCAGACGGCGCAAGGCAAGCCCGGTGATCCAGAGGCAGACGGCGCAAGGCACGAGCGAAGGCAAGCCCGGTGATCCAGAGGCACACGGCTCTCTCAATCCACAACCACAGTTAAGACTAATTTGGCAGAGGTTAAACCCCCTTGCGTTCCAGCCCACCTCAGATTGCTCTGGGTGGCTGGGGGCGGCTAGGCTTAACTCCCGAGGCATGTCCAATTAGGTGCTTCCTTGGGACCAGGTCTTCCCAATCCGCAGGAACAGAGTTCAGACTCAAAACAGAGTCAGGGTTCCAGTCGCTGTATTGGGCCTACAAGCAGCACGCAAGAGAATGCGGGACCGAAAGAGAAAAGTGTGGAAAAGAGAGCGTGCTTGAGAGCAAGGGAGAGCGCAACCACACGCTTGACAGCAAGTGGGCGATTGCCATACCTACCATCACAGAGCTGCAGCCTCCCATTGGTCCGAAGCGACTGCACATCGGGTGGGGAATTCCATTTCTTGCTAGCTGTCACGGTTCAGCGCTTGGTCCACGGGGGAGGACCGATCCTCCGCAGACTCGCCCCCTTGCCTGGCAGTTCTTCTTGGTTCTACTCTCTCCAATGATACCTATTCATTAGGTTACCTCACACACCTATATATATTCATAACCTGTCCCTGCTGCGTATTAAAATGAGTTCCAAGAGGTGATCTCCGTAATCCCCTCCCTTGGAACAAAACAAAGGATAGCACGCTACACGTTCCACCACCAAAACACCCAGGCAAGCGACGTGAGACAAGCCCAACACAGACGCACAAGGTGCGTGACAAGCCCGATACAGAGACGATCGCTTCACCTTCTCGTTGCGCTCGCACAGGTCGCAGTGTCCCACCGATGCTGCCCGCCGTAGCCTGCAAGAGCAAAAGCCAAAGTCACCGGCCAAGGAACTGCCAAAACCCATTCCCCACCCTCCGTTCTCTTACCCTCACCAATTGTTCGCCTTACCTCCGTCACATAGGGGTGGCCACGCCGAGGCTCGGGCCTGGCCTAGACAGCCCAAGAAGGTAGGCCAGTATCTGACTCCGCAACGCCACTCCGGAGGCCTAGGAACAGCTCACATGCATTGCATCAACCTCCCCTGGAAATCGCCCGCTCTCCTCCTTGCTTTGCACCGTCAAAGAGACGCAGGCAACTCCTGAAGTACTCTCAGAGCCGCCAACCGCCTCCTGCGGCCGACCCCACCTCCCAACCTACCTTCTCGTGGCGCCCCACTCCACGCCTCCGCTTTGGATTGGGATGCCCGGAGGGCGGCCCGGCTGACAAGCCCAACAGATTCTTAGGCAAGTCCCCCCTATGCCATCTCACCGCTGCGCAATTCCAGAGCTCATGCTGCTGTTTAGCGCGGGGCACCGTGACGTCGAGCCACGTAAGCCATTCACCCCGATGCCATCCCATGGCCGGCAGAGGCGGGCAGTCACAACAGTCCACTCACAGTCCAGCCAGGACCGGGAGAAAATAAAAACACGGGGCCAGCAGAAGAAAAACTAAAAACGCCCTGGCTGGGTATTTTTATTCCAAATCCAAGACCTCAGGCTTGAGTACACCTTCTACAAATACTTCACAGACACACACACACACAGAGTTAGCCACACTAAATCCCCAACAGCCTGCCCACACCTGCTGAGGCACACCAAAACCAGAGCCAGCCCACCTGCAGCAACTGCAATGGGCCATCAGTCCAAGACGGCGCAAGGCAAGCCCAATGATCCAGAGGCAGACGGCGCAAGGCAAGCCCGGTGATCCAGAGGCAGACGGCGCAAGGCAAGCCCGGTGATCCAGAGGCAGACGGCTCTCTCAATCCACAACCACAGTTAAGACTAATTTGGCAGAGGTTAAACCCCCTTGCGTTCCAGCCCACCTCAGATTGCTCTGGGTGGCTGGGGGCGGCTAGGCTTAACTCCCGAGGCATGTCCAATTAGGTGCTTCCTTGGGACCAGGTCTTCCCAATCCGCAGGAACAGAGTTCAGACTCAAAACAGAGTCAGGGTTCCAGTCGCTGTATTGGGCCTACAAGCAGCACGCAAGAGAATGCGGGACCGAAAGAGAAAAGTGTGGAAAAGAGAGCGTGCTTGAGAGCAAGGGAGAGCGCAACCACACGCTTGACAGCAAGTGGGCGATTGCCATACCTACCATCACAGAGCTGCAGCCTCCCATTGGTCCGAAGCGACTGCACATCGGGTGGGGAATTCCATTTCTTGCTAGCTGTCACGGTTCAGCGCTTGGTCCACGGAGGAGGACCGATCCTCCGCAGACTCGCCCCCTTGCCTGGCAGTTCTTCTTGGTTCTACTCTCTCCAATGATACCTATTCATTAGGTTACCTCACACACCTATATATATTCATAACCTGTCCCTGCTGCGTATTAAAATGAGTTCCAAGAGGTGATCTCCGTAATCCCCTCCCTTGGAACAAAACAAAGGATAGCACGCTACACGTTCCACCACCAAAACACCCAGGCCCGCGACGTGAGACAAGCCCAACACAGACGCACAAGGTGCGTGACAAGCCCGATACAGAGACGATCGCTTCACCTTCTCGTTGCGCTCGCACAGGTCGCAGTGTCCCACCGATGCTGCCCGCCGTAGCCTGCAAGAGCAAAAGCCAAAGTCACCGGCCAAGGAACTGCCAAAACCCATTCCCCACCCTCCGTTCTCTTACCCTCACCAATTGTTCGCCTTACCTCCGTCACATAGGGGTGACCACGCCGAGGCTCGGGCCTGGCCTAGACAGCCCAAGAAGGTAGGCCAGTATCTGACTCCGCAACGCCACTCCGGAGGCCTAGGAACAGCTCACATGCATTGCATCAACCTCCCCTGGAAATCGCCCGCTCTCCTCCTTGCTTTGCACCGTCAAAGAGACGCAGGCAACTCCTGAAGTACTCTCAGAGCCGCCAACCGCCTCCTGCGGTTGACCCCACCTGCCAACCTACCTTCTCGTGGCGCCCCACTCCACGCCTCCGCTTTGGCTTGGGATGCCCGGAGGGCGGCCCGGCTGACAAGCCCAACAGATTCTTAGGCAAGTCCCCCCGATGCCATCTCACCGCTGCACAATTCCAGAGCTCATGCTGCTGTTTAGCGCGGGGCACCGTGACGTCGAGCCACGTAAGCCATTCACCCCGATGCCATCCCATGGCCGGCAGAGGCGGGCAGTCACAACAGTCCACTCACAGTCCAGCCAGGACCGGGAGAAAATAAAAACACGGGGCCAGCAGAAGAAAAACTAAAAACGCCCTGGCTGGGTATTTTTATTCCAAATCCAAGACCTCAGGCTTGAGTACACCTTCTACAAATACTTCACAGACACACACACACACAGAGTTAGCCACACTAAATCCCCAACAGCCTGCCCACACCTGCTGAGGCACACCAAAACCAGAGCTAGCCCACCTGCAGCAACTGCAATGGGCCATCAGTCCAAGACGGCGCAAGGCAAGCCCAATGATCCAGAGGCAGACGGCGCAAGGCAAGCCCGGTGATCCAGAGGCAGACGGCGCAAGGCAAGCCCGGTGATCCAGAGGCAGACGGCTCTCTCAATCCACAACCACAGTTAAGACTAATTTGGCAGAGGTTAAACCCCCTTGCGTTCCAGCCCACCTCAGATTGCTCTGGGTGGCTGGGGGCGGCTAGGCTTAACTCCCGAGGCATGTCCAATTAGGTGCTTCCTTGGGACCAGGTCTTCCCAATCCGCAGGAACAGAGTTCAGACTCAAAACAGAGTCAGGGTTCCAGTCGCTGTATTGGGCCTACAAGCAGCACGCAAGAGAATGCGGGACCGAAAGAGAAAAGTGTGGAAAAGAGAGCGTGCTTGAGAGCAAGGGAGAGCGCAACCACACGCTTGACAGCAAGTGGGCGATTGCCATACCTACCATCACAGAGCTGCAGCCTCCCATTGGTCCGAAGCGACTGCACATCGGGTGGGGAATTCCATTTCTTGCTAGCTGTCACGGTTCAGCGCTTGGTCCACGGGGGAGGACCGATCCTCCGCAGACTCGCCCCCTTGCCTGGCAGTTCTTCTTGGTTCTACTCTCTCCAATGATACCTATTCATTAGGTTACCTCACACACCTATATATATTCATAACCTGTCCCTGCTGCGTATTAAAATGAGTTCCAAGAGGTGATCTCCGTAATCCCCTCCCTTGGAACAAAACAAAGGATAGCACGCTACACGTTCCACCACCAAAACACCCAGGCCCGCGACGTGAGACAAGCCCAACACAGACGCACAAGGTGCGTGACAAGCCCGATACAGAGACGATCGCTTCACCTTCTCGTTGCGCTCGCACAGGTCGCAGTGTCCCACCGATGCTGCCCGCCGTAGCCTGCAAGAGCAAAAGCCAAAGTCACCGGCCAAGGAACTGCCAAAACCCATTCCCCACCCTCCGTTCTCTTACCCTCACCAATTGTTCGCCTTACCTCCGTCACATAGGGGTGGCCACGCCGAGGCTCGGGCCTGGCCTAGACAGCCCAAGAAGGTAGGCCAGTATCTGACTCCGCAACGCCACTCCGGAGGCCTAGGAACAGCTCACATGCATTGCATCAACCTCCCCTGGAAATCGCCCGCTCTCCTCCTTGCTTTGCACCGTCAAAGAGACGCAGGCAACTCCTGAAGTACTCTCAGAGCCGCCAACCGCCTCCTGCGGCCGACCCCACCTCCCAACCTACCTTCTTGTGGCGCCCCACTCCACGCCTCCGCTTTGGCTTGGGATGCCCGGAGGGCGGCCCGGCTGACAAGCCCAACAGATTCTTAGGCAAGTCCCCCCGATGCCATCTCACCGCTGCGCAATTCCAGAGCTCATGCTGCTGTTTAGCGCGGGGCACCGTGACGTCGAGCCACGTAAGCCATTCACCCCGATGCCATCCCATGGCCGGCAGAGGCGGGCAGTCACAACAGTCCACTCACAGTCCAGCCAGGACCGGGAGAAAATAAAAACACGGGGCCAGCAGAAGAAAAACTAAAAACGCCCTGACTGGGTATTTTTATTCCAAATCCAAGACCTCAGGCTTGAGTACACCTTCTACAAATACTTCACAGACACACACACACACACAGAGTTAGCCACACTAAATCCCCAACAGCCTGCCCACACCTGCTGAGGCACACCAAAACCAGAGCCAGCCCACCTGCAGCAACTGCAATGGGCCACCAGTCCAAGACGGCGCAAGGCAAGCCCAATGATCCAGAGGCAGACGGCGCAAGGCAAGCCCGGTGATCCAGAGGCAGACGGCGCAAGGCAAGCCCGGTGATCCAGAGGCAGACGGCGCAAGGCACGAGCGAAGGCAAGCCCGGTGATCCAGAGGCACACGGCTCTCTCAATCCACAACCACAGTTAAGACTAATTTGGCAGAGGTTAAACCCCCTTGCGTTCCAGCCCACCTCAGATTGCTCTGGGTGGCTGGGGGCGGCTAGGCTTAACTCCCGAGGCATGTCCAATTAGGTGCTTCCTTGGGACCAGGTCTTCCCAATCCGCAGGAACAGAGTTCAGACTCAAAACAGAGTCAGGGTTCCAGTCGCTGTATTGGGCCTACAAGCAGCACGCAAGAGAATGCGGGACCGAAAGAGAAAAGTGTGGAAAAGAGAGCGTGCTTGAGAGCAAGGGAGAGCGCAACCACACGCTTGACAGCAAGTGGGCGATTGCCATACCTACCATCACAGAGCTGCAGCCTCCCATTGGTCCGAAGCGACTGCACATCGGGTGGGGAATTCCATTTCTTGCTAGCTGTCATGGTTCAGCGCTGGGTGCAGGAGGAGGACTGTTTCACTGCAGACATGCACACACAGTGAGGAAAGGCATTTGAGAGCCTATAGACGGCGTCCTAGAGTCATGCTGTGCCCCTTTTGAGCATAAAGATTACGCTGACTCCCACAGCAGGACTATAACAAGCTATACAAAAAGCAGAAACACATAGGCTGGACTTGCACTTCCTTGTATACCCTGGCATCGTTCCAGGAAGTGATTCATCTGCCCATAGTTGAACATGTCTGCACAGGCCCTACCCGCACACTGTCTTCATAGGCAAAAAGCTCACTGCCACCTCAACTTCACACCCAAGCCTTCTGACGTCCCAGCTCTGGTCCCTCCACTTAGCTCTCAGTAATCCAGTCATCTGTATCCATTGCCAAGGAACACATGCACGAGTCCCCACGGTGGTGAAATGGGACATTTCTTTAGTCGCCACCTAATTCTTCAGCCTCTACCATAACGAGCACCACAGAAGTCATCAAAACAGTGCCAATGCTTAGCATTGTGCACATCGATTCCAAACTTCAACCCAAACTCCTTTCTCAAAAAGGCTGTGGCCTTCTGCTCACCTGCTCGCTCCAGGCATGGACACACTGGCTCTTCTCCCTTGTGGCTCCTAAGGCCCCAAGAGATGCAACATAAAACTCTTATGCTTGTGAGACATCGCCAATCCCATCACTGCCTCAGCCCCGATGCCTCTTTGGTAACCAGTAAGTTGTTCAGTTGATAGGTACAGTGACCTTAAGTTGTTAATTTGCACCTTTCCGTTTTTAAAAAATTGATGTTAAAACCATAATAGATGTAGAGTAACAAGAGAACATAACTGCTGTGACTGATGAAAGAGTAAATCTCATCACACAGGAAAGAAATAAAGCAAAAATGGAAAATAGGTAAGGCTTGCATACAGATAACATGGTAAAAGCAAGACTCCTGGATGAAAACTTTTAGAAGCCCAAAGAACACAAATCCTGCTCCACAAAGAGTCAGGGAAGACCATGAGGGCAGAGAGAACAGTATCTTTTTCAGGAGTTGCTGGAAAGCTGCAGAAAACCACTTGAAACTGGCAACCATCATGCTAAAACTACTTGTGCTGCCTGGCAGTGAAGTCCACAAAAATGACACCTCCAAAGATGCCATCTGGGATGCAACGGCAAACACCACCTGGAAGCTGAGGACCCAAGAGCTCACCTTCCAGCATGCCCCAGGGAGCAAACACAGCCATCAAAAGAAACGCTAAGCATTCAGCAATAGCCCCCAAAGCAAAGGTGCAATGACCAAATGATGTGCTTGTCCTGAAACCTCCCCAGGTAGCCCACCAACAGCCCAACTAACCCACCCTGGCACTCAGGGCTTTCCTAGCTGTGGGAATGGACCCAATTTTTCCTTACATCACTTTTAGGCTCTACTTTCACCCACAAGGGAGAATGAGAACAAAAGAAAGAGGGATGAGAGAAAAGAAAGAGAGAAAAGTAAAGGTAAGAGGAAGCAAAGGAAAATCTCAACAGCATGGAAAGAGATGGGACCAGGAGCGGTGCAGGGCAGGAACCACCTAGGATGCAAAGAGCAGACACAGGGCACTCCAAGACAGGTTATGAAATGGTGGAGCAAAGGGGCAGAGTGTCCTGGTTTCAGTCAGGATAGAGTTAACTTCATTTGTAGCAGCTGATGGAATGCTGCGTTTGGGAGTTAAAATGAAAGTAGTGCTGATAACACCCTAATGTTCTTAGTTGCAGTCAGACAGTCAAGGACTTTCTCAGCTTCTTCGTATTTCTCTATTCATGAGAAAGGAGGGGCGAAGCCAGGACAGGTGACCCAGATGGGCCAAAGAGTGTATTCCATGCCAATTATGTCCTGCCCAGGATAACAGGGGGCTGAGGAGAGGAAGAAGAGGGGCGGTGGCGGGACGCGTGCTTCTTGGGGGGACAGTCGGGTTCTGGGACAGCTCTGGGTGGTACAGCCTGAGTTGTGTGGTTCGATGAGAAACTGCATTGTGTATCAATAGTTTCATATTCTTTTGCTCTAAAGTCCTGTTAGCATTGTTATATTTTATCTTTCTGTTCTCTTAGTAAACTCTCCTTATCCCAACCCATGGGCCTCTTAGTTTCTTGGTTTTGGAGTTATTTGCCCCTTCCTTTTCCCTTCCCTTGTTTCCCCCCTTTTTCCCTCTTCCCCTGCTCTTTTACTTTAAGGAGCAGGCAGCTGCGTGGATCTCGGCCCACAGCCGGGGTGAAACCACGACACAGAGGAAACAAGATCTTTTTCTGGATCAGCCTACAGAAAGCCACTCCAAAGCAGCAAGAAAACCAACCCTCGGGCTCAAACCATTCAAGTGTGTCCAGCAGCCAAGTCTGCAAAAAGGACACTGCAAAAATTACGCCTCCTAGTATATAATGGCAAACACCACCTAGAAGCCAAGTGCCCCAGGACTAGACCTCCCAGCATACCCCAGGACTATCCCTCCACATGCTATAGCAGACAGCCATCCATGCTTTTTGACCCTGTGAGGACACTGTCCCATCCCCTTGTGCCAACAGGGCACCACCCCCCACCCAGATCCAGGCAGCTGCCACTACTGCTCCATACCTCAGACATGGACCCCTCAGCTCCCACCCTGGAGGGGCCACCATCCTCTTTGAGGCTCTGCCCAGGACCCTCCAGTTCATCGTGCAGCCCACTCACCTTCTCCCTTGGTACAACCACAGTGCACTGATGACTCCACTCCTCCCCTGCCTCACAACAGTCTCTCCACAGCTGCTGGGGAAGGGCAGTAGGAGCCACCAGACCCTCCACAGGCAGACAGCCTCTTGCAGGAACAGGCCCTCACCATCAGCCTCACTGCTGGCACCTGGGGCTCCCCCTGCCCTGGCCACACAGCTGCAGCCAGGCAGGGAAAAGGAGAGGACACCAGTACCTGATCCCTGTGGTGGTTTTACTCTGGCTGGAAGCCAGATACCCACCAAAGCCCTTCACTCCCCTTCTCAGCTGGCCATGAGAGAAAATTTATATGGAGAGGCTTATGAGTCAAGTTAAGGACAGGCAGAGATCACTCAGCAAGTAACATCACAGCTGAAGCAGACTCAACAGAATAAAGTCCTCTAATGTATTCCCACCACCCCACCCCCCAAAGTTCCTACTGAAATCCAAGTAGTATAATAGGAAATAAAACCAAATCTTAACACACCTCCCCCCACATCTTCCTTCTTCCCAGGCTCAACTTTATTCAGTTTCCCACGCTTCCTCCTCCCTTGCCTATGCCCTCCCCCCACCCCAGGTAGCACAGTTCCCCAGAAGCTGCAGTTCAGAGCCATACTTCATGCTTTGCAGGCAACTCCTATCTTCTGTCTTCTGCCAAATTCCAGGCTACACTTAGCTCTCAGACAACCAGGGAACTGTATGCATCCTCAAGGAAGGGACACACAGGTCGCTCTACAGGCAAAGTAGGGCATTCCTGTAGTCACTACATAATTCTTCTACCTCTATGATAAAGGAACATAAACAACAACCAAAAAAAAAAAAGAAGAAAAAAAAAGAGAATCACAGCTCCTTGAAACCTACAGACAAGGAGAAAAAAAACACATGGGGCCAGGGAGCTGGACTGAGAGATTGAGAAAGGCAACAAATAACAGGGCAGAGACAGAGGCAAGAAATGACAGAGAGTGACAGAGTAAAAAGGCAAGGGTCAGGGTCAGTTTACAGACACCAGCACAAAATGAACCACATACCTAGACGTCATCAGGCAGAGGGGCCAAAGTAAGAAACAGGGATGGGGAGCTGGGGGGATAGAAGAAAGATAAGAAGGACAAAAGCCACAGAGCAAAAAGCATAGCCATGCATGCAGAACTATGAGGGGGAGGAATTCTGAAAGGGTGTCACCTGGGAACCAGCACCAGATAGATGGAGCGAGGATAAAAGCAAGAGGCTACAGGGAAGGGAGGGCAGGATTAACAAATCGGGGCCAGGCTCTGGCCTGTGAGAAATGGAGAAGCGCAGAACATCACCAGGACTACGTGGCAGAGAGGGAGGAATCCAAAGCAAAGGGACTGGGACACAGACAGGGAGATACAGAGAAAGAAGAACAAATGCAAACCAGTCCTGGGCTACAAGCTGGATAGGGAAAAAATAAAAAGCAGCAGCAGGGACCTGGACACAGAGTGATGAGGAATTGCAGACAAATAGCCTGGGCCACAGAACAGACAGCTGTAGACTTCGAGGACAGAGAGGAAGCTGACAGAGAGAGAGAGATAGAGAGACCAAGGAAAAAGTCCAGGCAAGCTATAGCAGAGAAAGCAAGAACTTAAAGGCTGGGAATAACGAGGCAGACAGAAACTAATGTAGAAAAGAAACAGATTAAATTACCCAAAAGAACCCCCACAAAGCCCAAAAACCAAAGAAGCCACAAAAAACCAAATAAAAACACCCACAAACCTCAGACCCTACCAGAAAAGCCACAGAAGCCTGTTACTCTAGAAGCAATTACAAAAACCATAAGCTGACCTGGAAGATACTACGCCTTTGATCCCCATTACTTTATAAGGAAAGCCTAAAACTATCTGTGGACAAGATGCTCACTCTAACCCCAGCTAGAAAAATCTCATCACTAGACCTGTTAGGAGAAGCAATACTCACAGCTCACAGAACATAGAGTAAAGCCAAGGAAAACAAAAAATGAAGTCAAATACACCTAGAATTAAAAAAAACATAAATGATTGTGTAGAATTAAGTCATCCTACAGACCACTGAAAATTCAAAGCAACACCTCTCAAAGCTACACACGAATGTACTTTCTATTATATACGTGCAGCTTAGCCTTGACTACTCCTGAAGCTCTTACCTCAGATACACCTCCCCAAACAGCCAAGCCAGCTCAGATACATGTTCCCAAAAAGCCAAGCCAACCACAAAGCTCCATCTACCAAAAGACAGACAAAGCACTAACATCCAGGAAACTTTTCAGGTGAGTGAGCTGCCTAGGGCAAGGCCAGTTGCTCATATACCCTTGGCCCCACCCACCACCCTTCCCACAGTTCCCTGGGAAAGGGGAGGGTCCCATCTGCAGAAGATTCAAAGGCAGGAGTGGGTTTTCTGACTTGACTTGATTTTATGGGATGCAAACTACCAAATGAAAAAAGAGACTCTTGCTGAAAATGATTTCCACTTTTACTGCAACTGTATCTTTCATGTTGATGGTGCAACTTGGCATGTAAGTAGTTTTAATTTTTCTGAGATGTAGATAGAAAAAGATTAACACCCTACTACACTTTTTTAGGAAAATAACTAATTAAATGCAGTAAAAATACTATCCTTGGTAATCATATGCCTTAGTTTTGTACAAAAAAGCCCAAGTGCTACATGATTATACTATGCTTCTAGCGAGACCATATGTATCACCTGATTTCTAATGGTAATACACTTTGGATGAGACTGTATGATAATGCAGAAACAGAACCCTCAAGAGTCCTTTCTAAAGAACATCTCTGTTTGCAAAGTAAACAGTTTAAATGGTCAACTAACCTTAACCCTCTCTTTGATCAGTACTCTTAACAGAACTAAATGAGTCCTAAATGAGAGAAACCTGGTCCTGACTTAAAACCTCCCCAGACAGCCCACCACCAGGTTAGAACCTTAGGGCTTTCCTAGCCAAGGGAATGGTCCTAATTTTTTCTTATGTCACTTTTAGGCTCTAGCAGCACCCACCAAGGAGAATAGGAACAAGAGGGAGAAAGAAAGTAGGAGCAGGACAAAAAGAGAAGAGAAAGGGTAAAGGGAAGCCAAGAAAAACACAGCAGCATGGGAAAAAGATGGACTGAGGAGCATGAAGTGGAAAGTGCTGTCTAGTAGCTGAGTGCCTCAGGACTACGCCTCCTGGTATGTCCCAGAGAACAATTATGGCTGAAAGCCAGCCACATGCCCTCGTGTAGTACACTGCCCACATGCAGCAGAGGTGGCCATCCATGCTTTCTCACCCTGCGGGAACACTATCCCATCCCCTGTGCTAATGGGGCATATGCCCCCACCCCACCAGATCCAACCAGCTGCTGCCACTGCTTTATGCCTCAAACATAGACCCCACTATCCCCACCCCAGAGGGGCCACTGCCCTTTTAGTGGCTTTCCCTGGGACCCTCCAGTCTATTGCACAGTCCCACTCACTTTTTCCCTTGGTTCAGCCACAGCCCCTTCACAGCTGGCCTGGGGTAGGGTAATAAGAGCCACCAGCCCTTCCACAGGCAGGCCCCATCTACCTCATTACCAGCACCTGGGACTCCTCCAGCCCCAGCACAAAGCTACAGCTCAGCAGGAACATTAAGGGGTGCAACTGCCTGATCCCCAGTAATGGTTTAAATCCTGGCTGGAGGTCAGATACCCACCAAAGTCCCTCTATCACTTCCCTTCTTAGTTGGGCAGGAGAGAAAATAGATATTGAGTCTTTTACTTGTCAAAAGAAGGATAGGCAGAGATCATTCAGCAAGCACCACCACTGGCAAAGCAGACTCAACACAGAATTTAAAAAATGCTTCTAACTTGTTACCACCACCACCCCCAATCCTCACCACTCACTGAAAAGAGAGTAGGATAGTGAGTGCTCTACCATCCTCTCAGTAAGAGCCTCTTCCTAAAACCTAAACCTCCCCAACTGCAGCTTCACACTTTTCCCTTGGGTTCTATCACTGGTCACCAAAGAGAGGAGATCAGCTGCTGCCCCTTCACTCTCCCTTGTAAAGAAGCCCTAAACCCCAATGAGATCTCCCCTCAGTCTCCTTTTCTCCAGACTGAAAAAAATCAGGGATGGGCAGGAGACCTGCTGCGTGGCAGCAGAGAGAATGAGCAACTCGCTACCAGTTTCTGACACTGGCAGGAGACCTCCACCACCTCAATTCTTCTCTCCAGCTCTGCCTCTTCCTCCTCCATAGTGAGGCCTGCCTGACCCTTACGTGCTCGGGTGCCTCAATGGTCTTCATCTGCAAAGCTTCCTGTGGTTTAGCACATAGCCAACACAGGCACTGAGCTCCTGGCATCACATGCTGGTCTGCTTTCTCATAGGCAGCTTAGAGAGATCCTTCCTCACTGCAGGGACTGGCCATACTTTGCCAGAGGTGCCAGCCTGCAGAACCGCTTTGGATCCACTCCTCCATCAGCTGCCTCAGGCACATATGCCCAGATAACCCCCTTTACAGCTGAAGCCCCTTCATGGACCAGGGTCAGCCACTCAGCCTCATTGGCCATGCCTGGGGCTTCCCCAGCTGCCAGCCCCACAGCACATCATCCAGCACATCACCCCTGCACCTGTCCATAGCCATGGGCTCCGCATCCGAAGGCTACAAACACATCCAGAGGTATCAGGAAAACTTTACTCGATAGTGCACTTAAATCCCAGCAGCTAGTTGGCCACAAGACTCAATGCCCAAATGCAGCAGGAGACAGAGTGAAAAATGGTAGGGATAGAGGGACCTAGAAAAGAGTTGTGGGACAGGGAGACAGAAAGCAGGATGTGGCTAACGAGATGGATTTAATCTGGTAGGAAGTTAAAACAACCACACAGCCATTTGCTGGTTCAACTCCTCTCCAGTGAGATGGGTGAAGAGAATCAAAAAGAAAAGCATAAAACTCATGGCTTAAGATAAAAACCAGTTTAATAGGACAAAAAAATAAAGACAATAGTAATTATAAAAAAACCACAAGCAATACACAGCACAACTGTTCACCAGCCAGAGCCAATGCTCAGATAGTTCCTGAGGTGCCTGCTCCCCTCAGTCATATTCAGAGTATGACATCATATGCTTGAAATATTCCTTTGGCCAGTTCCAAGCAGCTGTCATGGCCCTGTCTGTTCCCAGCTTCTCAGGTGCCTCTAACCTTCTTGTCAGCAAGCTGCTGTGAGAATCTGAGGAACCCTTGAATGCAAGAAATCCATCTCCCAGCTGCGCACTCAAAGGGACCGATGGAATATTGCGCCTGACTGTTCCTGTGCGGGGTTGATGTGGGGTTCTACAGGCTGCGCTGTGAGTGGCCAAGGGCCTTTTACTGGACATTGCTGGTTTAAGGCCCGTCTTAGCTCTTGAAGACGGCAAAAAAAGACCCTCTTGATGGGTAACAAAAGGAACAGGAATCAAACGAGTTGCTGGAATGAAGGTGCTGGGTCACCGCTGGGTTGAAAAACAGCACCGTAGGGATTGCTGTTCACACACTCATAGGCAAAAGCCAAAGACCTGGGCTTGTGTACAGCCGTGCAGCTTGGCCTTTGTTTTCTGAGGGCAGGTATCCTCCATCAGTCACTGCCAGGTGTCATCAACAAGAAGAATCGGGCTGCATTCTGCTGGCTCGTCCATCTTGAGCTTTTCAGTGCAGAGCTGACGGGCATCTTCAACAGTGTTGCGCAGTCTCACCACTCAGGTCTTCCCTCTGCATCCACGGTCAACTTCCTGGAGCACAACGCGAAGGAGGTAGTCTTACAGTCACCCTAATGAAATACGATGTGGAATATAACTGGGTACCTACTGTCAGTGCGAGCTGGAAACGGCTGAGTCAGGAACAGCAAACTGTAAGGTGTGTTTAAAAAATCCAGTAGGACAGTAAAAAACTCAAATGGGTAAGTTAAAAACAGGGGTGAATCTGGGAGATTATTGATGTTACAGAGTTACCTAAAAGTAATGGCTAGACATATGTTTTGGTTAGGGTTGATACTTTTACCGGACAGCCAGAAGCCTTTCCCTGTAGCACCAATCAAGCTAAGGAAACAGTTAGTTGGCTCCTATGGGAGATTATTCCTACATGTCGAATACCTTTTGGGATATCATCTGATAGAGGACCAAATTTTGTGGCTACAGCAGTGCAGCACGCATGCAAAATCCTGGGAATGCCCTGGGATTCACACGCCTCCTGAAGACCGCAACCTGGTGGGAAAGTGGAAAAGAGGAGTCAAACTTTGAAAAGACAAGTTAGCAATACCTGTTCAGAAGCCAAATGGAAAGGGCCTCAGGCAGTTCCACTGGCATTGGTACCATGAAGAATAAAACCCCAAAGTGGAATGTCACTAAGTCCTGATGAAATAAAGCATGGAAAGCCACGTGAAACTCCTAATCCAAATACGCATGTCACGGAAAAACAAGATGCGTGTCATTATTTGCTTTCTCTTGGAAAGACTCTAGCTAGACTCCACAGAGCGTGCTGGTGTAGAATCGACCCATGGCACTGGAGAATTTGGCACACAATTTTCAACCTGAAGATTGCGTCTTCATGAAGACCTGGAATGAAAAACCTCTACAAGGAAAGGGAACGGCCCCCACCAGGCATCATTAACCACCTTTACTGCAATCAAGATTGCTGAATCAGATGCTTGGATCCACGACATGGGAGCAAAGCGGGTGACACCCACTAGCTGGAAAACGGTTGGAAATCCAGAGACTTTAAAGTTAACTTTGAAACGTGATTAACAAATTTGTTTTTCTGTTTGCTCTGCAGTCTATGATGGTGGAAACACGAATAAAAGAGAAACCATTGTCAAACTGAGAGCAGGAAGCAAACAGCACTCAGAGACAAACCTGTATCTCGAATGATTGACAAGTAGGTGAACAAGCTCGCATAAGGGAATAAATACTAACCAAATATCATAGAAGGTAAAAATAAAAATTGTAATTTGATTAAAGAACTTGCAAATCTGCAAAATACATCACAAATTACTATAGGACAGCCTATACTATGCTCAACTGGAAGAAATCTCCCTTTAAAGGAAATAAAAACTGGCAGCTGCCACAAGTGAAAATATCCACCATCATATGACAATTTGACATTCAATAAAGCCGCAATTGGATTGTGTGAAAGCACTGAGTATAGTTATCAATTCTTTCCAAGGGAGGAAACGTTAGTGTCACCCTAGTAAAATAGCTTACCTTCTAGGTTATTTCGGTTTTAGTTTCAGATATGATTTGGACTTTAAAGGAGTTATAGCAGCTATGAGACTATACAGCACGGTAGGACTCTTAGGAACAAGAGGGTGTGTGCCTTTATCGCTATGGAAAGTCACATGACTTTCATAGTCATATGACTATGCATGCGCGGAGGGCGTTTATGTATGATCCGGATTTCCAGGAAATAACAGGAATGTGCTAATCGTTACCCTCCCCTCTTTGTATTTAAAACAAGCAGCATAGTTAACCAATGATTTTTATAGAAGAATATAGATAAAGTGAAGCAAGCAAAAGCAAATCACTGCAAAGGCCAAGCTAAGAAGCCAGCCTTTCTGCGCAATGATTTCGCTAAAAACTGTATCAATATGTTGTGCTTTGTACCTGTGGGTGAACACGTCCTGGCTGGAACCATCTGATGTGTTCCCCAGTGCTGGAAGAAAAGAAGTGCCAGCTGATCTGCTTTGTGTAGGTAAGTTCTTGGTGACCATGACCGTTCAGAGTAGCTCTGCAGAACAAGAAAACACACATCAGCAGCTGGAAAACCCAAACCTCAGCCCCCAGCATCTGAAGCGTCAGCAACTGACAGCAAGCCTCTCCCTGTCCCCATGCCGAAACTCAGCCCCGCGACTCCCGGACCTGACGCCCACCTTGCCCATTGCCACATCTGTCAGTGGCAAAGCTGTGGCGAGCAGGACAGAATGGAGGTTGGTGTGGGAAAGGAGCTGAAATCACAGCTATGGGGCTGGAACTGAGACATGATGGAGCTGGAGCTGAATATTGGCTGTGGCTGGAGCCAAAACACCAAACCTGGGGCAGGAATCAAAACTACAGGGCTGCAATAAAGGTTGTTTGTGTGGGAAAGGAGCTGAAATCATTTGGGACATGAATAAAGGCACTGTGGCTGGGGCTGAAATGAATGCTGTGGTTTCAGAAAGGACCTGAAATCACTTGGGCCTGGAATAAAGACTGTGGGGCTAGAAATCAATGTTTGTGTGGGAAAAGAGCTGAACTCACGGATGTGGGGTTGGATCTGAGATGCAATGGAGCTGAACATGGAATTAGAGCTGAAATAAAAACAAGCTGGAATAGAGACTACAGAGATGGGGCTGCAACAATTGCTGCAGGGTTTGGTAAAGGAGCTGAAATCATTCAGGGCTGGAATAAAGACTGTGGGGCTGGAAAGAAAAACCACAGAGCTGGAATAAAGGCAGTTGGTGTGTGAAAGGAGCTGAAATCACTTGGAACACAAATAAAGGCACTGGGGCCGGAGCATGTGCATTGCACACCTGTCAGCAAGCTGTCCCAACCCCAAAATCTCTTGGCCGCTTCAGTCACTCGCAGCATTTAGGTTTTTCCCCTTTCTCAGAACTTACTTGCACTTTCCTTTCTTCTCGTTAAACATCCCTGGTCCTTTCTGTACATTCTTTCTTAAAACAGGGCTGAAATAAATAAATAAATAAAGTGTCAAGCAGCTGCTCTTCAAGCTGATAGCCCTGAGATAAGTACCCTACCGGGTCAGGGACATTACAAGAAGGCTATCAGGGCTGGTTAGACCCACTGACTATTATCCATTACTGATAGTTCAAGCAGGCAGGGATGCAATCACGAAGTGTAGCCTGCAAGCCACCAAAAGGGAATTCCGGGACCTGGGGCGCTTTGTTGAGGGCGGGGGAGCCCAAATAATATTCTCGTCTATCCCCACTTACGGGAGGAGGGGCTCAGAGCAGGACAGGCGAACCCACGAGTTGAATGTGTGGCTGAAAGGCTGGTGCCGGCGCAAGAACTTTGGGTTTTTTGACCATGGGATGGTGTACTCTGCTCCTGGCATGAGTACTGCTGATGGGGCTCACCTGTCCCATAAAGGAAAGAGGATCCTTGCCCAGGAGATGGCAGGGCTCATTGACCGAGCTTTAAACTAGTTAGGAAGGGGGAAGGGGATATTAAGAAGGCTGTTGGGGTTAGGCAAGTGCTTCGGGAGTCACAACGAGAGTTGATGGTGGAAAAAGGTAAATTCCAACAGCACAGTGGTGGACTTGGAGATGGTTTTCCAGGTGTGAGTAGGGAAAATTCTGTGGATTGCCCTGAGTACTCCTCAGTGGAGCCACTTTTGCCAGTCCCCTGGCAGAAATCTCGCTGTGGGCTGTTGAGAATACCTACATCTGCTGCCCCACTTAAATGCCTTTATACAAATGCACGTAGCATGGGGAACAAACAAGAAGAATTAGAGATCTTTGTGCGGTCGCAGGGCCACGATCTCATAGCAATCACAGAGACGTGGTGGGATAACCTGGACGACTGGCACGCTGTCATGGATGGCTATGTGCTTTTTAGGAAAGACAGGCTAGGGAGGCGAGGTGGAGGAGTTGCTCTTTATGTGAGAGAGCACCTAGATTGTATTGAGCTCCACCTGGGGAAGGATGAAACATCTGTTGAGTGCTTGTGGGTTAAAATCAAGGGGCAAACCGGTATGGGGGACATTGTTGTGGGAGTGTGCTATAGGCCCCCTGATCAAGAGGAGCGGGTTGATAGTGCATTCTATAAGCAGTTAGAAGTAGCCTCAAGATCCCGGGCACTAATCCTTATGGGGGACTTCAACTATCCAGATATTTGCTGGGCAAGCAACACGGCCAGTCGTATGCAGTCCAGACAATTTCTGCAGTGTGTTGAAGACAATTTCCTGCTACAGATGGTGCAGGAGCCTACAAGGGGAGGGCGGGTGCTGGACCTTGTTTTAACTAACAAGGACGGGCTCGTTAGGGAAGTGAAGGTCGGGGGCAGCTTAGGTCTAAGTGACCATGAAATGGTTGAGTTCAAGATCCTGGGTGGAAGAAGCAAGCCAAAAAGTAGGATAGCTACCCTGAATTTTGGAAAAGCTAACTTTGATCTCCTCCGTGACTTAATAGGGGCTATCCCGTGGGCTACGCTGTTTGAAGGAATGGGAGCCTGTGAGAGCTGGCTAGCATTCAAACAGCACTTCTTCCAAGCACAGGAACGATGCATCCCTTTGTGCAGGAAATCGGGAAGGAGAGGCAGAAGACCTGCGTGGATGAACACGGAGCTGCTGAGTAAACTCAAAGAGAAGAGGAAGATCTATGAATTGTGGAAGAAGGGTCTGAGCACATGGGGAGAATACAGGAATGTAGTCAGGGCCTGTAGGGTCGCAACTAGGAAGGCTAAAGCCCTCTTGGAAACGAAGCTGGCAAGGGACATAAAGGATAATAAAAAGGGTTTTTTTAGATACGTGAATAGCAAAAGGATGACCAGGGATAATGTAGGTCCCTTGCTGAATGAGGAGGGTGTCCTGGTAACGGGGGATACTGAGAAGGTGGAGATACTGAATGCCTTCTTTGCTTCGGTCTTCACCTCAAAGGCCCCCCGGGACCCACAGGCACTGGATGTAAATAGGAGTGTTTGGGATATGAAGAATTTCCCTCTGGTTGAGGTAGGGGAGGTCCAGGAGCGGCTCAAAGGGATAAACGCACACAAATCCATGGGACCGGATGGGATACATCCACGTGTGCTAAGGGAGCTGGCGGAGGTGATTGCTGAGCCGCTCTCTATCATCTTCAACAGGTCCTGGAGAACAGGAGAAGTGCCTGAGGACTGGAGGATAGCCAATGTCACTCCAGTCTTTAAAAAGGGCAAGAAGGAGGATCCCAGCAACTATAGGCCAGTCAGCCTCACCTCTGTCCCCGGAAAGGTAATGGAACAGCTTGCTCTGGATGCCATCTCCAAGCAATTGGAAGAGAAGAAGGTCATGAGGAGTAGTCAGCATGGATTCACCAAGGGGAAATCGTGCTCGACCAATCTCATAGCCTTCTACGATCTCATCACCGGCTGGGTAGATGGAGGGAGAGCAGTAGATGTCATCTACCTTGACTTCAGCAAGGCTTTTGATACTGTCTCCCATGACATCCTGATAGCAAAGCTGAGAAAGCATGGGATTGATGAGTGGACAGTGAGGTGGGTTGAGAATTGGCTGTCGGACCGAGCCCAGAGGGCCGTGATTCGTGGAGTGGAATCTGACTGGAGGCCTGTGACTAGCGGTGTTCCCCAGGGCTCGGTGTTGGGTCCAGTCCTGTTTAACATCTTCATTGACGACCTTGATGAGGGAATAGCATCGACCCTCAGCAAGTACGCCGATGACACAAAGCTGGGAGGAGTGGCTGACACGCAGGAACACTGCGCTGCCATCCAGCGAGACCTGGACAGGCTGGAGAGCTGGGCAGTAAGAAACCAGATGAGGTTCAACAAAAGCAAGTGTAAAGTCTTGCACCTGGGAAGGAACAACCGTTTCTATCAGTACAGGCTGGGGGATGACCTGCTGGAGAAGAGCTCAGTGGAGAAGGACCTGGGGGTCCTGGTGGATGACAGGTTGGCCATGAGCCAGCAGTGTGCCTCGGTGGCTAGGAGAGCCAATGGGATCCTGGGGTGCATCCGGAGGAGTGTAGCCAGCAGGTCAAGGGAGGTGATCCTCCCCCTCTACTCTGCCCTGGTCAGGCCCCACCTGGAGTATTGTGTCCAGTTCTGGGCTCCCTGGTATAAAAAGGACAGGGATCTCCTGGAGAGAGTCCAGAGAAGGGCTACGAAGATGATAAAGGGCCTGGAGCATCTCCCCTATGAGGAAAGGCTGAGAAGACTGGGACTGTTCAGCCTTGAGAAGAGAAGACTAAGGGGGGACCTAATTAATGTTTACAATTATCTTAAGCAAGGGATGCAGGAGGAATCAGCCAGCCCCTTTTCAGTGGTCTGTGGAGACAGGACAAGGGGCAATGGCTGCAAGTTGGAGCACAGGAAGTTCCGCACCAACATGCGGAGAAACTTTTTCACAGTGAGGGTGACAGAGCACTGGAATAGGCTGCCCAGGGAGGTGGTGGAGTCTCCTTCTCTGGAGATATTCAAGACCCGTCTGGACGCCTATCTCAGTGAAATGTCCTAGGGAGCCTGCTTCGGCAGGGGGTTGGACCCGATGATCTCTCGAGGTCCCTTCCAACCCCTACAATTCTATGATTCTATGAAAGCAGGTAAAAAGGGCTCGTGTCATGCACATAGGCTTCCATGCACATGCCTTCCACCTGATCAGTGTCCTGTCTCCTCATCAAGCTCCATCTCTCGGTATTTTCCTAATTGCAGGGTTCTCAGGGTTCTCCCTCTGATGCTGCGGCATGCAAAGCGTAATCCTTTTGGCACGCTCCAGGCCAGTCAGGACTGACAGCTCTGCTTCACCCACAAGCTCTATGGCGCCGTGCCAAACAGGACAGGAAAGAAGCAGAGAGAGAACTCCACTCAAAAGGGAGAATCAGGCGGCTAGGTTTCCTCCACCAAAAGGCAAGCCCCGGACTGGAGGAGCAGAGGAACTCGAGCCACGCGAAGCACCGTACCTGACTTGTTCTCCAGAGCCACCTAAACCAGTCTGCAGGCTCTCAGCAGCAGCGGGGCTTGGAGCGCTACCCCAGTGCCAGCCCCAACGCCAACACCATTAAAATGACCCACCCAACACCTAAGCTGATCAAAACCAGAAAAAAATAATAAGAAAAAAATGACTTACCAACACTCTTTGCTTGTTTTCTGAAAGGAGCCTGAACTAGCAAGTCTGACAACACATTTTAATCCTGACCTGGGCTCTCTCTCGTCCTTCTCTTCTGACTTCCTCTTCCGACCCACCGGGTTCTGTCGAGACCAACAGGCACAAACAGTGACCCAGACTGCGATACGTCCAATTCAGATAAAGGCGCCAGAATCCCCAGCCCCAGGGTTACATGCCACCCTCTCACGGGGAACACCAGCTCCTCAGCTCTCACCTGTAGCAGGGAAAGAGGAGAAACTGCAGAGACTTTCAATGCAATGCTCTAAAGCCAGCCAGAGATTCATTCCTGCATCTTCAATGTTAAAATTACACGTGGAATTGCAGAATTCTTTATTGTTAAAAAAATATCTCAAAGAACAACCCCGACACTTTACCTGCAACTGCTATAACATTTTTGTGATAGATGATAGATCCATAGGTAGATCAATAAAAAAACCTGATGACTGAGTTAAACTGATGCCCTGCATCGGACAAGTCTGGTCAAACTCACGTTGGGGAGCCTGAGCTCACACCAGCCAGCTCGCTGTGATACCTGCCCAGTGTACGTAGAGTCCAATCCAAAGGACACTGGGCAGAAGGCCGAGCATAAGAAAAGAAGACGTTTGTGCGCTCCAGTGGCAGACCCGCCGAGGGCCATGGTGTAACACGCCGCAGAAGAGCCTGCGGGACAAGACATTCAGCCTCCCAGATGCACCGGGGGAACATTGCGCCTGACCAGCCCCATGTGTGGGGTTGACGTGGGGTTCTGCAGGCTGCGCTGCAAGAGGCCAAGGGCCTTTTACGGGGTGTTCCTGGTTTAAAGCCTGTCTTGGCTCCTGAAGAAAGCCAGCCAACAAAGACCTTCTCAACGGTTAATGAAAGGAACAGCAATCAAACGACAAGTTGCCGGGTTTAAAGCGCTGGGTCGCCATTGGGTTGAAAAATGGCACGGTACGGATCACCGTTCACACGCTCACAGGCAAAGCCAAAGACCTGGGCTTGCTGACAGCTGTGCAGCTCAGCCTTATGTTTCTAAGGGTAGGTGTCCTCTGTCAGTTGCTGCCAGGTGTCATCAACAGAAAGAAACAGGCTATATTCTTTCTTCTGGCTTATCCACTTTAAACTTTTCAGCGCAGAGCTGACATACATCTTTGGTAGTGATGTACATACAGTCTTAGTAAGGTCTTTCCTGTGTGTCCACAGTTAACTTCCTGGAACACAACCCAAAAGTAGTTCTGTAGAATGAGAAAACACACACCAGCAGCTTGAAAACCCAAACCTCACCTGCTGCCAGCTGAAGCCTGAAAAAACCCCACACCACCTTCTTCCCCCCGCCCCAGCCTCCACCAAGCACAAAATCCAAGTGGCTGAGATGGGCCACAGGACAGACAGGGAGGACAGAAAGTATTTGGAGAGCACGCTAACCTCTTAGCAGTTGTTTTCCAGGCCCAGGACTCTTCAGTTCTGTGTTTCACCAGCAAGGGCAGGCATGCAAGGAACACAAACCAGAAGATGAGGAGGCTGCAGCCTCTGGCAAAAGCTGCGAAGTCGGTTGCCAGCCAGAAAGGTAAGAGCCTTCCTGCCTGGATGCAAAAGAAGAATCAAACGACTTTACAAGACCCCAAACCAAAAATTACCCTCAGACAAAGGGATGCACAGATAATGCGTGACAGGCGAGTGTAGGGATCCCAAGGGTAGAATTGTCCCAGAACTCTTTCTTTGGAGGCACACAATCCTGTCTGACTCTGCTGCTGAACCTTTCAACTAAATTAATTCCTTAATAAAATCTGAGGCCTGAGACTCTGCTGTGCAAACAGGACAAGCCCAAAGGAGGAGGCCTTGTTGAACCTCATGGAAAATGAAAGGAAACAAGGGATGGACAACGTGGCAGAGAGGGAGGAATGAAGGAAGAGGGACAGGGAGCCAGGCAAACTATGACAGTTAAGGAAAAAGAGAGCAATGTGCTAGAGTGTAGAGAGGGAAACAAAAACTTGAGAAACAGGAACAGGAAGCAAGACAGAGTGAGATGGAGAAAGGGAGTGAGAGCAATGGGACAGAGAAGGAACAATTCAAAACGAGGCGCATGGAACAGAATCAAGAGAGAGAAAGAAACCAACTTGCAATGAGGTGCTACGCCCTCAAACCCCAGGAACACAGAGCTGGACAGAGAGAGACAGAGACAGCAGAAATACAGACACACTACAGGACTGAGAGAGAAGAATGCAAAAATAGTGGCTAGAGGCCAGACAGAGAAAGAGAGGAACAGAGAAGGAAAAAAGAGCCAGGGGTTACAGGATAGAGACAGATGCAGGAAGACCTCAAACATGGGGGCAGGGAGACTGTCTGAGTGAGACGGAGGAAGAAGGAACAGGGCAGCAGAAAACAAGCCAAAACACACCACAGCAGCAGGGGAAGGCGAGGGGGCAGGGGAGGGCCCAAGACACAAAAGAGGAGCCCCGGGACTCACCACAGCTCTTGCCCTTGGCACTGCCAGTGCAGACACTTCTCTCTCCTTCTCTGCACCTTTTCTTTCGATATCTCCAAAAGCTTGGCTGTCCTACACCTAAAAAATACACGGGTGCCTTGCACTCTGAGCAGCCTCAACTTGTGTGGTACATGGGTACAGACCCAGCAATGCATGTGGCAACAGCCTTACCTGACACAGACTATGAAGAGAGATCCTTCCTCCCCTGGCGAGTCAGGCTCTCTCTCAGCCACAGTGGGAGGTGGCTGGCAACTGTATGGCCTTCCATTTCTTCTTCTTCACCTTCCTCTGGCGTCTCCAGCTTCCCCTGAAGCCCACAGCCAGCGTGTGCTCCTCTGCCCATCCATTTTCGCCCCCAGACCATGAGGAGAGTGAGGCCATGCAGACAGAACCCACATGAGCCCAAGGCAGGTGGAGTCAATGGCATCCCCAAGGGACAAACAGGCCAATGCAGAAGCCCCTGGCAGAGAGAAAGAAAAAGCAGTGACCATTACTACTGTACAGCAACCCTGGCCAGAGCTGCTCCTCCTCCTCTTCCTGCAAAGGCTTCCAAAGAAGCCACTCCTTCGCTGCACTGCTGCTTTTAATGGCATCCACAGTCAACAAGAACACGGCACATCTAAGGGCCAGATCTCCAGCTTCCCGTGAGGGCTTGGGAGCACCTGGAGGTTACTGGACAGGCTTCAGGGGAGCTACTGGAGCTGGGAGCTGCTGTGCAGAAAAAACAAGCTGGGGGAGGATCTGGGTGCATGTGCCCATGAGGGTGTATGCCTTCTTGTTCCCTGCTCCGGATTCAGATAGGCTAGAGCTACTTTTCTTTGTAGTAGTTGGTGCAGTGCTGTGTTTGGGATTAAGAGCAGTGTCAGTAACACACCAGCAGCTAATAAGAAGGCAGGAAGCATCTGGGAAGCCAGGAAGGGACACCACCAGGACAGGTGACCCAAACTGGTCAAAGGGCTATTCCATACTGTGACATCGTGCTCAGAGTAAAGGGAGGACTGGTGGGGGATGGGCATGCAGCTGAGCTGTACAGTCCAATTTCGGGACAGCTCTGAGCTAGAAAGTCTGACTTGCGCCCTAAGTCCCGTTATTGTTATTTCTCTCTCCCTTTGCTTCCCCAGCGATCCGTCCTTACCCCAAACCGCCTGCGTTGCCTTTCTCTCCCTTCCCCCCTTCCCTTTCCCCGTTCCTCACCTTCCCTCCCCTGGGGAGGAGAGCAAAATCCGAGCGATTGCTGCACGGCGCTCAGCTGCCACGACGCTCCCTTGGCTCCCACCATCTCCCGGGTGGACTCTCTGGGGCTGCCCTCGCCCGGGTCTCGCCTCCAGCGAAACGGGAACCTGCCACGTTGGCCAGCCTGACACGTCCCCTCGCGCCGCCCAAGGGCGGCCGGCGGGCAAGGGACAGCCAGCACCCGCCGCCGCGGCTCAGTCGCCCCATCGGCGGCGCCGGCCCTCCCCCGCCGCCAGACGGCGGGAGGGGAGGGCAGAGACGGTGCGCGACTGCCGAGCTGCAGTACCGCGCTCTGGCGACGAGGTGGCGGCAGCAGCCCGCGGACGCCGCGGCATCACGATGCCGTCACCAGCGGTTGGCAACGTGAAGTACAACAGCGCCTGAAATACAAGGCGCAGCAGTACGGCGTCGCGACCTCAGCGCGGAAGCTGCGGAGGGCGCTGAGCGCGTCACGGCGCGCGCGCCGCCTCCGAACTGCGGTCACGAGGCGGCATGCGCTGGGCGCAACGCGCTTGACTGCGCGCGCACGACTGCAGAGTTGTGGAATCGCCTTTTGCTCATGAGGCGGCAGCAGAGCGACCTGATGCTGTGCAGCCCGAGCCGCAGTACAGCTACTCAGGCACTGAGTAGTGCCCGACTCCGCATGCGCTCTCGTGGCACGGCCGCACCGCTTTTCGGGAGCGGCTGGAAGTCCGCAGAAAAACCTCTAGAAAGCGGACACAAAGCCAGCCGAGTGCCGGGAAACTACACCTCCCGGCATGCCCCGGGGCTCAAACAGGGCCAAAAGGCAGCCACGTGTCCCGGGACTACACCTGCCGCGTGGCGCGGCAGGTGACCCTCCACGCTTTCTGACCCTGTGGGGATCCCGTCCCGCTCCCCCGCCCGGATTCTGTCAGCTGCTCTCTTTGGGGCTTTCCCCGTGACCTGGGGGGTCCGCTGCTCACCTTCTTTCTCGGGGCAGCCTGGCGACAGTTCTGGCCCTCCGTGGGCTCACCACGGCCGCCCCGGGGCAGGGCAGTAGGAGCCGCCGGTCCCTCCGCGGGCAGGCAGCCCCTTGCAGGAACGGGCCGTCCCCATCAGCCACATTGCCGGCACCTGGGGCTCCTCCAGCTCCGGTGCACAGCTGCAGTCAGCCCGGAACAGGGCGGGTGCCACTGCCTGACCCCCAACACCCCTCCCCTGACCTCACAGCCCCTCACGCGGGGCAAAGGAAGTACAAACCCAGCTGGGAGGGCGATGGAGGCAGGCGGCAAGCGTTTAGTCACTCACACAAAACCAGTCCCGGGAGCTACTCTGCTCTGGGGCTCGAAACCCGTCCTGGGCACTTGTTCCCAGGAGAGCAGCGAACAGGACAGAAGCACAGGGAGAAAAAGAAACATGAGACAGAGAGTGACAGAGGGAGAGTTGGAGAATGAGAGAGGCGAACAGGGAAGAGGGGAAAAAAATGAGAGAAAGGAGTGTGGGTCAACTGCATTAACCATGAAGAGAATAGCTTTAAGAGTTACTTTTTTTTTTTTTTCCAAATCGATAATAGCAGGCAAAGGAAGTCAAGACTAAAAATACACAACAGCATGTGGTTTTAGCACAGTTCATCTTCTGTATAGTACTTTGCAAATATAACAGCCTTAAGTTGTATCAAATACTTTAACCAAGTCTTGCACAATAACTGACAAAGGTCAGTACTTAAAAGAAGCAAGAACAACTGAATGTTCTTCAAGGAAAAATTTAAATCTTCATTTGACTGTGGTGTTTTGGCCCTGGTTGGAGGCCAGATGCCCACCAAAGCCGCTCTGTTCCTCCCCTTTTCAGCTGGACAGGGGAGAAAATATATATTGAGAGGCTTAGGAGTTGAGATAAGGACAGGGAGAGATTATTCAGCAATTAATGTCATGGGCACAGCAGACTCAACACAGACTAAAAAGAAAAAAAAAGCACATAATTAATACACTATACATTCCTACACTCTTCCCCAGCTCTAGCATGGGGTCCCACCCACGGCAGACAGTCCTCCCTGAACTTCTCCAACATGAGCGCTTTCCCACAGGGCTTCAACTCACCAGCTGCCCCGGCACGGGTCACTGCTATGGGTGCGGTCATAGATCACAGAATGTCTCTCAGTCCCTCAGGCCCAGCCTGCTCCACGGAGTCACAAGTCCTGCCAGCAAACTTGCTCTTGTGTGGGCCTTTCTCTCCCCAGGCTGCCGGTCCTGCCAGGGGCTTGCTCCTACGTGGGTCACAGCATCTTCCATATGTCTCCACCCACTCCAGTGGGGGGTCTCTCTATGGGCTGCAGGTGGGGTTGCTGCCACCCCGTCCTCTTCCATGATCTGTGGGGGCGGTACAATCTACTCCAGCATGGGTTTCTCCATGGGCTGCAGGGGCATCTCTCTCTCTCAGGCACCTAGGGCACTTCCTCCTGCCCCACTTCCCCGGCCTTGGTACAGCTCCTCACATCTTCTCACTCCCTTCTGTGGGGGCAAAAAGCGGCTGCTTGCAGGTTTTTTCTTAAATGTGATTCCCAGAGGCACTATGGCTGCCACTGATGGGCTTGTCCTTGGTCAGCAGCGGGGCCATCCTTGAGCCCAGATGGTGTTTACTCTGTTGGGCCTGGGGGAAGCTTCCAGCTGCTTCTTGCAGAAGCCACCTCTGCAGCTCCCCTTTCTCCACTAGAACTCCACCATGCAAAACCACAACATTGACCAAAACCACATTGACCAAAACCACACAGCAACACAGAGAAAAAGACTCCAAAGATAACTAATCTTCATTAACAGTGCTCTCCCCATCCATTCTTAAATATAGTTGTGCTCAAATCTGTGATCATGAAATGAAAAGTATTTACGAGAATAGACTGACTGTACACAGGCCCAAGAATCAAAACCATACACTGGCTTCAATATGAATGGAGCTTTGAATATATATATCATCTGAACCCAGCTAATGAAAGCTGTCAACATTATACACCATATCCAAGACACGAATTAAAGTCGAAGAGTCAAATTCTAAATCTCTCAAAGCAAATGTTTCAGTTTCTACAAGGAGCAATGACTGAGGAAGTTCTGGAGTGGTTAAAAATGTTGTCCAGATTTGGATGTCCTCCTGCTCCTCTTCCACACTGATGGACAGGAATTCCCCTTCCCTATGGGGTACATTTCATTACTGCATGGGTAAATACAGGGTGGCTTGAATGAACATCTTTCCTTAAGTCTTACTGTTCCATGGGCAGCACTAGTTTTGATAAGGGATGGGCTCTCCACCAAAATGAAAGATTCAGTTCTCAATAAAAGTACAGTTTCAAAAGTAACTACATCTGTGCATGTCAGTTTTCAGATCTGTACCTTGGTTGGCAAAATTAACACATGAAAATTTAAGCTTAATTTTCAGATTTAAAAAAATATTTACAGACAGATGAGTACTTGTTTCTTGCTATTTCAGCCATTAGTAATGAGAAGAGTAATGTTATCTAAGCACTGATCATGATACTAAATGCAAGTACAGTGTAAGACAATGAAACATTTGCTGCATATATACTCACTAAGAATTCTTCCAGTTAATTCCAATCCTTTATTGGAAAGATAACAGAGTAGTAGCTCTGTTAAAGAAAGATGGAGCAGAAAAGATCTAACTGAAGCAAAGCAGGATGCCAAATATCCTGCAGCATTAGTAGCTGTATGCCAGCCCCAGGGAAAATGCTGACTGTATCTCACTATTACAATTCACTGCTTTCCAAGGGAGGTCTTCCTGTAAAGAAGCATGGCTAGTAAGCCTCTTATTTTCCACAAGTCTTTCTGGACAATGGTTTCAAGAGATACTGCCAAATGTTTCTACCTAACAAAGGACTCCAGCCTGTTTTCAGACTTCTCTCCCATCCAATTCTTTAGCTTCCATATTCTCTTAGCCTCAGCATCAAAGTCCTTTTAAAATTCACACCAGTGTCCTAGCCAAAATCCCTGATTTTATCTCACCCCTCTTTACTACACCATTGTCACCTTATCACCAAGAACCCCAAAATAAACATTGATTTTATTCTTACAGGTCTCTTCCAAGTCTGAAAACTGAAAAAGCTTTTCAGCCTTTCTTCTCTTTAAATTTCACTTACTTTAATTTGTGCTTTGCCCTCTCCACCCTCTCCTCATAAATCCTCTCATTTTCATAGAACAGAATCATAGAATGATTTTGGTTGGAAAAGATCTTCAAGATCATCCAGTCCAACCATCTTCTCCCTGGCCTACTTCATGTTTTTCTGTCTCTCAACCATTTTCCTGCATTCCCACTCTCTATATAGATACAGAGAAATTGTTTTTTAATCTATTGCAGGTCCAGCAACCAAGTGAGTCTCGGGCCCATTCCATTCAGCTGAGCTACATCTGAGCCTGGTGTCTCTCTTCCATTCCATAACAGGTCAGGGAGCTAGGCCACAGCCTACAGAAACTATTATCTTCTGTTTTTTCTCTGGCTTTGCTGAAAAGGAACTCTGAGAGAACTCAACAGTATAACTACAAATGGGGCAACCTTGAAATCAAGGAAAAATATTCCCATTGCAATGTGCTAACATGTTGGGTCAATCAAGTCTGCAACATAGCAACATAACAGATGCTGAGAAGGCAGAAAACATTCAGACACTTCTGTTCTGATGTTATAAAGCATAGATTTATTGTTCAATAAATGCGTAGCAAACTCAGCCATGTGAAATGTATTTTCAAATAACTAAGTCCTGCAGTGGAGTCTTAAAGAAAGCTGGTAAAAGCAGATAGAGGAAAACCAACATTGGAAATGTGCATGACTTACGCCCTTTAAAGATTCATCTCAATGATATGGGGGTATCATTTTACTGGTTTGATCAGATACTGAAGGTCTGGCAAGAAAGGAGGACATGAAACCACTTCAGTGGTGGTCCTCACATGAGCACGTGTGTTTGTTCATCCAGATTTATTCATAGTCTACTTGAGAACTGAGCTAGGGACACCTGGTGGTGCCAGGAGCTGGTGCCGGATAATGTATACAAATACTGAGAGCCTTCACAGTTGGATGACAGCCTGTTGTTGCACAGAAGGTTTACTGCTATTTAAAAAAAAATTAAAAAAAAAAAAAAACCGGGGATGGTAAATAACCTTCTTGCAAAGCAGAGAAAACAAACCTGTAGAAGTTGCACTAACTACTACTGCTATATCCCAGCACATTTCAGAAAACTTGTAGTGGTTTAGTCCCCACCAGCCGCTGAGCACCACGCAGTCAATCAGTCGCTTGCTTGCTTCACACCCCTGCACACAATGAGGACAGTGAGACAACAAAGACAAACCTTTGGGTTGGGATAAGGACAGTTTACTGGGATGGGAAAGGGAGGGAGAAGTAATGAGATTTAGAACAAAATATACAAAACTGGTGATACATAATTGTTGTGGTTTTGCCCCAGCTGAGAGCCGAGCACCACATAGCTGCTTGTTCTTTAAAAGGGAGTGGTGGTGAGGGGGGAAGTTGAGGGAGGGGAAAAGGGAAGGAGAAGAAAATCCAAGGAACAAAACCCTCACGGATTCGGATAAGGATGGTTACTGGGATAGCAGAAAAATAAATATAACAACAGGACTTTATAGCAAAATCTATAAAACTGGTGATACACAATGCAGTTTCTCACTGAAACACACAACTCAGGCTGTACAGCTCAGAGCCATCCTGAAACTGGACCATCCCCAAACAATGCGTCCTGGAGCCGTGTGCTCCTTCCCCACCAGCCCCCCTTTATGCTGAGCATGATGTCATGTTATGGAATAACCCTTTTACCACTTAGGGGCACCTGTCCTGGCTGTGTCCCCTCCCAGTTTCCCAGACGTCCCTTAGCAGAGCAGGATAAGAAGCTGAAGTCCATGACTGCTCGGCAACCACTAAAAACATCAGTGTGTTATCAACATTGCTCTCATCTTAATCCCAAAGGCAGTACTGTACTAACCGCTACACAGAAAATTAACTCTACCCCAGCCAAACCCAGGTCAAGACTGCACACTGTAGGCCAACAAATGCAAGTTTCTGCCCCACTAAGCTCCCCAGAGTACAGCCAAAGGTCTGAGTATCAATTCATACCTAAGGAGACCAGAAAAGAGTGAGAAATGCACTTAAATCAGAAACTGGTATCAAGATCTGTCACAAATGTTACATGACCTTGAAATAATTTTTTCATTCACAATGCTCAGAGTAAAACATACCTATATTAGGGATTATGAAGATTAGCATTTCTGGACTACTTCCATACATGGCGACCAGTACAACTGCAAGGCTTGAGGACAAAGGTAAAATGTTCTTAAATGTTCTTAAATGTCTAAAACTCCTGTCATTGCTGTTTTCAGGCTGTCCTGTTGAGTCCAGTATGTATTCAAGGTTCTTTTCATTAATTTTCCCATCCCTCAAAAATTAATCATTCAATGTGCAGATACAGGTATTATGCTGCTTTATACCAGTTGCTACAGCTGTAAAAAACCAGGTATTATCTAGGTGCATATCAGTTAGATCATCTCTGAAGACAAGACAGCTGACAGCTTTGAAGTAAAAGAGAAATTATGAGGGGGATAAGAGAGGAGACAACATTAGGGAAGAGAAGTTTATTGCCTATGGAACAGAGAGGTTAATAAGGAGGTATATTATGGCATGTTACAAAACCAGTAAGGTTACTGAGTCTATGGTTTTATTTGAGACTAATGAAGGGCTCATATATCCAAAAGCTTGTCTACTTTCTCCTACTAAATCAGCTTTTCTAGTAAAAGGCCCGTACTTACAAATTTTGTTTCTTATGTCTTGCCCTGTTGTCCATAGTCATGTTGCACTATCACAAACACCATACTTACATAACTGGACTTTCATAGGTCGCTCCCTGTTATGCTGCAACTAGCACTAAAACTCTCTTCCTACCAACCATGCTTAGCTCTGAAGGTATATTTGAACACTGAGACCTCTGAGAGATGTGATAAGCAGGCTCAAGACAAGCATTATACAGATTTTCCAGAGTTGTCTAATATGCATGCCTTTCAAATACCTAGATTAAAAATTTAAAGAAGCCTATTGTAACATATGGCTTCTGGTCCTGTTCATCTCCGTCTATCATCTTTATAGTTTAATGACTACATTCCACAGCATCACTCTGCTGTGCATAAGAACTCTACTACCGACTATCTGACATCTCTCAACCCTTCCTTCAACCAGAGATGCTCCAAATCACTGCTCCTGATGTCATCTCACTTCTTGATGTTTTTTCACTTCATATCTGGACCACTGCAGAGCTCTGATACATGTTAACTCTCCAAGTTCAGTTTAAAAAGGATACAACACTGAACAGGAAAACTTTGTATAAGTAGTAGTCATTAGGAAAATGCAGAGTGCTCTCCTTTATGTTTATTATTCCACATTAAACTCCATCCTAATACAAGTCATCACAAAAAAAGTCTCATTAAAGATTTCCATATAGTATTTGAAGCCTACCAGTGTCTCTAAATATACCTAAAATGCTGCAAGGAAAAAGCCCATCAATTTAAGTGAAGCTATGGACATTAAATGTCCAAGGAGATGTTGGAACTAAAATATCTACTGTGCTTTTCGTATTTGTTACTGGCTTTATAAGGAGTGTATGCTGTACCTTTTCCTAAATGAGAAATATGTCCTCAACATACATTTACATAACTGATACAGTGCTTTATCCAAATGGGCCTTTTGAATGTAAGCCATATCAATGTTAAGTGCTTAATAACTGCAGCTAAACCTTATGATCTCTCAGCTGGACCATTATACCCATTAAACTTTTAAATAAAACGATTTTAACCTTAGGTACAAGTGGGATGGTTTTCTGTTTTGTTGGAGTTTTTTTTAAAGCAAGAATAATGTCACAAATAATTCTGTACGATAGCCTTTATAAAAGCTATAAAATACACATTTAGGTTAACAAGACACACACACTCCCAGCCAAAAACAACCAAAAAAAACCCCAAACCCAAAACCACCACCACCAAAACAAAACAAAACAACCGCCCAAAACAAGCACCTGGGAATTCCTGCCTACACATTTTATGGCTCTTGTAGCAGAGAACACAGCAATAAAATCCAGAAATGTGTAGCAGTCATCTGTATGTGATCTAAAATATTCAGAAAATACCTTGTAAACAATAATTAGAAGAACATATAGGATCTCTCAAACAACAAAAAAGGATGCCTTAAACCCTTCCTGAAACACTAACCTGTCACTTTGAGCTGGACTTATCCGGGAGATGCTGGAGAACACAGAATGGCAAGGAACTGCAGCCTACAATTAGCACTGACAAAAAGTTAAAAGTGAACCCAGTGGAGTTCACTTAATCAGATGTTACAATCAGGAGCATTGCAGGGCTTCTAAATGTATTACATATTTATGGGAAATTAAAATACATCCACAAAAATAGTACTGAAAAACTCTACCGTTCGAATCCCACTCAAATCTACCTGGTTCAGATCTTAAGTGCCAGCCACAAGAACTGCATCATTTTAGACTCTCTAACAAACTGACTTCCACAGGCAAAAGGCTGCATCATATATAGTGACTAGCAAAGAAAGAAGCAAATGGAGCTTAGGCCTTGTTATTATGTCAGTTGTGGCTTTTTGAAACAAACGACCAAGCGTCCATCTGTCCCCAATTAATACTAGCTATAATTAAATTTATCTTCCTATGAACAACTAATGTAAAGAATGCAGAGCATGGGTAATGTGATTGCTGTTGCCCAGCCCAGTGAACAGAACTGCTGTGTCTGCATTGTGAACAATCTGGAAGCTGTGGGGAAACATTGATGAAAATCCTGATAAAAGACAATGAAAAAATAACCAGACTATACAGTGAGAAAAGCATGAGATGTTTCAATGTCTGCACAGGATAAATAATGCTACAGTCTGTGTGAACTACGCAGCTAGAAAATCACCACTGAGGCATGCCTGATATATGGGGCCAATTCATAAGATGAGGCATTGACAAACTATTTATGCCCACCTTCCTAATGTAGCCCCAAAGTATTTTTAAGAAACCCACTTCCTACAGCATATACTGCAAAGAATCGGTACATTTGACTGCTCCTGGAACTATGACGGAGATTAAACTTAAGGATCAAACTTTTAACATGAGGATATTTACTTAGAAAGGTACACCTGAGATAGTAAACGTGCCCAGCACAGCCACACGGATGCTATAGTATCACACAGCAGGAAGTTGTTTTCTGCAGTTTCAACAGAAAAAGAGTCACCCATCTCTTAAGTGGAACTTAGAGCACTACAGGACACAAATCAGTGTGACTGAGGAATTTGTAAGGCTGACTCAGTTAGCGCTCCTTTAACTGTTCACCAGATACATTTCTGTTTATGTCAGTGTATTTTTCAGGACTGTGACAAGACCTCTGTCCTTCAGCATGTATGACACCAATTTTAGCAGGGAGATGGGGTTGAATGCCTACAGAGCATTTTGCGCTACACTGGTTTTGCTAACAAGGACTTCTGATCAACACCTTATAACCTTCAGTAATGTGCAAACCTGGACATCCTAAGATAAAATTTCACTTTAAGTCCTTACTAAGTAACCCCTGAGCACACTAGCACACTTAGGTCAGAAGCCCCAGAATGTGTACCTCTTAGGTTTTTGACAAGTATAATTGCTGAGCATTACTGCTAATATAGATCACTTCTCTAGGAACATTCTAGTCCTAGACAAGACCTCTGGGTTAGTCTAGTTTGAAGAGAAGGAGCCTGAGGGGTGACATCATGGCTCTCTCCAGCTTCCCAAGGAGGGGACATGGAGAGGGGGATGCTGAGCTCTTCTCCCTGGAAACACAGAATCATAGAATTGTCTTGGTTTGAATGGACCCTTTAGATCATCAAATTCATCACCCTAATGTGTCAACCACCACTAAACTATGTCCCTCAGCACCCTATCTAACTGTCTTTTAAATACCTCCAGGGATGGAGACTCTAGCACTTCCCTGGCCAGCCCAGTCCAATGCCTAATAACCCTCCCTGTGAAGAAATTTTTCCTAATATCCAATCTAAACCTCCCTTGGCATAACATAACACCATGTCCCCTTGTCCTATCAGCTGCCACTAAGGAGAAAAAGTCAGCCCCCACCTCTCCACAACCTCCTTCCAGGTAGTTGTAGAGAGCAATTAGCTCTCCCCTCAACCTATTCTCCAGAATATAAACACCCCCAATTCCCTCAGCCATTCCTCATAACATTTATTCTCCAGTCCCCTCACCAGCCTCGTTGTCCTTCTCTGGGCAGGCTCCAGTACCTCAATGTCTTTTCTGTAGTGAGGGGCTCAAAACTGAACACATAGACAACATGGGGCCTCACCGGTGCTGAGGACAGGTACAATGACTGTCCCAGGCCTACTCGTCACACTGTTCTTAACACAGGCCAGGATGCCGTTGGCCTTCTTGGCCACCCGGGCACGCTGCCGGCTCATGTCCACCCAGCTTACAGTCAGCACCTCCAGGGCCTTCTCTGCCAGGCAGCTTTCCAGCTGCTCTGCCCCAAGCCTGTAGGGCTGCGTGGGGTTACGATGACCCAAGGGACAGGATGCCTGGAATGGTTCAAAGCTGCATCAGAGGAGGTTCAGACTAGATATTAAGAAGCATTTACAGAGAAACTGTTCAAACACTGGATGTCTCAAACCTGTCAGTGTTTAAGAGACATTTAGATAATGCCCTTAATAAAAGGCTTTAACATTTGGTCAGCTCTGAAGCGGTCAGGCAGTTGGACTAGATGATCATCAGGCCCTTCCAACTGTTCTGTTCTATGCTATGCTATTGTACTTTTTTAACTGTGAAAGCAGTTGAAGCACCTGAACTGGAATGATACTAAGGTTTTTCCAAATGGGAGTAATTGAATTCCCATAATATTACTCAGAAATGTCATTCCGAGTATATCATCCAGATTTTTTTTTCCCATGAGACTGAAGTTAATTAGTTAATTAGCCTGAAATTGGAGTCCTAGCCTGAAATTCAGCACAACTCTTGCATGGAACTAGAGCACTGTTGTACATCTGAGTAACTTGGCAGAAGTATTAACTCTGCTTCTTCCCAAATCCTGCTAGAATCTCTGCATCTTAAAAATATTGCATGTCCAGCAATTTTATCATCTGCTAGTTTACTTGCTTCAACTGTTAAAAGTTTTAGCACTTCTTGCCGTAAAGAATGAAATGCATGTTAAGATGAGGTACTAAAAAAATCTATTTGGGGAGAGTTTTAAGATGCTGCTCAGCACATTCATGCAAGTAAGATACTGTCAGAATGACTGTCACCTCCAGAGGCAGTTACCTACAGCTTGGATACATGACTGGGACTCCAGAGACAGACTGTTTACAGTCAAGTGGTAAAGAGAGAAAAAGCAGGAAACAAGTATGTAGCTGCACTGCCTACCCTTAACATCAGGGCAAGTGAGGAGTGGAACTGGTGACAAACCTCTGCTTTCTGCTCCCAGCTACATGTCCTAATCAGGTCTTGCAACCTCCCATCCCAGAAGAACCACTAGCAAAAGGAAAGCGACAGAGATGGAGTGGGAGGCAGGTTAGGAGAAAAACACACGCGCAAGTGCCTTGTTTAGCATATTTGCTGAAGGAGAAGTGGCTTATGAAATCATTTGTACACTGGTCTGTGTTCTACAATAACATTTAAACCCTTTCACCAAGTTTAAGAAAACAGAGAGGTCTTAGCATTACTACTTTTTAACAGTTTTGAAAAGACTGATGAGAAAGGCAATTTAGAATCATTGAATGCTTTGGGTTGGAAGGGACCTCAAACATCATCTAGGTCCAATCCCCCTGCCATGGGCAGGGACACCCTCACTAGCCCCGGTTGCCCAAAGCCCCATACAACTTGGCCTTAAATGCCTCCAGGAATGGGGCTTCTACAGCCTCTCTGTGTACCCTGTGCCAGGGCCTCACTACTCTCATAGTAAAGAATTTCTTCCTAACATCTAACCTAACCCTGCCCTCTTTCAGCTTAAAGCCATTGCCCCTTGTCCCATCACTACATTGCCTGGTGACAAGTCCCTCTCCCACTTTTCTGTAGGACTCCTTTATGTATTGGTAATGCTGCAATTAGGTCACCCCAGAGCCTCCTCTTCTCCAGACTGAACAAGCCCAACTCTCACAGCCTGGCTTCACAGGAGAAGTGCTACAGACTCTTGATCATCTTTGTGGCCCTCCTCTGGACTCACTGCAACAGCTCCATGTCTTCCCTGTACTGGGGACCCCAGAGCTGGACACAGCACTGCAGGTGGGGGTCTCATGAGAGCAGAGGGGCAGAATACCCTTCCTTGACCTGCTGGCCATGCTGTTTGTGATGCAGCCCAGGACACAGGTGGCCTTCTGAGCTGTCAGTGCAAATTGCCAGCTCATGTTGAGCTTGTCATCAACCAGCACCCCTAAATCCTTCTCCTCAGGGCTGCTCTCAATCCCTTCTCTGCCAAGCCTGTAGCTGTGCTTGGAATTACGCTGATCCACATGCAGGACCTTGCACTTGCAGTTCACACGGGCCAATCTCTCCTGTCAAGGCTCCTGACAGAGCCTGTCAAGGTCCTTCTGGATGGTATCCCTTCCCTCCAGCATGTCGACCTCACCACACAGCTTGGTGTCATAGGCAAACTTGCTGAGGGTGTCATTTTCCAATGACAAAGAAAGGCTCAGCATGAATTTATTTCTTAATAGAGATCAGGTTATTCATGCAACCAGGAAAAAAAAGGCTTCTCTCAGAATCACAGAATCATAGGGGTTGGCAGGGACCTCTAGAGATCATCTAGTCCAACACCCCCTGCCAGAGCAGGATTATCTAGACTAGGTCACACAAGAACGCATCCAGGCGGATTTTGAAAGCCTCCTAAGGTGAAGACTCCACAACACCTCTGGGCAGCCTGTCCCAGTGCTCTGCCACCCTCACAGGAAAGGAATTTTTCCTCATGCTGAGGTGGAATTTCCTATGTTCTAGTTTATGTCCACTGCCTGTCATCCTATCAGTTAGAACCAGCAAAAAGAGACTGTCCCCATCTTCCTGACACCCACACTTCAGGTATTTATACACATTGATCCGATCTCCTCTCAGCCTTCTCCAGGCTGAACAGACCCGGGTCTCTCAGCCTTTCCTCAGAAGAGAGATGCTCCATTCCCATGATTGTAGTTCTTCATTGGACTCTCTCCAGTATTTCCTCTCTTGAACCAGAGAACCCATAACTGGACACAACACTCCAGATGGGGTCTCACCAGGGCAGAGTAGAGGGGCAGGAGAACCTCCCTCGACCTGCTGGTCACATTTTTCTTCAAACACCCCAGGATGCCATTGGCTTTCTTGGCCATGAGGGCACAGTGCTCCCTCATGGTCAACTCAGTGTCCACCAGGACTCCAAGGTCCTCTGTGGAGCTGCTTTCTAATGAATCAGCCCCTAGCCTGTACCGTTGCATGGGGTTATTCCTGCCCAGGTGAAGGACTCTACACTTGTCCTTGAATTTCATTGGGTTCCTCACCACCCAGCTTCCCAGTCTGTCCAGGTCATACTGGATGGCAGCACAGCCTTCCAAGTGTTATCAGCCAATCAGTTTCGTATCATCAGCAAACTTGCTGAGGGTACTCTCTGCCCCCTCATACAGGTTACTGAAGATGTTGAGCAAGACTGGTTCCAAAACCGATCCCTGACGAATGCCACTAGCTACAGGCCTCCAACTGGACTGCACTGCTGATCACAACCCTCTGAGCTCTATTGTTTAGTCAGTTCTCAATCCATCTCACAATCCACCCATCTAAACCATACTTCCTGAGCTTACCTATGAGGATGTTATGGGAGATTGTGTCACAAGCCTTACTGAAATCAAGACACACAACATCCACTGCTCTCCCTTCATCCACCCAGTTGGTCACTTCATCACAGAAGAGTATCAGATTAGTAAAGCATGATTGGTGAAAACATGCTGACTGCTCCTGATAACTGTTTTCTTCCTTCTTCTTCGTAACTTGCATTACAGCCCACTGAGAATCAAAACAAAACATGACATAAAGCAAAAGAAACTGAGACCTACTTGCTTCACTGCTTATAAGAATGTTCATCATGTTAGCTAGAGGAAATCATAGAAATTCCTTAATCTGCTAAATGTTCTCGCTGCCATGTGTTAAGTAACACACAGCAAGCAAATACAAGATTTATGAGATAGAGCCTAATTTTTAGAAGACTGTCACATTTATGTAACGGGTGGATTTTTTGAAGGAAACAAGGCCAAAACTATGACTGCCTCTGGGACAGGCAAAAAGAATGCCTGTTAGGAAAGGAGAACGCGAAAGGTCAAAATACACTGGAGTAACAGAATAATGATTACTCAAATAGAAACACCAAAGCCTTTACAGTCATGCTGGAGTAAGTTACATTCTATTGAAATCCTAGCCCTAGGAAATATTTGTTCCAAGTTCTCAAATAATAAATGTCCAGTCTAGCTTCAGCATAAGGTCAAGGTGAGAAGAGGTTCAAAAAGCAAACAGGATGACCCAAAACAGCTTTTGACACCAAGGAAGTTTAGGACAGTGCAAGACAGAGAAGTCAGGACAAAAATGGAATTGAACCTCTCAGTGCAGTATTGAATTGGAGTATATTCTTTTTATATATCCAGCTATGCGCTTCACCCTGTGGAATTTTCTTTCCTAGCCAGAGAGATTACCATTTAAGTTGTAGTGTTGTAAAAAGTGAATGCCAGTACTTTAAACTTGGGCTGAACGCATGAAGTCAAACTGTTTTTCACTCCAGATTTTGCAGAGGCATAATGTTTTAATCTGAAACTTCCCCCACAATGTTTTATTAATTTAGTGGTTAGACTTATGGAGCACATTTGCAAAATTATTATAGAGCTTAAGTGTACATGGATAATTAAGCGCTTCAGAAGTTTAACACAGCCCAGTTACAGGGGTATTTGGTGTTTTGAAATACCTTTTTTAGACAAGCTTCTATTAAAATGACAGTAATTAAAAGTAGGAAGTTCTATAATGTGCAATGGTAATTTGACTTCAGTGACATGAATTGTGATGCAATTTCTTAATTGCATGATCACAGGCTCATCTTCCCTAGGACTTGCACCTCATTCAGTGCACGAGTATTCACCTAATGAACTGTTACATAGCACTTTGTCCATTCTTTCTGAAAGCTGTCTCTTATCCAGCAAAATCTATTCCTTCTTCATCCTCACCAGATTTTTATCATATCTTATGGTGTGCTGACAAGTAACATGATTTCCCTGGCTACTCACCATTCTCATATACTTAGCTTTCACCTAGTCTTAACTTTATTCTCTTCCATCAAAATTGAGGCCAAGCTTTTCTTTTTCC
Organism: Hypotaenidia okinawae; assembly: GCA_027925045.1. NCBI lineage: Eukaryota > Metazoa > Chordata > Aves > Gruiformes > Rallidae > Hypotaenidia > Hypotaenidia okinawae. Next base: position 28,740,499 of record BSDF01000010.1, on the reverse strand, counting down.
TTTTCCCTCCTCAGCTCATTCAAGGCTTAGATACTTGCCCATTCTAGCCCTCATCTCATGAGAGTCTGTCCCATCTGATCTGGAAGCCAGTGGGAGAACTGATTCTCTCTCTGGTTCTTTCTGTGACTTTTCTCCTCCAGGTTGTGGGAAAAGGAGTGTAACTAGTCAGTACAGCATTATGGATGTATGTTTAATCCAGTCACATAGGGAATGGTAGAATTTACAGCCTGTTCAACCACTAACATCTGAGAAATCTCAAAAAAGCTTATGCAAAGAGGTGTGTGCATAACAACTGGGGGAGCATTTCTCTGCCGGACTTTCAAGCTTAACACTGACAAACCTGGGGGGGGGCGGTGTTCTGATTGCTTTTAACATGGAAACCAGAAGGTTTACTCTAATACAAAGGAGCAGAGGGAGGGTGGGGGAGGGCAATCCCCGACAGTGGCTATTCTATTGTTTTCTCTCAAAAACTTGGCAAAGGAACAAGCTAGACACAGCTGAAATGTGCTGGCTAAAAATTTCTCAAAACTTTCACCAGAGACAGGCGCAAACCATGCCCAACACCACCACAGAGAAAGTTTGTCAAAACCATGGATACCTGGAAAAAGACTGCATACTGGTAAATACCCGTAATCCCTACTCGCTCACACATTACCCCTGTTGCTTATGACTCAAGCATTTTAATGCACATGGTGCGCTATAAATTACTGGTATGCTCTAAAAGATTTTCTTTGGTAGTATTCGAGGACCACATTTCTGATTTTATTATTTTTTAAAGTCAGCAATTTGATTTTAAAACTGATCTACAAAAAATGTCTCAGCGCACATCACTTCCCATACTAAGGAAATTTGGAGATGGAATGTTCTTTGTTCATCAGCTTGCATTTGAGGATTTAGTTTTTAAATCCTTTCATGACAAAACCCATTTGTCATTTCAGGTTAGAAAGGAAAAGCAGGTGCAGGTCACTGTCCTGAGGAAGATAATGGATTGCTGAAAAGGACTTGGAGGTCCTGGTGGACACGGAGTTCAACATGACCTGCATGGAAGGTGAACGGTATCCTGGGCTGCATGAGGCAGCGCATGGAGATCCTTCCCATCTGCTCAGCACTGGCCAGGCCGCACCTGAGGGACTGTGCCGGCTGCTGGGCTCCTTGGTACCAGGGAGGCACTGGTGTGCTGGAGAGAACCCGGCAAAGGGACATAAGGATGATGAAGGGACAAGAAAGCATCTCTCCTGTGAGGATGGCTGAGAGAGCCGGGACCGCTCAGCCTGCGGATGAGAAGGCTCAGGGCCATCTTCCTCAGTGCACATACAGACCTGCCCGGAGGCTGCAACGAGGATGGAGCCAGGCTCTTCCCAGGGACAGGAACAGAGGCCATGGGCACCGAGTGACAGACAGGAGGTTCCTCTGAACAGCAGGAAACACTCTGTCACTGTGAGGGTGGCTAAGTGCTGGCACAAGCTGCCCAGGGAGGCAGTGGGGTCTCCATCCTCAGAGATACTAAGAGCCCTCTGGACATGGTCCTGGGCAGCCAGCTCTGGGACAGCCCTTGCTCGAGCAGGGGGTTGGAGATGACAGTCTCCAGAAGCCCCTGACCACCTCACCAGTCTGCAAGCCTGTGATTCTTTGGAATAACTCATCTCTTTAGTTAGCGTATCTTCTGTATCTATACATTTTACTATTTGTCATCATCTTTAATTGAGCCATTTTAACTAATAGATAGAGTGTCACGTGAATAACAAAGGACCTGTACTAGTCATAACACTCATGCTTGCAAGGGAGATGAGGAGCACCGTTCCTATGCTCTTGAAAAGGCACAGCCTGAATTTCTTCAAGGACTGAAACTGACCCTTCAAAAAATACCCAAGTATTGGCTTATCTCTGCATCCCACGTGCAGACATATGCTCCCCTGAGGCACCAAGCATTGCCAACAGTACCAGTTATGCTATCTTAAGAGAGGCGCGACCGTGTAGTTTTCAAACAGAAGCCCTTGCCCCACACCTTGCCTCTAGCCTCTCCTGCCACCCCCCAGCTCCCTGCGGTGACCACCGCCAACCACCCACAGGGCTACACACACCAACCAAGACCAATAGCAGTGCCCACCGTGTGCACATCACCCTCGCCTGCGCCTTCGCAGCGCAGCGATGTCGGCTCACCGGCGGCCACGCGACCCTGAGGCGGCGGATGCGGGGCCGGGGCACGGGCACGTGCGCCTAGCCTCCGCGTGCTGCCCGCGGCTGCGGGGGCTCTGGGTCAGGCGGGGCCGCCGCACCCTGACACGGCCTCCTAACCGCCGCCGCTCAATCGGGCGGCTTCAGGCTCCGCTCGGCCCCGGGGGCGCCGGGAGAGGGCAAAAGGCAGTCGCGCTGCGCTCCCGCATCACGTCTTCGCGGCCCGACCGGGCGACCCAGACCCCTCACAGCTCGCCGGGCCCGCCGCCGCCGAAGGCGAGAAGATGACGTGACACCGCCGCTGCAGACCATGGCGGAGACCCCGCCCCGCGGCAACATAGGGACTCCTTCGGGCGGGGCCTCCGCCCCCGGCCAAAGACGTGCGCCGCGTGGCCCCGCCCCTATATAAGGGGTGCCCGAGCACAGCCCCCCCCAAGCGCGGCCGCCGCCTGTGCCCGAGCAGTTCCGTGGAGCCGGCGCCATGGCAGGTCAGTGAGCGCGGCCACACCTCCCGTGGACGCCGCGATGCGCCGGGGCCGCCACCGGCGCGGGCCGCTCTCGCGGGGCTGTCGCGCGCTCCCCGGCCGCGGGGCGGGCCGTGCGGCGCCCGCTTTCCGTCTCGGTCCGTCTCAGCGGCGAGCTCCGGGGCTGGCTGCCCGCGGCCGGGGGGGGAGTCGGGGCCACCCGCTGGGCGGGGGGCCGGCGTGCTACGCCGGGCACCTCCATGCAGCTTGGGAGGGCGCTCGCGGCTCCGCCTTGCTCGGCGCCGCCCGCCCGGGTGGCTGGCCCGGGGCTCGCTCCCCGGCGGGAGGGATGTGGTGAGGGCAGGAGCGTGTGGAGCGGCCGCTTGTGAAGCGAGCAGTTCCTCCATCTCTCCGAGCACGCCTGGCGTTTTGTTTCCCCCGATTCTTGCCCGAAGCTGTCAGTGGGGCCGGCTTCACTCTCAGATGGAGGCGGCTGCCGGAGATCCGGTGCTCTGCCTCCCGGTGCACGCGCTGATGAGCTGTGCCCGTCCCTCGAAGAGCCCCGTGCTCCAAAAATCAGGCTTACTAGCACCGAACTCAGCGGAGGGGATCGGGCTCCTGTGAACTCTGGCTGTGCCTATGAAAACGCTTCCATGGGACGGTGTAAAACATCTGGGGCGTGTACTCTAGTGTCCCCCGCCCCGCACGCTGCCACGTGAAAGGTTGCTCCTGGCTTGGAGTTCGGGGATGCCCATTGGGCTGGAAGGGCAAGCACAAAGCCTCTGGCGTACAGATGCTATAGCCTGTGAGCTGGGCAGCCAGAGCTATTTCCGATTTAGCTCAGTTATGCCTGGAGAAATCAATTGTGATGCTGTGCAACTATCTCACAGTCGCTGTGATAGTGTAGCCACGCTAACACTTGTAGTTCAGTACTTACAGGTGTTAACAGTGACTGCTGTGTGAACATAACCTGCTGTGGAGGGAACTCTTACAGAGAACGGGGAAGGGCGAGGCCTGGGGAACTGAAATGTTCATTTTATGTAGAATTAGTCTGTGTGTGTAAATGCCATATTGAGCAGTGACTGGCCTTGCCCAGATTGTATGGCCTTCTCATATGTAATGTGCCTGAATGTACTTGTGAATGTACTTTACAGAAAGTATCGTGTAGGGCATAGTTTATTCCAGCCTCTGGAAAGCTCTCCTGACTTGGGTACTCTACAAGCAGCCAGTATCCACCTCTGGTCAGAAGTCAGTTACTTACAGCAGTTGCGGTGCAGTAGGGGGCTTCTTAGCCTTTACTCTATCATTAAATTGACTTTCTCTCTCTGACATCTTTGTGTGTGAATACTCAGTTTCAGTAAGATGGCACATGATATATAGAAATATATATATGTCAATATACCTACTAACAGTTGAATGAAACAGTGCCTTTCAGGGGCAAGGTCACTCCAAGAGTTAGTCTTACACTGCTTGGGGGTAAAAAAACCAACAACCAACCAAAAAACCCCCTAACCAAAACCCAAAAAACTACCATTCAGATGAATGCTGGGCACAATCCTACTCTGTCCAGGCTGGATTTAGTGAGCTGTATATCCATGCAGAGTGATAGGCATCACATTATTGAGCAGTAATATGCAAACTAGAAATGCTACCCTGTTAGGAGGATGTTCACATCACTCAAAATGCTACAAGCTTGCCATTTTTTTCAAAGAAACACAGAATTGTTCTGTAGATTTGCTGAATTACATGAACCATTACAAATTAGTAGCTGAAGTGAATGGAAAATAACCCCACCTTTATTCCTGTCATGATGAAAGTTTTTTTTAACTTTGCAATTAACCACTATAATCCAAATCCCTTGCTTTGCTGCTAGGCAAAATCGGTTTTGCAGCTGGTCTGTAGAGCTTGCAAACCAGGTTTGCAGAGCTTATAGACAATTATAGTACATGTTATGATAGTATTAAGTTAAACAGATACTGATGATGGCTGTCTTATGGGCTGGGGAGTTGTACCAAACAACAATCTACTTGAAAGTAGAGGAGTGAGTATGTTAATCTTACTACTGGATTCGATAGTAAGCCTTTAAGTGCCCAGAATCCTCACTCGGAATCCTGGTTTGTAACTTGTGTGAGTAAAAGAAGTCACCGTAGCTAAAATAAATTTGAATATGAAAAATCCATGTGTCAGAAGTGGCTTGGTAGAAAAGAGCACACTTCTTAAAAAAGTGATGTAGCTTGCAAAGGAGTACTACATGATGATAGTTAACAGTAAACTGAAGAAGTTCAGAAGTTGTTTGCTTTTGTCAGTCCCACCCTGGAAGTTTAAAACAAGAGGACAACTGAAAGAAGGCAAAGCTTGTGTTAGGTGGCTTCAATAAGCAGTACATGGCAAAATGATCCATCTTAATCTATTTAAGAGCAGAACACTACAGTAACCATCAAAATGTATCTTTTCCTCTTTTAGCTTGAAGAACAATAATTCTTGCTTCAGGTCTTAAATAGCTTATCACGGGTTACTTCCCATTTAAATCTTGCATTCCTGTGACTGAGCCGCAACCATGGGTTGCAGAGCAACTCGTCTGCAAAATCCTGAGCTAGCAGAACTTAATTCTGTTGTCCAAGATCTAGTTCAATGCTCACTTTCACTTTAAAATGAAATGCAAGTTTTACACTGCCCTAACTTCAGGGTTGAGAGTGGAACCTAGAGTAACTTCACAAAGCTCTACTGTTACCAAGTTTAGACCAAATGCAAACTCATAGAATCACTGACTCCCAATACTATTTAGCTTAAAAATAGTCTTTAGACTATTTGGTTTGTCTCTAACATCTGGCGTGACTTAACCTGCAGGCGAGCTGGAACTGTTCTCTTTGCAGCAGTCTTGATTTTGTATTTTACTGCATTTTGCTGTGTGTCAAGTTACCAAAAGCAAGTGTAGCTATGGAAGTATAACCTGGTTCATTCATCCACATAGTTAGGCCAAATATGCAGAGTCAAAGGGCACATTTTGGAGGCCTTGCACCATGAGTACCAAACAACACCGGGTTTCTAGTATATCTGTCATGGAATAAAGTAGTGGATCACATTAAATTGACCAAGTTCATTTCTTCCAGACCAGTCTTTTGTGACTCTAGCCACAAATGACTCCTATGTGAAAGGAGCACTGGTACTTGGTTCATCCTTGCAACAGTACAGAACAACAAGGAAGCTGACAGCACTCATAACTCCTCAGATTTCAGATCTTATGAGGTAAGGTCACTTATATATCTAAAACTACCAAAATTCCTGCTGATGTGAAGGCTGAAAAATGGAAGTTGAATTCCTTAATAGTAACCTTCCAAAACTCTGGAGGCTTAATAGCTAAGCTTAGCAGAATTCAACTTAATGCTACCTGTTCTTTGTTGTTTCCTCTTTCTTCTGTATGATAAGTTAATAAATACTCCATAGTTAGAGCACTAAACTGTGACTTGATAGTGGTATTTCAATTTTGCGCTTTCATAGTTCTACTCAGAATTATCCAACTATATGATACAGTCTGTGTTTTAGTGCTGTGTATGCATGTGGAAGTGAGAGTAAGACCACGGTATTTGCCTTGCAGAAGCATTCCACATTGAGACAATGTAACGCAGTGTTTCTTGAAATACAGGGGACACTTCAAACCTCATGTTCTTCTCTCTTGATAGAACTTGCAGAATGGAAGTAGTACCAAGTATGAGGTCATGACAGTACAACAAATGAAACTAGCAGGCAACTGGCCTCTCTAGAAAAGTCTCAGTGTGGAGCAGACTGGATATAACAGGAGGGTAATAAATCCCCACAAATAACTTAATAGCTTCCCGAGCTACAGAAGATAGGTCAAGATTCTCTGTGACAAAGTTCTTCTGAAAAGATCTCAATTTATAGAAACACTAGAGAAGTTGCTCAAAACCAAATGGAGTGACTCCCTGGAGACTCATGGCAGCTAAATGTCCTTATGTGTATAAAGATGTTGTATGTAAGAACATCCATTCTAGCCTATGAGGTGAATGCTCTTTTACGATGAATCATAAATGTGCTTATGTGCTAGTGCAGTGCAGCTACTAACAAAGTATGCCTTAGGTTCATGAGGAATTGTTGGTACCAAACTATCAGTATAAAAGCAAGGCATATGTCTAACAGTCATTTTCAACCACTGTCACTCAAATTGTGCTGATAATTGCTGAGCATTCAAGATGACTGTAGAACAGCAAGATGCTACAGATGCTTCATGTTTTAAGCCATCTGAACACCGGAAACACCTTAACCTCTCTTGAGCTAGTGGGAATGCTTTACCAATGGCAAAGGTTGGGTATCTGCCACAATTTTACTATACTGTCTGAAAGTTCTAAGTGTCACACTTAGGTGAAGGTGATACTGGGTCAAAACACTGCTGTAAGCACAGCCACAATTAAATGAGTCTTTAAAAGCTTGTGATGGAAGTTTTAGCAACTGGGTGCAGACAGATGTCTCTTAACAGTCACAAATCTAGAACAGTGTTGTCATAACTATTGCATAAGCTTGCTACAACTGTTTAGGATTCTGCCTCTGCCCTGCTCAAGCTGCTCTAACAGATTCCCATTTCTCAATTGTCCTCAAAGTAGAAAACTTACAAAGAATAAGAGTCTAACTGAAAAAAAAAAAGAGCTGTGTGGAAAGTTTGTAGTACATAACCATGACCTACTGGACTTTGTAGTAATGCTAATTAAGGCCTCTTTACAGAAGAATAAAACCACAAATAAACTTTTAGTTTCCCGCTTGTAATGGACACATTTTGGGGAACGAAGCAGACAGTTGTACGTGTGTGTTCTGACACATGCAGTTAACTCTTACTGATGGTGTAAGAAATACTGCTGGGTTCCCTCTTACAGCACTTTAGGGAACCTGACTGGTGGTCTGGTGCTGATAAAGCAACAGAACTAAATCTTGGCAATTGGCTCTTTCCCCAGGAGAGTGCTGGAAAAAGTCTTTGATGAAGTCATATTGGTAAATGTCTTGGATAGTGGGGATTCAGCACACTTGGCATTAATGAAAAGACCCGAGCTGGGTGTCACACTAACAAAGCTTCACTGCTGGGAACTGACACAGTTTTCAAAATGTGTTTTCATGGATGCAGACACAATGGTAAGTAGTTGTGTCTCATGGTGCCTCTTAATGACCCAATATGGGGGTTGTTGAGTGGGTTTTTTTATGGGTTGTCTTTGGTTTTGTTTTTGGTTTGGGGAGGAGGATGGGTTGTTGGCTTTTCTGGTTTTGTTTCTTTCTTAAGGGGGGTAGTAGAGGCCTTTTTGCTAATTGGACTAATAACTAAAAACATATGTGCCTTTTTATCTAAGTTATTTGTAATGTAGTCTGTGGAGACTATATAAATCCATAAAGTATTGTCTTCTATTTGACAAGAGCATTGATGAGTGAACTTTCTTTCATGTGTTAAGGTGGATGTCAAAAATCCATTAGAATGTGAAACTCCAGTTCCTAACCTAAAAAACAGAACAGAACTTTTTACCCCCTTTACAACTAGGTTTTGTCAAATATTGATGAGCTTTTTGAGAGAGAAGAGCTGTCTGCAGCACCAGATCCAGGCTGGCCTGACTGTTTTAATTCTGGAGTTTTTGTTTACCGACCTTCTATTGAAACATACAATCAGCTGTTACAGTTTGCCACAGAGAAAGGCAGCTTTGATGGTACGTATTAATTTGTATTTCAATATAAGTTAGACCAAAATGGTAGCAGTGGTTGCGATGGCTCAGTAACTACTTACATGTCTTGGGGACTCTGTATGATAGAATTCTGAACTTGGTGTAACTATACACAAATTATATCCTTCTTGAAAGAGAGGCTATCATTACAGCACATAGTAAAACTTTGGGTTTTTTCAGTCTTTAAGTAGAAAAACTACTATGGCCCCCAAACTAGCAGTTGTAAGCATTAGCAATGTAGAATCACATAACAAGAAGTCTCAAGATGTAGCAACCACAGTGCATGCATTAGTAAATGAAACTGCACTACTGTGCTTTGTGCGTTCCTAAAGCTCAGGTCTTGAACGCTAACTCAGGCTGCTGTGGAAAAATAGCACTGATCAGTTGAATGCAGCTTCAGAGAAACATATGTTTGAAGGTGCAGCTGTCTTTTACTTGCCATGTGATAGCTACCTGTTGTTATAGGGTGGTCACTGTCTTTTTCTTCATATCAAGTGCATGTAGCCTTGGCTGTTTCCCACTGTAGGTCACTTGGGATCAGCCACTGTGCCAGATTTAAGCTTGAGAAGCCAAGTTCTGCTGTCCTGTAAGTCTCTTAAGTCTACTCCCATTACAGTAAATGCACACTGGGTAAGAAACGGCTATCACTGCCTCCTATCACTGAGTTTCGTTACACAATTACTGTGGTTAAAAAAACCCTACCACCCAACCAAAAAGCTACAGAAAACTACATAAATAAGGCCATAAAATGAAACGCCTTATAGACAGTGATTAGCTAGCCCATTGGCTTACCTTTGGGTACTTTGTAAAAAAGAGATGCCATTCCTCCTGTGCAGAGTGTGGCCCTCTGTGGAACAACAGTGCAGTTGGAAACTTACTGCTACTTTATGAATCAACTTGGGAAAAGGAGCATTGCAGTGTAATAAAGGTCTATCTGTACCTCGCTACTGACAAGAGAGCAGTTTGTAGCTCTGGGAGTGCTCACTCGATTTAAATGTATCACCAGCCATGGCTGAAGCTGTGGCATGGTACTGAATTGTTGCATTCAAAAAAGGGAGATAACACAGGGAAACAAAACAAACCACACACACCCCAAAAACTCCACGAACACACATATTTGTGTAAACTGGCTATTAAGTAGCTCCAGGAACATAGGAGAATTAGTTGATTGTTTCCTCTGAGCTCTGTGCTCAACTGCTACCAGTCACCATCTTCTAGGTCTAAGACCCCTGTCCTTTAAAAGAATAGAACTGCTTCCTTTCTGACTTGAAAGATAAAGCCACACAATGGTGAAACTTCCTCTGCGTCCTAAGTGTGAAGCAATTGTGGCAGGTCTTAACAGCAAAAATGGTGGGTTAATGGTTTTAGGTACAACATTTATAAACTGTTATTTGTTACTGCAGCTTTAAAACTTACTCAGCTTTTATGAAATGGTAGCACTGATCAGAGTAGTGAGACCATGAAGACTTAAGCTTATCTGCACAAGTTGCTCCCAAGATTTATGCACTTCCTGGGGAGAAAGGGGATTTCAGCTTTATTGTCTAGGCAGTAAAAAAGTTCCTAGGAAATCTTTTATAAGAAAAACACTTGTGAAGGGTCAATGACCTTAATAGGACACAGGGATGCAAGTTCAACAGGCTAACAAGATATGCACAACTAAGTTAAAGTTTAAGTACCTCATCTGCAGTAGTAGTAACTAGGGAACAAAGAGTGTATTTCATGTTGGTAGCAGCAGACAGATGTCTCCTATATAATGCTGCTGTTCAGAAATGGTAGTGATGGCTACTTACATGGACAACTACTTTGTCATTTGAACTTCACCTTTTTCAGTAATGAGGAATGTCAAGCAATACTTTTAGATACCATGTGAAAGTAGAGTGTGGGGGAAGCTTGGTTCTAAAAGGAATCTGCAGTACTGATACCTCAAGAATGTTGCTATTGCTTCAACAATCCTCTGGCTGTTTAGCCTGGGATTTAAAATGGTTGCTTTTACATACAAAGATACCATGCAGTATGACTGTATTTGTAGATAACACAGCTAATATAACTACTGCCTCATTCTTTCACCTTAGATCTGAGGCTCAGTTTATATGAGACTACTATTGAAGTTTGAACTAGGGCAGCTAAATGCTGCCTTCACTAGCTGCTTTGGCACAGATGCATGCCATCTGAAAAAAAGCTGAGTATGTAAAGCAATCTGAGAGAGAAAGTCCTGTAGAGAAAGCTAAAGACATCGTTGCTGCCCCTTGAGTTACGCGCTGTCTGTTCTGAGAGGGCATGCCAGACTTTCTTCTTTAAGATGATCTTACTGTTGAGATAATGCATTCTGAACACAGCATTAAGTTAGAGGTTAAACATAGATGAGTAAAGACCAAGGGGCTTGTCTGGTTTCTTTCACTCTCATCTTTTGTGATGGGCACTTAAAAAATGCTATCTTTCCTGTATGAGTTGAGAGGGGAAGTCAGAGGTTTGAAATTACTGGACTGAGCCTCTAGGCAATTTCTCACTGCAATCTGCGTGTATGCTGACAGCTGTAACAGGATACTTAGAATTTATATTTGTCAGTGTACTGTCTGTACATCTAAGTTCATATCCAGTGTCTAGATACTTCAATTACAAAAAGCAAATTCTGCTCAAATGCCAGTGAGAGTGTAAACTTTAGTACTGCCCTAAATCTAATCATAGGACAATAAAAAGCAGTTTCCTGAGTCAGCAGAGACTGAGTGCTTTAGAAAACTACAGATTAAAAATGAAACACTGTCTCAAGCTATTCATCTTTAGCAATGCTACTAGTGAATGCACTGACAGGTGAAAGGAAGGCAGCAAATGGAAGTTGAGAGATTCCCTTCAGTTTCCTTCATAAGAAATGCTATTTAGCACTGAAAGACTAAGTATACTCACCGCAATAAAGAAAGGATATAAATAAGATGTTACTTCTCAGCCGCTTATAGCCTAGACTGCTTTGGGACAGGTTAGTTTTTTTAGCTACTCTACTACTGACATATCAAACAACTTTAGCTCAACTTTATTACAACCTCTACGTGCAAATGAAGAGGTGACCCCTCCCAATACAGTAGGTCTGGTGATAACTGAGTTATCCTTAGGGGTTAGTCAGCAGCTTTTTAATACAGAACCAGGAGCATCTGCTGCCTGTTAAAGGAAATGGTGAGGTTTTACAAGAGTGGTCACCAAGACTAAATGTGTTTTCTGTATCAGATCCCAGTGTAGGTAAATGCATCCAGGGCTGCAGGTCTAAAACACCACCAATACCCTAATGTTGTCAGTGAGATATTGGTCATGCATCTGTAAGTGTAAGTAATAAAGCTGTTGGTGCTTTGATCTTCAGAGCACCAATAGCTTTCCTGAATCTCAACAGTACCCAATTGTCCAGTCCTGTTTCTTGCTGCCTTAAACAGCTTGAACTTAAGCTATAAAAGAAACTGAATGGCAGGGCTTGAGAGCCAATGGTTAACTCTTAGCAAAAGTAACCTCACACATATTGTCTCTTTCGTTTTCTGTGGTTTTTTATCTTTCAAACGCTGCAAGGCTTACATTGTTCAGAAACAGAACTTCAGTGCTCTGTGTCAAACTCCTAACGCATGTGACAACTACACTGCGAACTCTTCATTTCTGAAGTGACTGAAAAAGATCCTAAAATAGCTATCTGGTGCTTATAGCCTATTAATGTTTTCTCTTTCAGGTGCAGATCAAGGGTTACTAAACACCTTCTTCAGCAGCTGGGCCACAACAGACATGAGCAAGCATCTACCTTTTATTTATAATTTGAGCAGTACTTCTGTATATTCCTACCTTCCAGCATTTAAAGCGTAAGTTTGAAATGCTAAGACTTTCAGAGATGATATAAACTAATTTATTGTAACAGACACAGTGTGACTTTTTGGGTTTTTTCCAAGGAAGACCGTTATTGTTGTTAAAAGGAGATCTAATAGTTTTGTCTCATTTAAAAAAAAGTTTAATACTAGTTAAATGATTTGTCTCATGACAGATGTGGAGGGAAAGCTGTACCTGTAGCTTAAACCACTCATCCCTTGCAGTAACATCCAAATTTGACTTAGAGTAAGTGCATTTGGCAGGTTACTTGAAAAAGGAGGAACCACTACTCCAGCATGGTATACTGTCTATTACAGCTCTAACCAAAGGCAATAGCTCTTGACTCAACCTGAGCTGAACTTCAGCATGCTGCTGGTGGTATCATTCCCACCTAGATGCTTGCCCTTTCCTCACCTTAAGTTATTTAACAGACAGCATTTATAGTTCATCTAATCAGCCTATACCATTCAAATGTTGTGACTAAAGACTTGTACAAACCTAGAATTGTCCAACAGTTTTTCTAGATCTCAGATAGTTCCTTAAGTAATAGCAAGATGGAGCAAAGACTACAGCTAACTACCATACCATTGCGTGTTTTCTGTTTAAGGAAAACCACTATCATCTCAACCAAGCTAGCAGTATTGGATTTGCTATCCAATGTGAGAAAATGTCACTGGCAGGGTCACTCTGTTAGAATAAATATGGGGGGAAGCATGGGATGGCAAAATGTTACACAGAAACTCTTAAGAGCCACAAAAGTTGTGGGGAAGGGGGAGGGGATGTGACACATGGACTACCAATTGCATAAAACCAATCTGATCTCTGAATGACATCAGGTTACTAGTGTCTAAAGCAGCAGCTAGCATAAGCAGGACTGCTGCTGGCATAAGATCAAACTATGTCTTGTGATCAGAATACCATTTGAAATCCTGTCATGCTAAAAGGGGAACACTTATTTAAAGAAATATATGCAAGCCTAAGAATGACTAAGTAGTTGGATAGCATTTGATAAGCTAACATCTATTGTAAAGTATGTCTTCTTTCTGTGGCTGGCTGGTTGCTACTCACGTAACCTTAAATTTACAAATGACCTTATTGCCACAAAAGACTAATTGGATTTGTAGGCTTCTAACAAAAATTCCATGTAACTGACTGAATCAATTGCCTAACTGAATTCAGCAAGCCTTTGAAAGTAGAATGCTGGAGAAGTGCAGCCCTTTAAGTAAAGTGCCTTGCTTAACAGGTGGAACAATTTCCCTTGGTTAGATCAGCAGCTGCACTTCTGATAATCAGCAGTTGGAGTAAAGTGAAATTTAAACCTACTGACAGCAATAGCGAAGTTTTTTGCAGCTTTGTACAGCGAGACTAGATTTCACAGCAGTCTCAGTAATCCTTTTTCCAAAGGAAAATGCCAATTCATGACAAATGCTCTCTAACTTTTCTGGGAGATGCGGAAAGACAGATTAGTTGCTGAGGCCAGTGTGGACATAAAGCTTCTAACAGTTGAGCATAAATGTCAAAAGAAAGTATTCCAGGTCTAGAAAACAGATACCTAAAGCATTGTAGAAACTTGGCATCTGTCAGCTGTTGTACTGGTCTTGAGTGGCCAGAATACTAAGAATGTGTTTCTCCATTTGCAGCAAGTGTATCCTAACACTGCTCAGTCATTCTCTAGCTTAAAAAGCCTTGTTTGAGCGGTTTGTTTTTTTTCCAAAGAGAATGTCAAGTTTCCTCAGAACAGCAGCAGCCTAAGATGAAGGAAAACTTCAGTGCCATGACAGCTAATAAAGTGCAGGTAGTTCTTGTATGCCAAGTATTGAGATAGAGTTTAACATTAAAGCCCAGGAACTAACCTCTTGAAGAGATATTTTTCTTGCAATTAGTGTAAATATTTGACCTTGTTTCATACAAGCATAGGCTTTCATTCTGCAAAAAGATCATTTGTGTTCAAAACATGGAACATGAATATTGAAATAAAGTGAAGGATCTTACACTACTGTAACACCAGTCCATCCCCAATCTATACTGCCTTGTTTTGAATATTATAAAGTTTCTGAAACAGCTGAGTGGTCTCAGTATGTGAAACTCCTTGAACATAGTGAGTCCTGGTCAAAATAACCAGGGTGTGCTGGTTAGACCAAGTAGTTATTTGTTAGTAACAAACTAGTTACAGCATTATTGTCCATTTTATTATGTTAAGAGATCCTAATGTGATGCAAACTGAACTAGGGTGAGACAGCTGCTGTTACTACAGAGACTGGTATTGCCTGTTCACAAAACTGATTTGAGTTGAACTCCAATTCTGGAACTATAGAAGAATGGAATGAATACTGTCTCTACGTGCTTTACTTAAAAGGGGTTCTTCTCACCTGCACTCTTAATGCAAAAGAACATACCAGCAACACTTGGGACAGAGCTAGAAGCTCCATATGAACAAGGATCTTAAACAGTTTTCAAAAGAAACACAGTCCTCTGCCACCACAAAACTCACCTGTGTCTAAACTAGGGTTATTTAGAAAATAAACTGGTTGTCAGTGCCTAGGTTGTACAAAGCTAGTACTTTGCAGGGACAGGCTTCCTGCAGCACAGCCTTCCAATGATGTTTTTCTATAGGGCTTTAAACTGAAAGGGTAAATCTAATGCTGTGACCCTTCTCCACCTAATGCTTGTATTGCCTATCTGGATTACTGACTTTGGAGTAGAATCATCTTCATTTTTAAAACCAGTTCTGCTTGCAACGACTGCTTGACACTGCTCTCTCCTGAGCTATGGACATCCTTCTAACCAAAGACTTTTATTAGCTGTAAGTACTTAAATAGCCCAGACCATTAGGTTTTGTCTGCATTCTGACTAGTGTGATGTAGAACTCCATGTGCATATTCTGTTATATAGTGAAGCTTTCAGTCCCAGTAGGCACTGGCAGTTTAATCATTTAGTGTTTAGCCTCCTAAATATACTCATTTCTGTTTTCTGGGTACCTGTGGAAATTGCAGGTAAAAAAACCCAGCCTGACAGTCAAAACAGTGGATTCTGACTTTTCTGTCTGACAGGTTTGGTGCAGATACTAAAGTGGTGCATTTCCTGGGAAGCATAAAGCCATGGAACTATACGTATGACTCCAGAACAAAAAGCATAAAAGGCAACATGGATGACCCTAAAATCGTTCACCCAGAATTCCTCAACATGTGGTGGGATAGCTATACAGCTAATGTTTTACCATTACTAGAACAGCATGGAATTGTTAAAGAAACTACTACAGGTGTAAACATGGTATGTGCTTTCATATTCTTTTAGAAAATACCTAAGTATGGATGACAGGTTCTTTACCCCAATTTCCCTTCCCTTTGTCCAACTCAAAGCATGGGTGTGGTTTAGTTTATAGGATGTGGGTGTTTGGCTTTGTTCTTTTAATCTTGGAATAAATTTAATATGTAAGAGGAGCATGCTATAGAACGTAGCTCTCTGCTTGCCTAAAACAGTGGAACTAATTGCACACCATAAATTATGCTTTAGTAACTTCAATCTATAAGGAGAAGGGCCCTAACTCTTGTTGCAGCTAATAAGGTTCTCAAGTAGAACAACCCCAGTTCAGCATGCAATATGTACATACAGATCTTGCATGGTGAAACCAATCTAGGTAAGCCTAGGATACCTAGAGAATGAATGTTGTATAGATGGGCAGTGATGAATCCTAATACTTACCAAGCCAAATTAATGCTTTTAACTCTAGTTCTCATTCACAGAATTTAGGAGCCTGTATCTGACTGCAGACTTTATAGCCCTAGCTTAGTAAAAGGGCCAGTTTAAGTTCTCAACCTTTCTAAGACCAAAGTTACTGACCTCTTCAGATGTGCTTTCTCATGTTAATCTTACATCTTTATAATGAACTATTTGCAGCTATCGGGCTTGGTCTATACTCTGGCTTTCTCTTGTGGCTTCTGCAGAGAGGTACGAAGAACTTAAAACTTTTCTCCCTCTTTTGTTTTTTTTTAAATCCCTGTTAACTTCTGTAACTCTGCTTTGTTGTTTTGCTAGGAAAGCTACATAATCCCTGCCCAATGGCAATGCTTGCTGCTGTGCATGAGAACATGTACTTCGTTGTCCCATTTTATGGCCTGTTGCTCACTAGCTATGCAAAGTATTTCTGTATTTTTACTTTGCCTTTCCTTTTAGACAGAGGTTACAGAGGCAGTGTCCCACATATCAATATCAGCGCCATCACCAGTATTACCAACTGTATCTTCAGAAGAACGCAAGGAACGGTGGGAACAGGGCCAAGCTGACTATATGGGAGTGGATTCCTTTGACAACATCAAGAAGAAACTTGATACCTATCTTCAGTAGAAATACCTGTTTCAAACAGTGGTGATGCAAGGACTTGTTCCAGAACTAACAGCTAGAAAGGTATAGATGGTGGTCAGTTACACTTGCTAGTAGCTTGATGAAAAACTTCTTGGCTGAAGGCCTCCGCAGTGCTACAGATGAAGACTGAGCAAAAGCTAGGAAGCAGAATTCCTTGGGCCACCTATAACTGCCCAATTTCCAACTCCCCTACTAGATAAAACCGGGTATTTTTGTGATCAATTGGCTCAACATATTCCTTGAAACTGGGTTTGTTACCTCACCTCATTAAGGTGATTAGCATTGATTCCTTTGCTTGCTGTTTTAGATGTAAAAATCTAATTCATGGGATTGCTCGTACGCTAGAGTGGTAGCCATTCTGCTTTACCTCAAATGTATTAATGCCACTGGGATACATACAGATGTAACAGTAATAGCACTGCTTTGCTCTTCCAGTCACAATTGCACTGAAGTTTTGACCAGACTCTTACGCACAGTGGCTACAGCATGGCAGGATGCATCTTTCAGTTCTGTATACTACGGGACTAGCAAACTGAGTTTTATCTGTTACCTGCAATGTTGCACTTGATACAAAAATAAAATCTTGTCATGCATTTCTGGCTTCCCTAAACTCTTGAGCAATGAAAAGAAGGGACCTCTGAAGCAGTCTTAACTATAATACTCCACAGGTGTAACCCTTAAGCTTTGCTATGCTACTCTAGCTATCAAAAGAAGGTGTACAGGTTTTAGCTCTAATCATTTACAGAGTATATAGTCACTTGCCTGGGAACTGTTTAGGGCCACTACCCTTACTAGCTTGCCCTAAGTGTATGGCAGGGCAATGGAGGAAGTACATGAAGAAGCTACTTAAGAAATGTGGAGCTTGTGACTCTTTCTTTTGGTGACTAAAGAAGCATCATCCCTCATGTACACAGTGAACTTGTGTTTGAACACAATTATGATGTTGCTTTGGCATGCAAAGACTAGCTGCTTAAGTAACTACATACCCTGAGAAGGGAAACCGTTCTTTATACATGTGCAGAGACTTTTTTTGCCATGCAGGCCACAGATTCTATCTTAAGATACATGGAAAAGCAGTAAAATACTATACTAACAGAAGCATGCAGAAGACAGACAGCAATTGGCCATTGTATGTATTTTCACACCCATCCTTTAGCTAAAAGTAAACTGAACCATTGCTTAGTATTTTGTCTGTGATAGCTATACTCTCTACTAGTCCAGAAACACTGAGAAAATAATATTTAATTATTTCCTAATAAAGAAGGATTTTGGCAGGAAGCTATTGCTAAGCTTTTAGCCTAGAGATAAACAATCAACAAGCTTTTGCCCTTTGCAGCTAAACCAGAAGATTAAACTGGGTATGAGAGTTAGTTTAACTTGTTTTCACTACTTAATCTACGTAATTGTTCTAAGATTCCTTGGTCACCATTTAGCAAAAATAATGGGGCCCAGATCAAAGTAGCTTTTAGCTATTGAAAGTACAGAGATTTGAACTCCCAGTTATAACTAGCCCTTTCCTGTGTGGGTTTTTCTCTTGCTGTGTTCCTGTTTGTTTTTTTTTTAAACAGATAAACATGAAGTTGTGTGAAAGCAGGAGGGATTACTAGTTACAATCTGTAGTGACAAAAGTATACTTTATCCAACAAGTATAAATATTGGCATGCTGCATGCTCACAAAATACTCTGAAAGTGGTAAGAGTTTTTTTAAAAATTGCTAAACAGTCTGAATTTTGCTCCCCTGGTCTCTAATCTTACTAGAGAATAGGCATGTTACTACTTTCTAAGCTTAGTTGGGAAGAACTGACCATACCAAACCGAATTTTTTAGCATGTAAGTTTTGTAACATTAATTACAAGGTAAGGAGCTGAATACCATGAAGACCTGCATGTTTGGGGTTTAACAAAGATAGTTAGTAAAGAAAGAAAACAAAAACATTCTGTCCTAGCCTCTGAGACTTGTACTGTGGTCAAGTGTTTACCTACAGCTTCAGGAAAGCAAAAAGCATGATATTTATACCTAACTATGCAGCTTATTTTCAATAAAATGACATAAATGTCATCTGCCACTGTTTCCTTCATAATTTCTGCAGAAAAATGAGATCACCTTTTATCCCTTGTAATAGTATCATTTGATACATCAAACCACATTCTGCTCTAAACTGCAGGTACTCAAAGCAGTAGCTGAATTAAAGCACTATACACAAAGCATCATTATCCAAAGGAATTAACCCTGCTTAGATCACAGTTCAAGTAGTAGAACTCTATTTGACTTTAAAAAGCATGTAATCTAAAGTACTCCTTCAATGGTGACAATTCAGAGCAATTCTTAAGAGTTTAGAAGCTTTTTTTTTCCTCTTTATTTACATCTTTATTTTATGTAGGGACTAAAAAAACCCAGCAAACCCAGAACAACTACTAAGTTTTTGGAATTAAAAATTAACTTCCTAATTCCAAAAATTAATTTCTAGACTGTGCCATGGAACATACCATTAGAACTCCAAGCAAGAGAATACTAATAGCCAAAGCCTACTTAAATTGTGGAAAGCAAAAACAAACCCCTAACAACCACAACACTGTAGTTTTTAACCACCCAAGTAACTGAATTGCTCCATCAAATTAGACAGGACTTTTCCCACTATCAGCTTTCCCCTTTAACTGTTCTCTTGAACACATTAGTAGTACTAATCTGTCCAGCTAGTTAAGGTCTCTCCTAAACTCAAGCACATTTTTCTTTGGCTTTGGAACATGGAAGCCATCATCTAATAGATGAAAAGTTATATGAGTAATTGTTTTCATAATCGTAACTCAGCCACCCTGCAAAATGTCAGCATATTTTAACCCAAGTAATGCTGCGATTGACTAGCCATTGAAACAGGCCTCTTCCTCATGGAAGTCTAACATGGAAAAGACACAAAACCATCCTGTCATTCATAATAATGAATTATTTCTCCAGATTCTCTCTGAACAGCAGAATCTGAATCACAACAACCCAAAGAACTTGATTTTTTTAAAGAATAAATACTGCTGTAGCTCTGTTCTCTTGTTCCTTTGTCACAGTGAAAAACAGTTACTGCAGTTCACACTGCCTTCTGTCATTCACGTCTTAAGAAAAAAAATGAGTTAAGATGACTTAAGCCATACTTTTTTCCGTAGCTAAGATGCAGGCTCCACAAAAACTGCATGAGCTTGTTAGGTTACATATTTTTAATTCCTCTTTCTCACTCCTTCCCGGGGCTCCCTGTTTCTCCAAATATTAGACATATTCCCTTTATTTCTCAGTGTTTTAAAATGCCTTCTGCTTCCAATTCATCTTTTAATCAGCTGGCTAGTACTCTGAGACCTTAGGAAAGGTGAAAGTTACATTAGAAGCAAGTCAGATTCCATCTCTCTGCTGCCAAGCATACTTCCTGAATCTAAACATAGAATCCAAACAGGACCTAAACATAGCAAGCTCTGTCACCAATTCTGAGTGTTACAGGGAAGGCAGCATAGTGTTAAGACGACATGTAAGACCAGAATCATGGAAAGAGATACAAGGAACAGACAACTAATATTAGACAACTAATATTCAGCTGAGATTCTTCAGTGCTGTTTATTAGTTTGCCAAATTCTTCTGCTATTAATTCAGATCAACATAGGAATGTTGATCTAAATTAACCTATCTATGGGATTGGAAAAGCACTTAGCAGTGCAGGAAAACTGTTATAATTTGCTTTGTTTAGTTGATTTTGCAAGGGCCAACTGATTCGCTGACAAGCAAACAGGTCATATTCCACCTTGCATATAGCAGAGTCTCACTGCTCAGAGTGTGCGCAGAGATGATTAGAAAGCACGTTATCCATTCGAGCCCGTGATTCTACCATCTTATCCAAGTCACAAAACCTTTTGCAAAAAAACAGTGGAATCCTGTTTAAGGGAAGTAAAATATTAAAATAAAGTGTTTTACAAATTTAAGTACCTAATTTTTTCTAGCTCCAGGGAAGTAATCAACAGAGGAACTCCCTGCTGCACCCTGTGTATTACTCAGAAATAGTAAAAAGAACATCATCTGCACAAGTAAGAATTCCTTATTAAGCGATTGCTGACCACCTATTCTGAAACAATCCAGATGTTCTGATTGGTTATTGGGAAATAGTGAGATTGAAAATGAAGTTAATTACTGGCTGAAAGACAAAACACATTAATTACCTTTTGACTGCTGAAGAAATCAAATTCTTACACGTTAGAAAGCATCAATACACATTTCTCTCGAGGGGTTTTTATGTATTGTTAAGTGTTGGACATAATAGGCAACATTTCAAAGAGTGAACACTGGAGAGATTTCTGGGGTGCAAAACAGTTTATCCATTTCTAAATTAAAATTTAAGGGGCAAACTAATTTTTATAACTTACTTGAAGCATTTATGTTTTGACCACAGACAGCAAAACTAAAAGTCTGCATGAGACATGTAAGAGCAGCATGAAGTAGAATACTCAAATATATTATTTACTCAAAATACTACAGTTTCAAGCTATAAATCAATCAAAGCCTTAATTTCATTAATTTTGGTTTGTTTTACTTCACTTGCTGAAGGCTTTTTGGTTGCAAAGGCTCCTGCTGCAAGTTCCCTCTTCTTATCCTGAATTTTCAGCATATTTTCTTCCACTGAATCCTTCACAATGAACTGAAACAACAAAAAAAAAAAAAAGCAGCCCACTGAAATGACATGATTGGGAAAAAAAAAACAAAAAGGCATTAAAAAGCTGAGTACCCCAAAGGAGAGTTACAATATTTCATTACTACTTTGTGAATAACACACAAGAGTGAAGGGTTATAAAGCAGCTGAAGAGAAAGGTTTGACATTTAAAATTTTTGCCTTTTTATTTTTTAAATGCCTACTGGAAGAATATTTATCTCTTCTTTGCTACTTCTATAAAGAAGAGAGCCTGTCTTCAGTTTTTCACATAATATTTTTGTGACTGGGTACTTCAGTACAACAGACCAGCCACTTTCCTAAAACTGAACAAGCTGCTGTGACAATCGTAAAAGCATTCTACGTACCTTGAGGACAGTAAACAACCAGGCTTGGCAAGAGCAATACTGTCCCATCTTAGACAGCTAATTTCCAAAATTATTACTTCACAGAGAATAGGTTACATTTAATGAAATCTTACAGTGGCAAGTCCACACTTCAAAAACCACACCACAATTTAAGTTTACTGGTAAGACATATGTTGTCACAGTGCTTTTAAAAATACAATAAAGCTTTCTGGAAATTTTGGTTTTTTTACTCATTACCAGAAAACGGTGCAACAGATCATCTCTCAACTCACCTTAGTAATCACCACATCATGCTTCTGACCCAGCCTGTGACACCTGTCGAAACACTGTTCTTCTGCAGCGGGATTCCAAGCCTATCAGTAGCAGCAATGAACAAGTTAAATAACCTCCCTTCAAAATACATAGTAAGGTCCACATGGAATCACAAAGACCTTATTGTACCATCAGCTCTTGAACAAATACTGTTTGCAGATTAATTAACTCCCAACATAATGTCTCACTCCTTACGTACTCTGCTATAAAGCAAGTTCTGTGAACCTCTGGTTATCTATTCATTACAAGCTGGAACTTAAGGTAAATGCTTTAAAAACTAAGTTTGTCAGGTGTTTAGGACATACCAAACCAATCTTGTTATTTTAATTCTGAAATAAACATTGTATTTATTAACTGCCTCAGTACCCTTTTTCCTGATAGCAAAATCTAAACCAGCTGAACACAGGGAGTTATTTATCAGCAGACCAACTACCCCAATGGTGAAGTAAGCCCATACTTCCATTACTATATGCAGTAATCACTGAGTTAGGTATATAAGGAACTTGCTGAACACATAATCATAGCATCGCTGTTCCTACTTCTGCTTACAATATAACACTAAACATAAGGATTTGGAAAATGCCAAGTCTGTGCTCTGCATTTATCCACCATGGTTTTTTTTCAATCTAAAGATATAGTACTGCTAGTTGTCACAGAATGGATAGTTAAATGTAACAATGTTGTCTTGTGCAATGGGCTTGCACTGCCATGTCACCCACATACCCAAAGTTACCCAGGAACTTAATGATGACTCCTTTCTATAGAACCTAGGAAAAAAACATCACTAGGCTATCACAAAGAGTTCATTTTAGATCCTAAAAACTTCTGATGCCTAAACACACTTAAGATATCAAGTTGCAAGTCTTGTTTCTCCCATCTAAGGTAGTAAACAGCAGTGCAGCCAATTATGTATCTGTGACTGCAAGATGAACATTCCTGTACGCTACATACTGCAAACCTTTCTAATACTAATCTGACTGTATGGACAAGATGATGTCCTGAGGAAAGCCTTAGCCCAAACATGCACAAGCATGTTTCGCTCTGTTTTTGCTCTAGTCAAGCAGGACCAAAGCATACTACTCTCGCTCTTTCATCAGTCCAAAGGAGAACTGAACTGAAGTACCTCTGCCTTTCTGCAGTATCTCATACAGAGGGTACTGTATCTTACATGGGAAAACATGAAGAAATTCGAGTCTCAGAGAAACATCTTTACACTTGTGATACTCTCACATTAAAGGGTCTCATTTCTTCCTAAAGTTGACAAGTGAGTAGATATGACTGCATATAAACTAACAATTAAAAAAGAGGGGAGAAAGCAGGTTGTGGTTGGATAAAAGCTCCTTCCTTGCACTGTGGTTTAAGACCTCTCAGAGAAAGAATGTAGGCCTCTAAGCTACAGTTCTACAACAAAGCCACATAACTTGAGTAGAAAAACCAGTTACTGCACTAACTCCAGAGGTATTTCTGCTTAAATCCTATTATTGCTGCTAATTCACTTCAAGGAATTAGCATGCATGGTCCCATCTCATTTAGCACTGAGCATTCAGAAGTGGTGTCTGCTGTAAAGGACCATGCGTTCCCACTGCCTCTTGATCAAATATAAGCAGTCAACCACTGCCACACGGGATGGTTGCCACCACGACATAGCTACCAGCAGGACGATGGTTGGTGTATAAAGGCTGCAATGATACTTGTCTCTGGTTTGTGAGGTGTAACTATATACTGTAGATGACTCAGCGTTGGCAATGGTTAGCTTGCTTAGAACTGCTTGCTGCAGGACAGTGTATGCATTACAACTCATCAACCATCTTCACAAAATGAAAATTCTCTTAGACTTTCCACAAGTTTTCTTATTCAAAGAATTGGTTTTAAAAAAAAGAGACACTGGATCAGATTGTGGTGTAGGTCCCTTCCAACTCAACTATTCAATGCCACTTGTGAAGATGTATCACAATTAATGAGAAACCTTTATCCAAGGAGGCCTCTCCATACTCTCACTCATATTTAATTCCTTTAGTTTATTAAGTATATAGCTTTTGTCTTCATTCTTATCACTAAACTGATGTCCAAGCTAGTACTTTTTCTTTACTATTGGCATTACCAGATGCCCAAGTCCTAAGCTATACCATTTAGCTTGAAGTGGACCAGCTACAGAATTCGTTTCCAACTGCTAAAAACCAGAGCAGAGGAGTAAATAGTAGGGAAAAGAGGAAGAACACAAGAATTTTGTAGTGACACAAGACACAAAACAATTCTGTTAAGAATACCATTTTGCTGTCAATAACTTTAATTTACACGTTTATTCCTTGCAAATAATTCTGCATTCCTGAGTGCTATAATGAAAAGGAAAAAATTCCTGAATTTAAATATTACCATCTGTTTCCTACAGCCACAAAAAATACTGATGTCTATTTCTAGATTCACAAAAAAAATAGAAGAGACTAGAGCAAAGAGGCACTGTATCGTAACACAGAAAAACCTAACACAGAAAAACATACTATTTCTGAAATTCCACTTTATGGCTTCTCTAGTTAATAAACAGAACAAACAGAAAGCTACATTCAAAAGAGAAAGAAAGGAAAAACAACAGGAAAAACATAGCAAATTTTACATTTCTTTCCATTCATGATAAATAAATGGAGAGCACAAAACTATGGTGTTAAAACAAAGCCATGCCAGGGAAACAAATGAACAAAAGCCTCATTTGCCCTTCAACAGACACTCATCAGTGTCTTAATTCTTAGAGGGGCTTGCATTCTTTCTACCTCTCAGGAAAACACCAAAGGAGCTTCATCTAAATGAAGCCAGATCATTATGAACATCCCAGTACTCACAGGATCCATTAAAAATACTCGGGAAGCTGCTGTCAGATTTAGTCCAACTCCACCTGCTTTCAGAGACAAAAGCATTACAGTTGGGGATCCTGCTTGCCTGCTTTGGAAGCATTGAATCGCTTCTACTCTTTTCTTCTGTGCCATTGACCCATCCAAACGAGTAAAGGTGAACCCTGATTCTCTGAAGAGAAAGTACAAATGTTCAATTTAATAATCCATTTTCTCTGACAACAGAAAATAAATACATTAGAATCATGACTTCTCCTTTAAAATGCAGATTTAAAATGCTGCATTTAACGGGTGATACATTTAAAAATAACAGGAATTAAATTCATGGCTTTATTCACTAAACAAAGTATGCAAGTAGTTTGGCCCTCTTCTGAGGTTCTAAAAATCAAAAGGATACTATATTCTTGGAAAGAACCTTTGTAAAGCACTGTAAAAGCACATATTTATTAAACCAAAGTTACATTAATACTACTTACTTCAAGGGATTTTCTATCAGTGACAGGAAAGTTGTGAACTGAGAAACAATCAGACATTTAGCAGTTGGATTATCCCTCCGTAGTTCTATCAGTGCATGCATGAGAGCATTTATCTGAAATCAAATGAAGATTTACGCAGTTTATTCTGACCTGGTTTGATTCCGCTCCTACAAGTACTCTGATAGAATCCATCTTAAATTCTGTGGGTAGGGTTTCTTCTAGTTTTCAAAGGAAACCTATTTTCCAAACGTACTGCCCACTATCAGAGTCGGTAAGTGCCTAACCTACCTCTAGGGCATGTGGAAAAAAGGGACAGAGTACTTGAACTCTGAAAAGTAAAGCTTAGGCAAAGGACAGCCACAAGGTTAAGTCTCTACTGTAACAATACTGAAGAAGCAAGAAATGCTTCTCCCGGGAATATTCAGACAAATAAGCTATGCAAACGCTTGGCTAGGTATGATAGAGGATAAAAAGACACACTTGGGACCAGTATGAGAGCAAAAGGATTAAGGAATTGGACCTGAGACAGGAGGAGGCCATCTTTCTCATGCAAGGTTTGGAAAAGGCCAGTTTTCTGCATGCAAGATTTAGCTATGATGAAGTAAAGAACCACTAACTAGAGAATGCAAGTAACTGCACCAGGTAAAAAAAGAAAAAACACCAAAATCATCAAACAAACATTTAAAAAAAACAATCACCATAATTTATTCTAGAGCACAATGTCCTAAAGAAGTTCTAAGGTTTCCACATGAAGATTTTTAGGGAATAAATTTATAACCAAGTTTTGAAAGAACAGTAACTTCATTACTAATTAAAATCTAGTGTTTCAGAAAAGCACTTTCCAAACAAAAAGGTAAAAGTACAAGCAGGAAGACTTAATTTCTGGCAGCATACACATGCAATGAAGGTGAGGAAAAAAAAAAGATGTGGCAAACCTTGAAAACAGGACTGCAAATTAAAACAAGAATATCCACTACTGTCTCTGACAAGTTTTACATAGAAGATGTGACGCTCGCTTAGCTTTGCCCTCTAGATCAGAATCTATACCATTAGACAAGTTTTAAGACTGAAGGATTTATTTAGATTTTTAGTTTCCAAAAGTAAGTTAAGAGCTGAATAGTTTCAGTGATTATAGAACTACCCTATCTGCAGAAAGAAAGGCAAAGCAACAGCTCTTTACCAAAACTTCTATTTACCTAACATACATCTATGTACTGCACAATGACCAGCATAAAATTACAACTGGTGCTCCTTTTGTCTTGTTTCCCTGCAGTAAAATTTATGATCAGATTTTATTATGCATTTTGTGCTGTGCTGACAAGAAACACTGTGCAGACTTCTAAATAATAAAGTATGTTATACACATGTAAAGTATGTTCAGCATATTCAAATAAAGAGACTGCTCTACAAAACCATAAGAAAAACCAAGTAAACCACAATGGAATGTACCTTCGAACTGGATATCCACTCCTGATCAGACTTCTTTCCATTACTGGAGTCTCTTTCCTCTTCTAGGGGACATTCCACCAAGTGCTCTGCTTTAAGCTCATTCCTACAGAGAGGGCATTTGGCATTTGGCTACAAGAAAGCCCAAATAACATTAGAAGAAACTTATTAGGTCAAATTGTTTATAGTAAGCACGAAAGATCACCCTTACAAAGCACCTTTTATGAAATTATTCTATTTGTGTTCATACAAAAAAAATCTTCAAAGGGTACACTCTCAGCCATTTCTGACATAACAAAATATTTTGTAACAACATTAAGGTGACATAAATGCTACAAGTCTATGAACACACAGCCTTCCTTAAAAAGCTGTCATCTTTGTAAGCTATATTTATCCTTGAAAAAAGCAGCTCAAGATTAAAATACTTGTGCTACGGAAAAAAGACTATCTAAAATATCAGAAAAATAAACTGTCTTTCAAAGACAACATCTTTCTTAGTTACAAAGAGTGACCTTTTGCCCTTTTTCTCAAAGCCTGCACAGAAATAATAGCAGTCTGATGAAATAGGCTTTGTCAGGGCCAGACAGAGTGTATCTTCTCTTTTTCCCCAACAGACATGAAAATTAGACATAACACCAAAAAGCCTTTTCTCTTAACCATACTCCAGATACTAAAAACTTTGCCTTATTTATACAACAGCACTCCACACAAATTTAACAGGAGACTGCATGCACTATACAAGCACACAACTTTGTGATGCAAAAGTGACAGATGTGAGAAACCTTTCCCTAACAGAGCAACCCTTTAAAATCAGCTAACTCGGTTTATATATCAATATGGCCACAGAACCAGTGGGCTGCTCATCTGGAATAAACCTCTAGCCAATTAAAGAGGCTGGCAGTCATGGTCTGCATACATGAATTCACTGCAACAAAAAAGATACCCTTTCAAGAGACAGAGTCTTAACGCAAACAAATCTGAAATAAGTCTCCAAAACATAGTTACATGAGACCAGTGATGAGACAAAATAAATGGATTCTAATAAATCTGAAACAGTACTCTGGGAAAGAAAAAAATCCTAACAACGCTCAAATTAAAAGCTCACATTTTTCTGCATCCCTTGTCCCAATTTAGTACTGTAAGTAAAAACAACAAAAATACCCCAAACACAGCTGAATGACATCAACACACACACGGAAGACTTGCAGTGAAAGCATATGGAAGTGACAAGTGTCTCACAATCCATAACCGGAAGAAAAGAAGTTTTAATGCATACCTGGCAAGCTTTTTCAAGAATGCATTTCATATACAAAGACATTAGATTACTGTAGAGATTTTATACCTTTATTAGGACTTCTGTATAGGATCTTTACTTAGTTGCACAACTCTGAAGCTAGCCTCAATGAATGACTGAAATTAAGGTGTTAACTCTCAAGCTGTTAGCTACTAAAAAAATTTTCAAATTTCAGTAAATACAGGAAAAATGGTCCCAAACTTTCTAATACGATTAAAGGCCGAACTTTTCATTCAGCAGTTTTGTAATGGCAACTTCATATCCTATTCCTCATTGACAGCTTAATGCTGTCATTTGTTTTAGGAATAGAAACAACAGGCATCTTCTTGCCTGGAAGAATCCTATTTGAACCCATGGTGCTTTGGGACAGGAGGGCATGTGTTTCTTGGTTTGCTTTGTTTTTATGGTGGTAATTACAGTACTTTCCTGAGCCATATACTAGGAGAGAGCTGCACTGTAACCATTCAAGCACAGGAATTACCCAACTGAGATGCAGTACTAGGATAAATACCTATCACATGGCAACAGTGAATTCCCCAGCTCTGGAATTTAGATGTCAGCCTGTGTTCTGGCTGGAAGCTGCAAAAACTTCCATGGGAACTGATTTCAATCAGGAAGAGTTTTGAATACAAGAAAGGCTTACTTAACTGCATTATAAACTTAGGTCAGTACACATCTAAAGAGCAGAATCTACACCTACTTGTGTTCAGACTTCACTGCTCTGAAAACAATCAACGGAACAATGTGGGATTGGACAAAGGCCCAAGTTCTGCAGATTCCAAGGGCCTTTCTAGGCAAAGCACAGTGAATAACTTGATTGTAATACAGGTTCCACCACATCCTAACCTAATTTCTCTGCATGCCTAAATTTGACAGTTGAGCAGAGGCACTGACTCTGCTAC
This sequence comes from Hypotaenidia okinawae, assembly GCA_027925045.1. Lineage (NCBI taxonomy): Eukaryota > Metazoa > Chordata > Aves > Gruiformes > Rallidae > Hypotaenidia > Hypotaenidia okinawae. Next base: position 28,711,643 of record BSDF01000010.1, on the reverse strand, counting down.
AGACACATCAAGAACCTGTGTGATGGCAAAAGGCTTCTGCAAGCACTCTTTTCCTAGAGAATGATTTCACATCATTCCTCAAAATTTTCAGAAACACTGAACTGGGAAATCTGCATGAAAACCTTGCATGTCTGGCAATGAAACTAAGAGAATCCACATACCAGACAGACAAGACTTCCTACCTCTGTCCTGTTAGGTGGACTGATTACGCACAAGCAGGGACTCCTTTGTTCCCTTCAGCCTCATATAAAGAACACCACCTAGGTTTAGCCTGGCACTTGCAGCTCTACTGTGGCTGATCAGGAGGCAGAACAATTCCAGAGAGAAAATACAGCAGCACTAGATGCAGATGGTAAGACTACCAAGCTATCAGATTGCACTAGAAAGAGAAGTGCAAACCAGAAGGGAAAGTATAGCTTAAAAGCACACAAGAAAAATAAATACAGTGCTTTTCAAAAAACCAACTAAAAGCCACTCAATTCACAAGCTTACTCTGGAATCCACAGAAGGCCTGTAAAGATGGCCCTCTGGCAAGGCAGCTATTTCATTGTTGAATATTACCAGCATGGAAGATGGGGAGTAGACTTAAGCTCAACAGCCAACTGCCAATACACTTTGAGCTTTGGACTTTTTTAAGCACAGCTATACATACATCACACAAATGGTGAACAGGCATCCAGCCATATGGAGGTATACAGTGCTCCACTGCTGCCAAGAATTTGACCCTAAGGATAAATTAAGGTGAAAAGCAGAAAAGGTCTTTGAAAACACTGATGGGACCTTAACACTGTTCAGTTTGATAGCCTGAAGTCGAACTATAGAGAGAGTAGCTGAGTTTTTATAACCCAGTTGATGATAACCAGGTTTATATTGCTCACCATTTTTGATTTAAAAGAACGGTAGCTAGATGGCCTTCTGGTGATACCAGTTCATTGCTTTTGAATAGTTATTACAATTCATTGTAACTATAATTGTAATTATAGAATAACCAACCCGTTCACTTCTGATGACTTCAAAAATACATGGTTTACAAAACACATGTGCACAGCGCGTTATCACAGGAAGAGTCAGTGATTCCAAACAAACTGCACATTCTTCATCCGAACCAGAGCTAAGAACCAACTTCATTTTACTCACTAGCATGTCATGCAGTTCTGCAGGAGTTTTATTATCTGCCAAGAGAGAGATACTTAAAAACAGAGAATTCCATATAGGAAACACTCAGAACTAGCATCAACACAGTTCCACTGATCAAAACGCAATTAGGACATTTTCTACAGAACCAGCCTACAACATAGGAAAATACAAGCTGCCAAATACTACAGAAAATTGTGACTTATAATTTCAAAACACACGAAGAGTAATCTTATTTTGAAAAATGGTAATTAGAATTCAAAGAACCTCACCTTCATGCTCAGCACTCAGTACACACACAACACAATGGGAACAAGAAACGTTCACATGACAGTTGTTCAAGCAGTAACAATATTACAGACACATGTAACATATGGCACTATAGTTAAGATTAATTTCAAGTATGAAATTAAAATCATACTGACGAATTAATTTCTAAAAAGTTATTAAACAATTACCCAGTAATTTTCTCACTGCATATTTTTCAGGATGATTAATTATAACCTTCTAAAAAAAGATTCTGACTATATCTTAATGGTCTTTTGGTTTCCTAACAAAACACAAACAAAAAAACCCAAACCAAACCAAAACAAAAAAATCACACTTACACCAACAGCATCTCAAATTAGGATTTTTCAAAATATTAAATTTGACAGTTTTCAAATGTAGTGTTTCAAACAGACTACACTTTCTTTTGAAAGAAATGCGTATCATTTTTAACACTATGCAGCTGTGCATTTGGCTTGTCAAAACCAAAATTTCATTCTCCTCTCACTCCACTGCATTCACCCTTCCTTACAGTCATAACAAACTCCTATTTTGCTGAAGAGGCAACAGTTCTGCTGACACAGCTGCCACCCTACGAGCCATTTCCTCTGCATCTTCTCTCCCGAGGCGCCCAAAAACCAAAAAATCTGCTGTAAAAGCACTTCTGTAAATTATTACAACAGATACATTGCTTTTTAACAAGCCATCTGTATTTGGCTTTGCTGAAGCCCTCTCTAGTAATTTCTGTACAGGCTGTCAAAGCCTGTTAAGTCCTGCTTCTGGCCTTCCTAAAAATTCATAATTCATTGCTTTTGTTCATACTTCAGTGTGTGCTCAAGTATCTGTTTCTCAAACATACAATGACACACAAAAAAATAAAGGTACCAAAGCTAAAAGTTCAATAATCCAAACTGTAAAGAGGAAGGCTGAAGATAAAAGGCCTGGAAAACAGACAAATGTGTTCCTGTTCTTGAATACAAAGTGCAGGCCCTGTGTTTAGAAACACAAGTAGCACCAAAAGTATTCACTCACCAGCTGAAAAACTGGAAGATGTATTTATACAGAGATGAGGATGACAACAAAGCTGTCTCAATCTGAGCAGGACACCAAGGATGTCAGCATAGTGAGCTAGAACAGTCCCTTCACTGAAAAATCTGAACAAGAGTTTTATTAGTAGTATGCAAAGCTATACCTTGAAGTAATAGATGATATCAAGTGATCAAGTTTAGCTGTTAAATATGATATTCTGATTTTTCACTTTCCTGATTGAATATATTTTCTCATATCTTCATCAAGGTACAAAATGCTAACACATGGTGACAGAAGTGTTAAGGCCATACTTCATCTACCTGGTATCCCTTTCTGTTTCTCACAAGACAGAGCTGTGATATGGCTCCGAAGTAGTCTCTACTTCACTTTGAAGAACTGAACACGTGCTATTCTAATTTTCAATTATTAGTTTACATCATACAAACTGACACACTTTGCTAGTACAGCTAATATAATCAAAACTTCTGAAACACAAATGTGTGACATCAAACTTCGGTCTTCAGGATTAAGAAAGGCTTCTACTTACCTGCTAATAGCAGCTTTGCCCTCCTTCTTCACAGACTGATAGATTTGTCTCTCTTCCTCTGTAAGTGTAACATGCTGAATGAGTACTTTACGTTCTGGTAACTCCAAAATGGGTTTTCCTCTAACTTTACTTGCTTTAGTTCTTCTAAGGGTAATGGTCCTAATCAGAGACTGTAAACACCTAAAAACAGATATATAGATAATATATTACCCAGCTGGGGTTGATTGGTTTGTACGGGTTTTTTCATTACATTGCATAAATCATGCTCCCTACAAAATCCAAGCCCAGTAGCACAATATAATTCATTAATCTAAAATATTAAATAACTCAAATTATTTACAAAGACTAATTAATTTGAACTAAAAAAATAAATAGGAATTTATGACAAATGCATTTAAATTTTAAATGTGAAACATTAATTTGACACAGCCCAAGTGCTGCCAGTCATACTCGTTCACAAACCCTCTGAGAACACTTTGTACCCAAGTCCTCCTGGAGTTCCCATTGTGACTGGACGTTGAATTGTTCTGTGCCACCACTCTCTCTCAGTAAAAGGTTTCAGTTTTAAGAAGGAAATGAGAGACCACAAGTCCTTTACAGAATTCTGAATTGGAGTGCCTATAGAGAAAACAAACACACACAAAAACATTGTAAAACCTCAAAGAAACAAAAAAGCTTTTAAAAAAACCCACCAAAAAAACCCAAACCCTGCCAAAACCAAAGGTATCTCCTAATTAGGCTAACACGTCATTAGGTGTAATACATATTTTTAACATCAAAATATTACAATAAGCTTAAACATGTAAGAGTGAGAAAACTGCAGTTCTCAGTGCTAGTAAGACTTGGATATCAATCTTTCCATTTCACAGCTTCACCTGCAGTGATTACATCATGATCTTCTTTAAATTACATTTAAGGATCATATGCCTGCAGGGTCACTGCCAGCGTTTAGGATGACTATTACATTTCAAAAAGCTACTGAGTTTCAAGCAAGAAAAAGTGTGACCTTCTAACGCCAGTTCACAAATATATCTATTTTTATTTGCATTTCCACCAAAACTGTTTTATGAAGTTATTTCAAAATCATTTGTGTATAGAAACACAAATCTAATAAAATCCCAAACCAAAAAACAAGCCACAAAAACAACACAACTATAAGACGACACCTCTAAATCACTGCTCAAAACCAAGTTTAAAACATTCGAAATTAACCTGACACAAACATTAACCATCTCCCAGAAAAAGCCAAAGTTGAAACATCAAGCAGGAAACAAGATGGTCTTATATTAAGGTCATGTGCACTGCATTTCCTCTGTCAAACACTTTTACCTGTAAGTACCCATCTTCTGTGTCCCTCCAGATTTAAGGCAGCTTTAGTTTGCTGAGCATTTGGATTTCGGATAGCGTGCCCCTCATCCAATACAATTCTCAGCCACTTGACTTTATGTAAAGGGCTGTCACCTCTGATCTGAAACAAAGTATTTTTTTACTCTGACTCAAAATACATTTTTGCAATTTGAATCATGCAAGGTATTAATATAACAACTCCATAATTAATAAGAGAATATTTATTAGCATCTTGTTTATTTATCAGCACAGAAGAGCAAAACTACCAATGAAGCATTCCTCCTTTTGGATTTAATGATTCCTAGAAAACATTATCAGTCTTCTCAGAGTTGAATATAAGGAATAACCTGTAGCAAAAACAAGCTAAACCTGAAAAGAAGAAAGGTTATGAAAGACACAGACATATGGAAAATTTAATCAGAGACTAAAAGTTTATACTATATTTAAAGATCACATCTTCAGGCTTTTAAAACTGCTGAAATTCCTATGAACACATCACTTTATAAATATATCTTATGCAAAGAGATACTTGGTGGTGGCCACGTGCAACAGAACTAAGGAATTGTGGTTTTATATGCTCCATATGCTTTGAATTTGATAGGGGAAGGCAGAAATGAGAGCTTCGTGCCACTGAGATTTGGGGAGGTTTAGATACTCGCTAACCTTTTCTATCCTTAAAAAGTCTTGTCCTTAAGCTGTTGTAATTGCAGTCAAATAATTTTCTCTGCTACAGCAATCAATAAAAACCTCCCTTTGTTACCACAGCAAAACTGTAAGAAAGCATGTAAATCAAAACTACTGCTGTAACTTTTTGATCGCCTACCAGAGTAGCATTTGAATATACTGTCATCGTTAGCCCAAACACTGGAAGTCTTAAACAGTAAGGGATCAAAGAACTGGTTTACTCATTTACTTACTCCGTAATCAGTAGCTAAGATGTTGTATGTTGTCAGTACGACATCTTGTTCTGAAAGAACTGATGGATCTTTGCTACGGTCAGAACCGTAATAAACATAAATATTTACGTGAAAGTCTGGGTGGATATGTTGTTCGAACTGATCCTGAAAGAAACATTGTCAAAAGTCATCCAAAAGATACTGCATTAGTACAGAATTGTTAGAATAAAATTCTTGAAAGTTGCCTTAACTAAGAAAACACCTCCTCTAGCTCTGTGACAGTCTAAATCAATGTATGTAACAAAAGCTATTCTAATTTGGGTTTCATTTGCCTCTTCGTCCAGGTGAGAAGAGGGACAAAAAGTAATTGCCTGAGAGCAGCCCTGAAGAGCATGACTTGGGAGTGTTGATTGATGTAAAGCTCAACACAAGCCAGCAACACATGCTTACAGCCCAGAAATCAAATCATATCCCAGGCTGCATCAAAATCAGCGTGACCAACATGTCAAAAGAAATGATTCTCCCCTTTTTCTCTGGTGAGACCAAGGCACCACCACCACCCCGACTCAGAGTACTGCATCCAGCTCTGGGGTTCCCAGGACAAAAAGGACACAGAATGGTTGGGAGTGAGTCCAGAGATGAACCGAGGGCTGGAGCATCTCTGCCATGGAGACAGGCTGAGAGAGTTGGGGTGGTTCAGCCTGGACAAGGCTCCGGGGAGACTTTATTACAGCTTTCCAGTACCTAAAAGGGGCTGACAGGAAAGCTGTAGAGGGACAGTGATTAAGGGGTAAGGGGGTTAAACCAGGAGAGAGTAGATTAAGGAAAAAACCTCTTCCCTGTGAGGGTGGGGAGGCTCTGGCACAGGGTGCCCAGAGAACACTGGCAGGGTTCAAGGCCGGGTTGGATGGGGCTTTGGGCACCCTGGGCTAGTGGAGGGTGCAATAGACAGTGTGTCACATTCTGATAACTCTAGCTCTATTTCTTACACAGTATTAAATCACATCCACTTAAAATCCCCTGTTCCTCTCAAACTGTAACAGAAGAGCTTTTATGCTTTTTCCCCCCCCACTGTCTACCTTCATCTTCTTTTCTTCTTTCAGTGTTCATTTATAGCTTCTTCCCCTTACTGGGTTAATCACCTAAGTTTTAACATAAATGACTGCACAATTGCCAAGGCATTAACTTTAAAACCAGTGTTTATATTCTCTACATTTTTTCTGTGAAGCACTCAGCATGCTGCAATCTTGACAGCCAATTAAAAAAAAAAATTAAGAAATCAGTAATTTTATTTCTAAAGCACCAGGCTCACAAGTTTCCTTTTTCATTACTTAATTAGGTTCTGAATTGACTAAGAGTACTTTTTCTAACACTATTTCATGTTTCCCTATTAGATTATTTCAATGTTTAGCCTATAGCCTAAGATGAAATTGCTTCCTTTTCTTATTAATGTTCTAACCACAGACAGCAAAGACTTCCAAACAAAACATAAGTTTTTACAAGTTTTGTTTTAACAAGTTAAAAGATACCCCTTTAATATTGGTATTGAAAATGTCACAAAACAAAAATTTAACTAACAGAGACAGACCCAAAAGGGCCCTTCAGCTTGTTCACCCTACAGACCTACTCCTACAAAACACCTTCGGATCACCAAATTACTAGCAAATGAAGCACCCCATACTATTGTACTTTACTGGTAACGTATTGTATTCTGAGCATGTGAGAAGAAACACCTGTCTCCTCTACCCTCCTCATCTGGTTTAAGGAATTAAATCATATTTGAGTTCCAGAAGTGTCAAAGTCAATCTGCCTAGTCAGAAACAGGGAATGGAAAGTTAGCTCGCTCTTTCTGATAGTGGTTAGCTCGCTACTCATGGAACTGCATTCTCATTACAGTTCTATTCTAGCTTTTAGTTCCTGTCAAATAAACCTCCCTTGTGAAAGCAGCTCCATTTAATAAAAAAAGGAAAACCATGACCTTTTAACTAGCATGTGAGACTACAGGGAATACTATTTCTACAGCATCATAATCAAAATATGTAACAATTACACATTAAAGCAGCTTAACACTTACAATCCAGTTGCTTAGGACAGACAGTGGACATACAACCAGTGTTGCCCTGGGGCTACCATCAGAATATTTCTTCTGAACTGACTGAGTACTTGCTGTTCCTGAGAAAAAAAAAAAAGTCATATTTAGTGACCTTTCTAAATTTCTTTACCTGAACAGCATTAAAGCAATTTACAAAGACATAAGCTTCACTTTTTAAGCATGTATAATGCTTCAACTTCAAAAGCCTCAGAAATTAATATTACTTCTTTATTCCTTCTTTACCTTTCCTCTTTGCTTGTCTTTTTAAACAAGTAGATGAAGGCAGAACAACAGATGCAAACTCTGTATCTTCTTGGGTAACACAAGATGCTGCTGCAAAAAGCCAAACAGATTTTTCACACCATGCAGAGCTCATGCAAGCATCTATTTTCACAACATGTTCCATAAAAGACCAGTTAATCAAATTAGTTCTCCACTACAATAACGTAGAATATCTTGAGTCCTTAATGTTCATCAAGTCCAACTGCCTGCTCATCACAGAACTACCTACAACTAAGCCCAGGGCCTAGTGCAGCATCCAGATACTCCCTGAACTCTCGACAAGCGTGTGTACAGAAATATAGTATCTTTCACATCTATTTCAGGTTATGAATCTTCAGAGGAATGCAGCTTACCAGTCATTTAAGAAGAAGTTTAGCATAGGTTTCACTACAAGCACTTTAACTTTAAACTTACCTGCTTACCTAGAGTACCTGTAGCTCCCCACTGCTTTTTTTTTTTTCCATGCAAGATACTTAGTTCAACAAATTACACATGTTCTTGCCTCTTCATGAATCACATTTTAGGTATATACCACAAAAGATGGACTTAATTTTTTGAATCTGTTTTTTCCAACCCTAGCACCCTGACACTCCTTCAGCTAGGGAAACAAACTAGAACATTTAAAACTAAAGCACTGCTTTCTATTCAGCAGTTTCTACAGTTTTCTGCATAAAGTTTTGGTCGAATAAGAAAATTCCCCAAAACCTCAAAATAATTTCTAATTCCTTTTCCAGTTCATTAGAAATTATTTTTCAGTTTGGCTTCAGAAAGACAGACATCAGGTGTCACAGTAACCAATTAAAAAAAACAACAAACCCCAGAACCCCAAAACACCCACACAAAAACCCAACCCCCAAAAAATCCTTCCAACTTACTTTCTGTTTGCTGAAATAACCATTCTTCAGACTCTCCCAAGTCACTGCTTTGTGAATACCTGGGTTTCTTGGCTTTATCTCTAACATAGTATTATTAAGAAAGGAAAAATCCTCAAATAAACCAAAACCACACAGTTCTACTACTGTTTGAATATACATATTAAATCTCAATAGCATAATCAAATGAACTTGATACTGCAAATTATATACCACTGTGATTTGACAAGTTTCTCTTTAGAAGGGCTAGAGAAAGCGAAAGCATAGAACACAGAGCTGCAGGGTGAATGCTGCACACGTAACTTGGAACAGATTATCACTTAAGTTTGTAAGAGCCTAGTGTCGTGGGACAGTTCAAACATGTCATCATCAGCTCAAAGCTGCCTGTTAGAAGCATGCCTGCAAGTATTTCTTAAACCACTTAAAAACCCAATACTAGAAGAAAGAGAACTTCCCGCTTTTTTTTAGATATCACACACTGTTTAATTAGACACCTTTACTACTGAAGGAGCCATCCAAGCATGCAGTCATGCAAGCAATGTGGAATGAGTTAATGCTTTGATAAATTATCATAAATATATTTATGATAAATGTAAGCAGAAGTATAACAGTGAAAAGGTGAGAAAAGGAATACATTTTAGGCTAAGGTTAATCACAAATCGAGTACTGCTTTATTTTTACTCAAAATCTATGTAGCAAATCAACAAAAAGAAAAATATTGTTACAGCTATCTACCTTTTTGGAAGCCAGCTTGAGTATTTCAGCAGAGTATTTTCAAACTTTTTTAGGTCAGAAACACCAGGCTCCATCGCATTGCTGGAGTCTTCATAAATAAGAAATTTGTATTTATGAAAAATACGTATAGTCTTCAGCTCAGTTATCAAACCAACTTTAACATAACTTGTTCAAGAACAAGTACAAGCTTCCTTTAAAACAACCTTAGTTTTGCACGGGGGAAGTACTACTGATACTGTGATCACAAATTAAAAATAAAAATACTCTTGCAAATACTTAAGATCGTTTCAAAGTCATAAAAAGTGTACTGAGTTTCCAAGTGCTCAAAGCTAATTGTCAAGAAAAAAAGGAAAAGCTAAATGTAAGCACTGTACTGTTAACTGTAAGGGTGAAGTTTTATAAAAAGTGCTAAATGGTGAAGGTTTTTATGGGTCAAACCTTGCTAATATGCCATTTCTACATTGCCTAAAACTTTTTTTAAAAGTAACAGAACATTAACCAAAACCACATTGTAACATCAGGTATGGATGAGGGAGGTTTGCAGGGGGTTTTTTTCTTGGGGTTTTTTTAAGGTCTTTATCAGGTAATGAACAAAACATTGCCTCTGCACTCTCCCAATAATAGCATACCAGAAGCAAATGCAAAAAAAGAAAACACATTAGCACAAGCTGAAATCAAAACTGAAGGCAACAGCACTTGCAGAACTCAGGTAAGTAAATTCATACTTGAATTCCAGATGTAAAATTGAGTTAAGATTTTTTTTTTTTGTATAAAACCAACCCCACAACACTTAAGACAGCAAAACTTGCAGAGACTCAAGAAATAGGTATCAATACGTAGTCGAATGAGAACTGGGGGTGGAGGTGTGTAAGCGTTTGAAAGACATTATCACCACTTTCTCAGGTTAAGTAATAGAAAAAAACCAGACTCTTCCCTCACTGCTATAAAGAGTATCTTGTTAAAATCCAGAGCTTGATGTTCAGCAGCAGGGAGAAGGGAGCGGAGTGAAACAAAAGAAGTCTTGGGTGCTGTTAAGCATTTCAGTTTTGGTAAAGGTTCCGATTTTCACTCGTACTGATCCCCAAAGTCTGCATGTTCTCCCTTCCAGAGAGGGGAGAAATTCTGTCTACAAGGAAGGAAAAAAGGAAAGCGAAAGAAATCCAGAATCCCTTTCCTAGATGCTATAACTTTCCTAACAGGGTGCAGTTTTCTCATAGGGCACTTGATCTTTTCCTATGTCAACTGAGACATCTTTAAAGGTATGTTTTTAGTTTGTAAACAGTTTGTGAACACTAGCACTGGCCAGACTATGAGTACCCAGGTAATAACATCATCATGCAAACATTACTGGACTTCCTGTCACCTTTACATAGTCCGAGTCCAACGTTGTTCATGCTGTTAGTACCAGATTCCTATTGAAGAATGGAAACTTTTATTCTTTAATGTAGCAACTGGACAAAATGCCAACAACGTTATTACACCAATCATACCAGCGATTAATTACTGCTTTGAAACACGAACGACCCACTCAGTACCAAGTCAGACAGTCACTTAAGGGTGCTGAAAAAGCTGCTTGGATTTTTTGTTTGGGGTGGTTTTTTTTTTTTGCAGCCACATACAGGGTTCAGATGAAATTGCAGAGGGAAGAGAAAATCTACACAGCTGCCCTAGAAAACACACACTAACATTTCCCATTTAATGCTTTGTCTTTGACCTCAGAATGTTATTTTGATAAATTTAGACAAGTATGGTAAAACTGTCAGGGAAGATTGCATAATAAACCACCTAATCCTATCATTCAGTTTATTTCATCATCTTGAAAATTGTATCAGAAGTAAAAAGCACTTGAACTACACTACCTAAGAAGAGTTTGCACATTGATGTTAATTCACTAACTGTAGCTTCCCCTTCTCTCTTCATTCCAAGCATTTGACAAAAATATAAACCAAGATCTATCTACATACTTCACACCAAGAACCTCTCCTTGCTATTTTGGTTGTTTCAGGCACTCCCTCCAAACATAGAGGAACTATGCACGTAAATCCCCAGAAAAAACACCACTTCTATTTGTGTGGTCATAACTTGACTACAGTAGAAACATATAAGAAACTTAAGAATTTATAAAATTTCACATTGAAGGTGTTTATGCCATCATAAATTCTTCCTTGTAGTATACTTAAGTATATGCTCCTAAGACAACAGTTTACCGCTCAAATTATGCACTCTGAAGTAATATAGTCCACCTACTTTCAACTAATCTATGGCTATTCTTCCTCTTATTCCATGTACCTGAATAACCTTTTCTACAAAATGTATACAAATTTCATCATACAGAAACCTGTTAGGCACAGGGTTTTTTCTTTTATTAATCGTTAATATTATCTCTGTTAAAACAATTTTTTCTTCCATCTCACCTGATGAAACTTAACACTTGTGATCTTTTCAACAGGAAGAGGCTTGCTATCTTGAAAATTTGTGAGAATCAATGCAATGACAGTAAGTGTTTTACCCTGCATAACAGAAAAGAACATTATATTTTCCACCAATTAAAAGTGAACCGAATTACCAACCAATCAGGAATCACACACACATATTTTGTATTAAAAAAAAATGCTGGGTAAAGATTATTACCAGTCCCATATCATCAGCCAGTATTCCTCCATGAACATTTTTAGGTCGTTTCTTTTCTGCAAAATTTGTAAGTATATTGTAATAGAAGTCACTTCTCTCCTCCCAAAATGGTGGCAAGTCGTTACTGTTCTCACGTGAAACCATCCAAGCTAAAGCCTGCTTCTGATGGGGAAGCAACACCGTGCCAACAGCCTGCAAGTTAAAGAGATACATTACACACTATTCACACATAAATATGGTATTCCATTTTTGGAAGAATTTTTTTGTAAAGGCCTTTGTATCTACTGATTATTTTTCTGATCCAAGAACCTCCTGTGTCCAAAGCAAATGTGCATCTAAATATTGCATGTTTAAGTATTTATATAGAAAACAATTTCTAGTGTAAAGAATACCTCTGCTCCTTCCATTTCGCAAGTTTTATCATCTTCCTTCAGATCCTCAAACAATTTGTCAAATTCACTTTTAAGCTGCATAAATGAACACAGAAATTGCTATTAAAAATAAAGTCACTAAGCAAGCAATGTATTAACGTACAAATACCTGTCATATGGTAATCAGTATACATAACTACCACTAGAGACCTATTTGCTGGAACATGTTTGTCAGCTGCTGCTATATACAATTCAGTACAGTTTTTCCAAGACAAATACATACCAATACAAGCAAGAGCTTGAGAAGGGATGGCTAAATATCATAGAATGTATTGGGTTGGAAGGGACCTTAAAAGGTCATCTAGTCCACCCCTCCTGCAGTAAGCAGGGACATCTTTACTAGATCAGGTTGTTCACATCCTTTTATAGCACTAACAGAAGTAACCACTTCACTCTCATTTGAAAGAGTAAACAAAAGGCAAAACCAGAAACAAACCACCACCTAATCCTTCAAGGATCACTCTGGGACAAATCTGAAGATAAAGTCTAGAATTCTGAATTTATTTTCATTCAAGAGCTTTATATATTGTTCTATTTTTGGTAAAGCAAAAGAAAAGGTAAAGTAAACCCACCACTGCAACGGTGTTAAAAAATTATTAAAGAAACAAAACCTCCCAACATTACATGGGACTCCAGGCTGCCACAGCTAAAAATGCCTGCCTAAGATACAAAAAGGGAAAAGTTCCAAAGTTCAAGATGACTTCAAAACAAATCTGTGGTTCAGAAAAGAAACAAAAAAAGCAACAGACTTCACATTCATAGGCACGGTTTTATTAATGAAAAAATTAAAAAGGTCCCCACTTTTAAAATTCCAACTTCCAGGTGTTAAGTATGAAATGCAAACCTGCTCAGTTGTCAACTGCACCGCAGCATGAACCGGAGCACTGTAACTTGGACCAGCTCTCCCAGAAATCCGATTTGATCCAAAACCACATTGTGAACCTACTTGCCATTAAAAAGATAGTACTTTGAAAAACAACAGTAGAGCAGCTTCCCAGTTTCAGTATTTCACTGGCTCATGAGTTACAATGTAATCAGGTTGCGGGCTATAAAGACAGTATCCTTCACCATTTGTCTTTTAGCATCCGTTTATCCTTTACTTTCAAAGGGACACAAAGGCTTGCCACAAAGCTACCTAAGACTCAAAGGCAATGAGCTATGGGTTGGGATCCTTCAAGAGGACAACCATGCTTCTTAAAAAACTGTTACATGAAGTTTGATTTGATGACAGTGTAACTGGTACCTCAAAATGGTTTTTTACTCCAAACTTTTTCTATTAACCATGTGCAACGGAGCCTATAAAAATTGGAAATCTTGCTTTATATGAAACAGATTTATCCCTCACCAAGTGTTTATTTCTTACTCTTGTCTACTACTACTACTCACTGCTTCCACAAAGCCTAGATTCAGAAGCACAGGTGCTTTTTATGTGAGGCTGGCCCTTCAAAGCATTGGATCCGCTAAGCTTCTATGTCCAGAGACATCTGCTCACACCTCACTAGCAGGATACGTGACCCAGCACTGCTAAAAAGCAGCATACTGTCCCTGAAACTCATCCTACAAAAAGGTTCTAACCTGTTTTGTAAAAAATAAAATTATTATTTTTAAAAAAATAATTCAAGTCTGAAAGTGCAAGCAATCATTAGAGATTTTTAAGGAACTTACAGAATCAAGTATATTTCTGAGTTTGCTCAGCTTGAATGCCTCTCCAGTTGCTGGCAGGTAACATGAAATACAGGACAAAAGAATACTTTCTATATAATTTAAAATTAACATCTGTGGGCTGTGCATTATTCCCCAACTATATTTAAAAAAAAAATCTATGGCAAGGGTTAAATCCATAGACTTTTTCTAACAGTGGCAAGTTCCATCTGAATATTTTAAAAAGGAATAAACCCCAGAACTTCAAGACTTGCCTTTCAGAGGAGGAGCCAACTTGAATCCGTGCCTTTTTAGCAGATCTAGCACTGCTTCCCTGTTTTCCTCTCTTCCCCAAAAGCTCATTTGTACAGGCATGGTAAAGGCATTTTTTGCTCCGTAAGGGACAACCCTGACAAAAAGCAGGAAATAATCCTAGAGCAGTGACCTTTTAATTGTTTCATTTTTATTATAAATCTTGTTATTTCTTTAGCAGGAAGTACTCCAAAGTACTTATTTTCATCAAAGCGCTGAATGTTCCAGATAGGTATTACTACTCAGACTGTGAAAACCCGTTATACAAACCACCACATGCAGTTAATTTAAAAGTTCCCAATAATCTTTAGGCATTTTGCTCTCACTAGTTTCTCAACATTTTATCATATGTGGGAAAGAACAAGCTGTATGCAAGTATTTCAACAGAAGAGTAGTGAAGCTCTAGCCATATTACCAACAGCTGTCATTTCTGTCAAAAAAGAAAATTTAGAGATTACAGAATTTTTACTGTAGCAGCAAAGAAAGTTGCCATCATTTATGTTTATGGAATCAAAAGCATGATCTTCACACTTACCCTTCAACTAATGCTAGTTTGTTGTCCATAATGCCTGCCAATGCTGCTGCTAGTTCTTTTTTGATATGGCCCACCTGGTCTCCATTCACATTGTTTACTTTCACTGCATTTTTATCATAAGGATTATTGGGCTCCCTCTGAAGCGCAACCATTTCATTGTTATTAACCTAACAAAGCAAAAGAATGCACAGCAGAACACATTAATTTAGATGGAAATTATTTGCAGAAACAGCTAACAGAAGTTTACTTGTTTAAATACCATGAATCTTCATTTGATATAGCATTCTGTTCTGTCAAATAACCTACTACTCACTCAAAATACCAAGCATTATAGAAGAGCTACCTGATAGATGTCAGCAATTTCAGAAGCACTCTAGAGACCGAGAAGTACTTTCAACTGGTAACACATTTGGTAAGGGGATAAACATGCCATTCTGTCTGTGTCAGTTCAGAGACCTAACAGATTTCTTGTTTTCATTCACTTTTCTTGCTTTATGTGGATGAGCAGAGCTACCAAGTAACTAAACCAGATTTGAAAGCTAGCTACCTTTATTTAAAACTTTGTTTTAAAATGTAATTAAGTACTTTCCATGAAGAATGTTGAATACAGTAAGTTAGGAGGAAAGAAAGTATCTATCAAAATTATCCTTGGTCAGAAGTTCTAGAGATCTTTGAAATTTACTAAAACGTGTTTTCACTGAAGCTGACACCTTTCTCTTCTGCTTTATAATTTATCATGCACTTACAATCCCTGTGTAGTATCTTAGTCCAACAACGGTTCCTCGCAATGTTCCATATAAGATAGCTGAGTCTGTATCTTCCTCTGTTCCAGAAACGTCACCCACTGAGAGGAAGTCTTCCAAACGAAGACCGGAGTAAAAGTCAGAATAGGAAAAACGGGATTCGCTTCTCTCTACTCTATGGATGTTATGTTGAGAAAATCCCCTTGCAGAATCTCTGCAGAAAGACAAAGCATGAAGTGTAATAATAATGAAACATCCTTGTAGTCTATTTTACCCCTTTATATAAGGCTACCTATAAATTCCAGTTTTACCACTTTATTCAGACAGTATTTCCCTGGAAATGTTAAAAAAAGGTTTGTGTTGGGAGAAGACTTTGCCTTTTTAAATCCCCAATAAATTAGTTTAAGCCCATTACAATAAATAGCTGACAACTGACTAAACTAAAAGTTTTGTGCATTAGAGCCTGCCTTCCCTCACACAAGTTATCTTTGTCAACAACTTCGAAGAATTCTCCAGATTTAGTTACATCTTTAACTATACCTGGGTGCAGCAAAACTTCCATGTATTTTCATATCATAAATCTTTTTCATCTAAGATTAAAAACTATTTGAAACCACTTAACTCAGAACTTCACACCTGTATCCACACAAGTTGGAATGCTAAAACAACTGTTCCTTATGTCATTAAGCTTACCTTTACACCTTGACATTAACAATCTAATAACTTTTAGAAATACTCCAACATAACCCAGGTAATCATACTATATATCTCCCAAAGAGACTTCAATCAGGCAGGTGCCCCCTTTGGCAAAGGGACTGTATACCAAGAGACAGAAACATCTCAGGCCTTGTGTTTAATGTGTGCTACAGTAAAGATAGACATGCTAACAAAGGCTTTAATCAAGTAACACTTAACAGTATCATCGCAATACAGGTGTCAGATGAAATGTAGTAATCATCACCTGTGGTATACCCTAAAACTACCCTACCGTGTGGCTGGTTTAAAAAGTGCTGCCAATTAAAATAAGTAGCTTCCATACCGGTTATTCAGAGCCTGGCATAGAAAGCTTTGGCTTTTTTTGCCAATGACGACTGACGGCACTCCGTTTTCTCTGGCAGAACGGAGCCGTGAAGACCCTTTGCTCTGAGCTACCTGCAGGTGAGAGGCAGCGAGGGGTAACCACAAGCCATTTTGCCACTGCCCCGCTGAAGGCCTCCCCGGGGGCCCGCCACAACGCAGAAGCCACATGAACGGCCTTAGCACCCACCACCGACAAGGAGAGGGCTGCGGAGGCGGCTCAGTTTCTACCCCAGCCACCTCAGTTCGCCCCGCCGCCCACCAGCACCTCGCCGGCCGCCTCGGCCGCCGCTTGCGGTTTACGGCGCGAAACGGCCGAACGCAGGCGGGTCATGGGTCATGCCGCGATGCGGAACGGCTCAGCAGCCCCCCGTCGTCCCCCCCCGTCCCCATCTCACTTTGACGGCCTCCGCGACATGGCGGCTGCAGGGCTCCCGCAGCCCTCACACCTCAGTGAGCCGTGCTCCGGCACCGCTTCCTGGCCCCGAACCCGCGCTCCAGGCGCGACAAGACGACCGCCAACCCCAGCCAGCGACGTCGGCCAGTGAGCGCACTACGGACGGGAAGAGGACGGCTCTTCCCCGCCCCTTCCGGCCGGCCGCCCACTCGCCCGCCCCCGCTCCGACCTCTGTAAACTGAGTACGCGCCGCGGCTGGCAGGGGGTTAGGGAGCGGGGCCAGGTGGGAGCGAGTTAGAGACGGGAGCACGTTTACGGATTGGGAGAGATGCCGAGAAGATGCGAAGGGCAGAGACGGAGGCTTTCAGAATGTGATTTTCTCAGTTTCTCCTGCAGTAATGGGTTTAGAAAGCAGCCCTTCTAACGCAAAAGCGTACGTGCACTGCCTTAGGCAGGAGTAGCAGGTTGCCGACAATCGCTGAAGTATTTTATTTGTGAACTTACCGGTCATTGCCACGGTCGGTGATAATTAGAAGCGTTTATATCATTGCAGGATAGAGACCGCTGAAAAACACTTAAATGTCACGTCAGTGAAGACACCCAGAAGTTTCCTACAGCTTCTCCCCAAAGCTGTAGCTGAGTGAGCTGTAACTCAAGTTGAGTAGATACATGTGAGCAACTACAGATAAGGAAAAGAGATTTTTTCTTCTTTGCTGGCCTACTGTTTGGGGGGGGGGGGCGGGGTGGGGGGGGAGAAGAAGAAAGATGAGTTTTAAAAGCTTCCTTTGCTAAAAACTTAACTACTTTGAACCACCATTTCAGCATTCCATTAAATAATTGAAAATAAATACTTCCCTAAAGTCACTGAGGTGGCCAATGCTATCCACTGAAAGAAATGCATTGTCAAAAAAAGGATTTATGCAGCCCTATTCTTGGATCATCCATCTTCCCGGATGCTAGATGAAACAAAATTATCTCAAGATGCTCTTCTGCCGACTGGATTGCTTACCATTTGCTTCCCAACTCTTAAGCAATGCGTGTGGCAGACTGAAGGGAATCCTACTCTCAGGCAAGCCAGGAGGCCAGGGAGGTGGACTCTCAACTGCCACCATCCACAGTTCCACAAAACATTCTGTACAAGAGAGAATGTCTGTCAGTCAGAAATGCTAAACACTTGTTCAGTTCACTGCTCCCTTGCTCTCACAACTCTGACATTTAAGATGGCTACACATTTGCATGGGAAAAGTTTAAAATATCAAACTTTTCAGGAACAAATACTTTTCTTCATTAATTTTATACTGCTTATTATCCCCATAACATCCCTTATACCCCCTGCATCCCAATTTTTCTCCTTTCATAAAAAGCTTGGAAGATTTTTGTTTATCTTTTCTTGAACATATCAGAAACACACTTAATCATCTATAAAATAAGAGTGCATTCCTGTCTGCTTATCTTCCAATATGATATGGTCAGTATGGCTGAGACCAAGACTGGCACGCTCCATATCCTACAAAAGGCTAGGTGTAGCCGCTTACATGCTGCTTGTGTTTCCTGAAGGGCTGTATTTTCTGCATCAGGAGTTCAGTAGTTACAGATGAAATAACAAGCAGTGATAAAGTATCAAGTCCTTTCAGATTTATAAGGGACCTCTTATACCATAATTTCTGCTGAAGAATACATGAAAAAGACTGAGTACACAGTCCTTCTAACAAGCTCTACACCGCAGACAATAGTTGTGAAAATTTACTTTCTCAGACTTATTCCCTGAAGTGAAAGTAGTAGTCTACAATGACACATCCTCTCATTTTTCCCCACTGTTGACGCTGAATATTTTTATCAGAAGATGTCAGTGCTGCATAGGCCTACTTTATTCTGTGCCACAGTCATTGTTCTATGTGTACGATAACTGCCTTTTAATAAAGATTTATGGACATAAAGAGTCAAGCTAAAAAATCTTCCCAAGCTCACATGACATCTCAGTACAAGAAATTCTGAAAGCATATAAACAAGTTTGACGCTATCTTGGCGTATATCTGCACAACTCTTTCCAACAGAGTAGAAGTAACAGCCCCACAGTTTTGCCAGTCAAACATGAAATACAGCTTTGTGCAGAACTCTAAATGCCAAAGTTCATGAGAATTATTGCTCAGCTTTAGTTAGGCAATGATAAGCAATAAAAAAATGTGTATTATGAGCAGCCTGTAAGAGCTTGGCTTACTTAGTTTACTAAGATTGCGAAATACGATATGATTAATTTTATACACATCAACAGCACAAACCACCCTAACAAAAATTGTTTACACAAGCACAAATGGTAGGATTGGTTAGACCAGAAATAAATAGAAAAGATACTAACAGGGATAGCTGGGTTCTAGATAACCCTTCCAGGAGGAATGACTCAAAATAAACAGGTATCTTTCACAGCAGTTTATAGTAGAAATTCTATCCCATAGCTGTCTTGCCAGCAGGGAACTGTGCTCAGTAAATCAGCATCAGTGACATACCAGTTAATGCAAATGAGTAAATCCCCACAACTTGGTACTCTCAGCAAGCTAATCGTCTGAAGATGCAGGAAATAACATATCTAGAATCCTGAGAGTTCCCACCAGGCCAGCAGCCCTCTCGCAGCCTCGGGAACAGCCGTGAGAGAAGCATGCCGCCGCCAGGCCAGTGCTTCGCGGCCGTCCCCACCTCCAGCCACCGGCCCCGGGCAGCCCTCAGAGCCGCTTCGAGTGTAGCTGCCTACGGCAGGCAAGCCCACGGCAGGCAAGCCCGCGCCGCCCCACCGCCTTCACAGCAGAGGTAGCCCCAGCCGCCTCTGAGGCGCCTCCAGCTGCACCTCCTCAGACCCTCACGCACAACCCGCGCGCAGCAATACAACTCCAGCCCAACCCCCTACAGCCATCCCTATTCCCGCCCTTTCAGGAGGAAGCGTGGCAATCAACGACCCGCGTGAGGAGAAGGGCGCCCTCGGCTAATCAGCGGTCTCCGTTAGCCTTTGGACCGCCCAGGCCACAGCCAGCGGGGAGCCAGCACACGGTGAGGGACTCGAGGCGGTTAGCCGACGGCAGTTGGAGCAGTCTGTCAGGCAGCGGTGTGGCGCGGCGCGACCCAGCAGGAACTCTTCAGCCAGCAGGGCATCATGGTAGGGACGGGGTGCTGGCGGTGGGGAGAGGGAGGGCTTTTGGGGGTGCTGTCACGGTCTGGGGGGGTTTATGGCCATGTGTGCAGTGAAGGGGCCTGTGGGTAGTCTCTGCATAGTGCTGAGGCATAAGGCCTGGGCAGAAGGAGAGAAACTCGCATGAGAATTACAGAATCGCAGAACCGTTTGGGCTGGAAGGGGCCTCAGCGCTCATCTAGTTCCAAGCACCCTGCCTTGGGCAAGGACGTCTTTGCTAGCCCAGGTTGCCCAAAGCTGAGAGAGGTGAAGTACAGAAATGGGCCGGGGGCTGGTAAGATGAGACATGAGGAAAAGCGACAGGTGTCCATTTGTTGTGGGTGCTTCCTGTGTGGAGAGCTGAGGAGCTGGCTGAAAGCTGACCCAGATGGCAGAGTAAAGGTGGGAAGGGGCATGACGGCCACCATGTGGATCATTACGCTGTTTCTGGGGTGTCTCAGCATGCAAAGCTGTGGCAGCCTGTGTTTAGCTAGTCAGACAAGAGGCGGGTGAACCACAGCAAGTAGAGTGGCACCATGTGCTCTTTAGTGGGTGGTGGGGAAGCATGGGGCTGCTTTTTGTTGCCAGAGTCCCTGCTCCCCACCCCCTGCCAGCTGTGGGAGCAGCACAAGGGTCACACTGGGGAACACAAAACGATGAGGCAGTGTGAATGCTGTGGAAACTTGATGCCAACTGAATGGAAGTGGAAATAGCAACACAGCTCATTTGTCACTCAAGCAACCAGGGAGTACAGTGGAGAAAGACCATGGCAAGATACAGCCCACAGATAGCTAATTATCATGAGAATAAAATCTAGAAGGTAGCTCTGTATCTCGTTACCATTGTTCTGTTTTTAATTTACAGCGTGAATGCATTTCCATCCATGTTGGTCAGGCTGGTGTTCAGATTGGCAATGCATGTTGGGAATTGTATTGTCTTGAACATGGGATCCAACCTGATGGTCAGATGCCTCAGGATAAAACTAGCGGAAGTGCAGACGATTCATTTAACACTTTCTTCAGTGAGACAGGAGCTGGTAAACATGTTCCCAGAGCAGTGTTTGTGGACCTAGAACCAACTGTAGTTGGTATGTACCCAACATTAAAGATCTTAAGTATAAAAGTGAAAATCCCCTATGGATTCTCTGTGACCTTTTTTGGTTTGTTCAGAACACTATAGATGTTAAAAGATGTGTGTCTGGATGCTGTTCTGACATTTGAGGCTGTTATTCAAAGGAAATTAAATAACGGCCTACAGGTAACAACATTTGGAAAAGAACAGAACTTCTTTTACAGTCTGGATAATCTTCCTAGACTGCTGCACTGCATCCAGAGCTTTTCTAAGTTGCTATCTGGAATCCTGTCTGTACCTGTAATGCAGTTTTCTGAGTGATCTCTGTGAATACAAATATTGCTTGTGAGTACCTGATGTTTTACCCTTTGACAAAGGAGCTGAAGTTATACCACCCTTTTAGGCGAGTCAGTCAAGCTGTATAGCCAGAGATGCTGTCTACACTCTCTTTTGATATGTACTTAGTGTGTAGTCACTAGGCAGCACACACAGAACTGGTCAACTTCATGCCTGTGGTATTTTGTTTCTTTGTAGATGAAGTACGTACAGGCACATATAGGCAGTTATTCCATCCTGAGCAGCTCATTACTGGGAAAGAAGATGCAGCCAATAATTATGCCAGAGGCCATTATACCATTGGAAAAGAGATTGTTGATCTAGTGCTAGACCGCATTCGCAAACTGGTAAGAATTCAACCTCAAGTCAGTATTTAAAATAATTGATACAGGTCTATAGCTATCTATAATGATGGTTGCTATCTTTTTTACATAAGAATTTTGTGCATAGTTGCATATTAAAAGCAAAACAACTTTGGTCTCTTTGTTCCCTCCCCCAAGCTAAATAAAAATTCAGCCAGCAAAACTTAAAATTTTTAGGCTCTGAAGGACCATTTTTTGCAATTATTTTAAGGATACATGAGAAACCTATTTTAAAAGCCTTAAACAAGTGTAACAGCATTGTTACAGTTTTCTGTTTCTTGTTTTCAGTTTGAATCATGTCATAATTCGTCACACAAAATACTTCTATTACCCTGAATCTCAAGTTCTTCTTGAATGCTTAGCAATTTTAATTACCTCTCTAGGGTTTTTTTTATCTCAGTATTGCATTTTGAAAAACTCAGGTAACAATCTAAAACAAATATAAGAAAGAAATGCTTTTGAATTAATTTTTTAATACTGTGTTCTCCAAAATCATCAATAACATTTTTTTCCTCTCTTTTTTTCACCCCATTATAGGCTGATCTGTGCTCAGGGCTGCAAGGTTTCCTTATCTTTCATAGTTTTGGAGGAGGCACTGGTTCAGGGTTTGCCTCTCTGCTCATGGAAAGGCTGTCTGTTGACTATGGCAAAAAATCTAAACTAGAGTTTGCGATTTATCCAGCACCACAAGTTTCCACTGCTGTAGTGGAACCTTACAACTCAATTCTAACTACCCACACAACATTAGAGCATTCAGATTGTGCCTTCATGGTAGATAATGAAGCCATTTATGATATATGTCGTCGTAACCTTGACATTGAACGTCCTACTTACACCAATTTAAACCGATTAATTGGACAAATTGTTTCATCCATCACAGCTTCATTGCGTTTTGATGGAGCCCTCAATGTTGATCTGACAGAATTTCAAACTAACCTTGTTCCATACCCACGAATCCATTTTCCCCTGGTAACATACGCCCCTGTCATCTCCGCTGAAAAAGCGTATCATGAGCAGCTCTCTGTGGCTGAAATTACCAATGCTTGTTTTGAACCAGCCAACCAGATGGTAAAATGTGACCCTCGCCATGGCAAATACATGGCCTGCTGTATGTTATATAGAGGTGACGTTGTTCCTAAAGATGTCAACGCAGCCATTGCCACTATCAAGACTAAACGTACCATTCAGTTCGTGGATTGGTGCCCAACTGGATTCAAGGTACTTGGCATAGTTTTTAAAGCAGTTGATGTTTGAATTACTATGAGTTGCATAGTCAGAGCTTAACAGTCATTTGACAATGCTGTAATGTCCCTATTAAATATTTTGATAAATTGCAAAATAACTGTAAGCTATTGTATTTGTTCATAACCGTGGTGATTTTGATGTTAACAGGAATAAGTCTTTAAGCCCTGGCACTCATAACGAAAGTTTTCATTTGTTTTCTTGAAGGTGGGCATCAACTACCAGCCTCCAACTGTTGTGCCAGGTGGTGACCTTGCAAAAGTGCAGCGGGCTGTGTGTATGCTGAGTAATACGACTGCTATAGCTGAAGCATGGGCTCGCCTTGACCACAAATTTGATCTCATGTATGCTAAGCGTGCCTTTGTACATTGGTATGTTGGGGAAGGAATGGAGGAAGGAGAATTTTCTGAAGCTCGGGAAGATCTGGCTGCCCTTGAGAAAGATTATGAAGAAGTTGGTGTAGACTCAGTAGAAGCAGAGGCTGAAGAAGGAGATGAATATTTAGAAAATTGAAGTCTGAAAAAGCGTGTTTAAAAAAAAAAAGGAATTGCAGAATCCTGTTTACTTGTTGATGGTTTTGAAATAAAGTTGTCAAGGTTCTATCTTCCATTTTTTTCTTTCTTTCCTATTTATGTGTGTACCCACGAAGGATCATTTGATATTGCAGTTTTTGGTAGCGTGTAGTCATGTGAAAATTACAGAAGAGATCAGGAAGTTGTGTGCACTTTCCTGTGATCCAAACATGTTCTGAAACAGATACTCTCTTTGATTTTTGGTTTCTCACAAGCAGGGAACTGCTACCACTTCAGGTTATTCTAATACTAACAACACTGTTGTTACTCCAAGCCAAGTTTACACCATACAAAGGAACCTAATCATTAATAAAGCTATCCTCTCAGGCTGGCTTCACAGGAGATGTGTTAAAATCTCCAAAGGTAGTTAACAGTGATAGTGTTCTCTAGTAATTTAATCTATGTTAAGTGCTATTACACTTTTGAAGAGAGACAGCACTTGCTTAATGACATAAAACTCGCTACTTTTTTTTTTAAAAAGCGGGGGAAGTAAAATTTTCCAACCAGTACTCCTACAATTGATTCAGGTAAAAAGGAAAACGAAAGACCAGATCTGTTAGCTGCTTTAAAATAGCATTGTAATTTTTCC
Organism: Hypotaenidia okinawae; assembly: GCA_027925045.1. Taxonomy (NCBI): domain Eukaryota; kingdom Metazoa; phylum Chordata; class Aves; order Gruiformes; family Rallidae; genus Hypotaenidia; species Hypotaenidia okinawae. The sequence continues at coordinate 28,687,346 of BSDF01000010.1, read as the reverse complement.
CATTCTTATATTGGCTGAGTAAAAAAATAATATACAAAAAATTCTAATGGCCCTTCACAGTGTGTTCAAATGACTATAGCTTTATAGATACTTGGAAACAGATAAATTCTGGGATACCCACGGAAAATCTGCTGAGCTGCTTCCTAAGTCTTTCTAGTCCTGGATCCTGAAAAACAAAACTTAAGGGCTTTGTTTTTCCTTCTCTTAACGTTCTATAGAACCAGGAGGGAGACAAAGAGCTACGTATGCTAATGATACCCAGAACTCAATTATTTTCATAAAATAGCTTGGGTTGGAAGAGACCTTAAAGCCCATTTAGTTTCAACTCCTGCCATGTGGCAGTTGCTATGTGGGGGACGCGCACCCCACACCCTGCCAGCCCACGGTGCCCCAAGCCCCATCCAACCCGGCCTTGAACCCTGCCAGGGATCCAGGGGCAGCTCCAGCTTCTCTGGGCACCCTGTGCCAGGGCCTCCCCCTCCCTGGGAAGGATTTCTGCCTCCCAGACCCCCTCCATCCCCCTCCTGCAGTTGAAGGACATTCCCCTGGGCCTGGCCCTCCCTGCCCTAGGCACCAGCCCCTCTCCAGCTCTCCTGGAGCCCCTCGAGGGATGGGAAGGGGCTCGGAGCTCTCCCCAGCAGCAGCCTTGTTTTCTCCAGGCTGAGCCAGCCCAGCTCTGCTAGCCTGACTCTGGAGCAGAAGGGCTCCAGCCCTCAGATCAATTTTGTGGCCTCCTTGAGACTTGGTCCAACAGCTCCATGTCTTTCTTGTCCTGGGGCCCCCTGAGCTGGACACAGCACTGGAAAGGGAAGGTCTCTGTCCCAGAGCGGAGCAGAGGGGCAGAATCCCCCTTTCCCAGCCCTGCTGGACTAATTGATGGGGATGCAGCCCAGGTCATGGGGGGCTTTCTGGGCTGCCAGCACACATTTCTGGGCCATGTTTTGCTGCTCGCTCTCCATTCCCACCAAATCCTCCTCAGAGCAGCTCTCAACCCATTCCCCACCCAGCTACTGTGCTGAGGATTGCCCCAACCCATACGGAGGCTCTTGCCCTTGAACTTCATGAGGTTCACACAGGCCCACCTCTCCATGCCTGTCAATGTCATTCCGCATGTCTACCACACCACACAGCTTGGCCTCACTCGCAAACTACCTGAGGGTGTGTTCAATCCACTGTCTGTCGTTGACACAGTTGTTTCAAGTACTTGTAACTAACACGTGCAGAGCACACTGTGAATACACCATTTATGGAGTTGTAAACTAATTTCTGTATTTAAAACAAAAGATCCCTTTCTTTTTGCAACCGATAGACTCAAAGATCCCTGATCACAGCAGCCTGCTGCTCCAACTCTGTGCTGTATTCCCAACCCAAGGAACCAGCTCGGTTTACACACCGCCGATGCACACCACTTAGCAGCAAGTTCCTCTGTTTCTAAGCCACCATTCCCAGCGCCAGCTCACGCGATTCTAAGATCGCCCCCAGCCCTAAGCCTCTGCTCGGAGCTAGACACAGCGGTGCAGCGGACGCATTAAAATGCTAACACGGCAATAAAGTCACGCTGCACAGAAACTCGTACAGAGAGACCCGCGACAGGGCCAGGCGTGTCCCGCCGTCGGAGGCCGCAGCAAGCGCCCGAGCAGCTCCGCGCGGCGCCGCCGGGAGAGCCGCGCGGCCCCACAGGCAGCAGACGAAATTCCGGCGGGTCTGGTCGCAGCGCGCACCGCCCAGCCGACCCGGGGAGTGCCGGGCGCTGCACGCTGCGGAAGTCTGGCTCGCCGCGGCCCCCGCGTCGTCAGGAGCAGCCTCTGCAGGCCTCCGGGCGCGCTCTCCGCTGCTGTAGCGGAGGTTTTCGAGGACCATGGTGCAGCTTTACAACTTGCACCCGTTCGGGTCGCAGCGAGTAGTGCCCTGCAAGCAGGAGCCGGCGCACTTCTGCTGCGGCCGTGATGTGCTGTTCGTGGCCAGCACGGCGGCCAGCTGCAGGGTAGAGGTGTTCGCGGTGCGTGATCATGGCGTCTGCGAGCCGCTGGGCTCCTTCGCCACTCTGGGTCCCGTGCTGCGCATGGCGTACAGCCAGGCAGGTCGGTGTCGTTCACCGCTGCGTTCGGGAGCGCTCGGCCGGGACGTGGCCGGCTCGAGTGGGGGCGAGGGGCCAACGGGGTCCGCCGAGCGCGGGAGGGAGAGGGGGCCTCGGGCCGGGCCTCGGGGGACGGCGACGGCTGGAGGCGCTCGAGCTCCGCCGGGCCGGGTCGAGCCGGGGATGGGGGCGGCTCGGGCTCCGCCGGGGCACGTTAGGGTTCGCGGTGCCGCGAGAGGAACGCTTGGCTCTCCCTGCCCGGCGGTCCCCAGCGCTGCTGCCTTGGCGCTGAGGTCGGGTTCAGGCGCTTCTCGTTGGGCCGGGCCGCTCAGGGCCCGAGGTGTCTGAGGCGCAGACTGGTCTGAGCGTCGTGAACGGGGCTGGAAGTGCCCGGGCGAGCAGACAGTGCGGGGCCAGCACGCTGGGGCTTTCGCCGTCTTCCTCGCCCCGGCTGGAGTCTGTTAACTGCGTTGGTTCGGGATGTTCTCTATTTCAGAGCACGGGTCGGGCGGTCACTCCAGCCGGTCCCACAGCCCTTTGTGAGCTGACGGGATTTCAGAGAGCAAAATACTTATGGATAGGCTGGGGGGGGGGCGGGGGGGGGGGGGCGGGGGATAGACTGAGAAACACCTGTTCTGCAGTGACAAGTCGTGAAGTGCTTTCACTCAGGGGTTAGTCTGGACCTAGATCTGCATAGATATGGTACGTAATGTGTGTTCTGCCCAGCAAAGAAACTTGAGCTTTGGATTTCATTAGAGAAAAGTTGTAGAGAACTGTCTTTGGAATGTTATGTAAAAGCTGAGAGTTTAAGATGTTCCACTACAGCAGGCAAAGAGCTAAAAATCTGTGTCATCTATTATTACTGATATATCAGTACTGCTGCTTTCTTTTAAGGAGACTATCTGGTGACAATTGAAGAAAAAAGCAAAGCAACTTTCTTAAGAGCCTATATGAACTGGAGATGCATGTCTGCAGGGAGTTCTCGTGTTTGTGTTCGGATGGTTGGTCACAAGATGGAAGAGTCATACAGTGAGACCTTAAAAGAACAGATGTCAATTGTGGAAATGCCACTTTCAGATCCTCCACTGTGCATGTCATGTTGTCCTGTAAATGGAGATCTTATTGTGGGCTGCAAAAACAAACTAGTCCTGTTCTGTTTGAAATACCTGGTCATAAACCAGAATTTGACTGTGTTAGACTTTGAGCGCTCCTTGATTTTACACATTGACAACATCATTCCTGCTGAAGTTGCATTTTGTGCCAGACATATAGCCCTAACAACAGAGCTGGATGTTCTGATCCTGAAACTGGAACTGGTCCAGGAAAATGCAGACAGGACAGAGCCATGTGCACATAGAGCCAGTACATTAGAAAAATCTGTGGATGTAGGTAAGTACAGATTTGGTTTTTTTAATTTTGTTTCCAAGAATCTGCTAAATGATTCATGTGGTTCTCAAAGTAGGCTCAAAGAAGGTCATTGCCCTTCAGAAGATATTTACAGATCATCTTAGGACTCTCAGATGAATATTCTAACGCATGAAAAGTTGTACCAACCTCAGTTGGAGGTTACACTTAACAAATATGCCATCATTCTTCAGGCACTTTCAGGATGTCTGTGCCTCTGCAGACATAGAATCAGGTCTCTGTTTTGGAATGCCACCATGTGCCAAATCAAAGCAGTACAACATGCTGTGTTCAGGAGAATTACCCCACCAATGTGACTGCCCAAACAACTGTCTAAGGGGCAAGTGGGAGGCCAAGTGGAAGAAACATCTCATTAACCTTGAAATGGACTGTGCACATTGGCTTACACATTTAAGAATGTCTCTGTGCACTTCTGTAACTGTCAGTAGGCTCAGAGCCCACATAAGTTATCAGCAAATTTTTGTTAGTCCTTTGTCTTCTTCAGAGGCTTGCCTTAAATCCTAAAAATCACAGAAATAGATTTACTCAGTAAGTTTCATTCCCACCATTCCAGAAGGGACAGATGCAGACAAACAAAAATTCATTTATAATTGAAGAAACCTAAAATGGAAAAGGATGGTTTTTAGAAATGAAAGCTGTACCTAGAGAAAATTCAATGGTAAATAAGACTTGTTAGATAGAGAAAATACAAGCTATGAATTTTCTTCATTGAATGAAGATGGATCCTAACTCAGATAATGGCATCCTGTCCCAAAAAGCTAAATAAAAAAGTTTGAATTACTTTCTGAGTGTTGTTAGAATTTGCTTTCCAGAACTTAAGTGAGTTCTGGAAACTGATAGCTGTCTTTTCCTCCTTAAGACCTCTTCAAGCAATTGACAACATTTTTTGACAGCCAGCCATTTGCAGCACAGATTGGTTTGGACTTGCTTTATAATGAATATTTTACCTGTTCTTTCAGGAATTCTGACTTCTAGGTATTCAGAGAGTCAAGGCTTAAATCAAGGATTGCTCTCATCTTGTAGCATAGCAGTTTTGAAAATGTTATGGTTTGAGTAAGCCAGTGCTGGCTAAGTAGCTGTATTTGGAATATTTGATACTGTGTCATAATTTTCTTAGTGCTAAATGGAATGGTTTGAACTATTAATGTCCCATTTTTGTTGTTAAGGTGAAAATGATGAAGGCCCTTCAACACATACTTTGCAGCTTGAATTAGATGAGTTCATTGTATGTCAGAAGCCAGTGGAACTGCTTGGGGAAGAAAGTAAGTTATGTGAGATACCCATCACACTGGAATCCACAGAGTTACCTACCAAAGACACAAAGAGCTTCCAAGTGCGGTATTTGCTTTTCAGGTATTGCAAATGTATTTTCCTATTTATGAGTTAATTTACTAGAAGCAACCAAAATGAGCTGTGGCTCACATCTTGTTGAAAGAAAAATGTTGGTATTTTGATTTCTGGGGGTTTTTAAAAGGTTGGTTTGTGGTTTGTGCTTGGTTTTTTTTGCGCTGAGGAAATAATGTTTCTACCAAAGAAAGCTTATTTTTCAACAGAATAGAGTATTTCAGTTGGCAGGGACCTATAATAATCCTCTAGTCCAACTGCTTGATCGCTTCAGGGCTGGCTGAAAGTTAAACCCTGTTATTAAGGGCATTGTCCAGCTGCCTTTCAGCAGGCATGAGACATTGACCACCTCTGTAGAAAGCCTGTTCCAGTGTTTGACCAGCCTCTCTGTAAAGAAATGCTTCCTAATGCCAAGTCTAAACCTTCCCTGACACAGCTTTAAGCTGATGACTGGTTCCTCTGCCTTTTGAGCCCTGTAATCCAGCCAGTTCTTCACCCAGCACAGCATGATCCTGGTCATTAAACTCTTATCCAAAACTGAGGAAGAACTGATGCTGCAGTCCAGTTGTGAATTCCAAAGCAAAGCAGGAAAAAGGATGATGTAATAGGAAACAAAAGTAGGATTGGAAGTGTCACCATGTTACACATAGGTCAGTTGAATAAAAAGAAACAACAAAAAAAAAGTCTAATTGACATTCAAATCAATTGCAGTATTCCTTCCAAGGATCCCAAACTTTGGCACACGTGTCTTCTTGACGAGCAAATAAAGAGGATTGGTGTTGCAAGAACTCAGGATAGCTGTCTCTAGCAGTGCCACCTGCTTCTTGGCATAATTGCTAATTACATCAGGAGGAGGTGTGCACATTGTTCTTGAGGCTATGCTTGTTACAGCTTGTGGTATTTACTAGTCCAAAATAGCTCATAATTTCTCATGGGGGTTCCATGGTTTTGTTTTGGACTTTTTTCTCCAGATGTTTTACACCTGACCAGTCACCTTTTGGGTTTTGTGAAGAGACAAAGTTGCACTCTGTTCAACTGCTTCCTGTGTACCAGACAGGTATGTGGATGTGTGTGGATGCATTATGGCCTGTGTCACAAGAGACCCAGAGGAGGAAGGAGCTTCTTTGCAAATTCTGATTTGTACACTCTTTCTGTATGATTTGCTTTTTCCTCCCTTTTCACTCATCTAAACTGAGCTTCTAGAAACTAAAAAGTTTCTCAAAGTTCAGCATAGACCTTGAACTAAAATATCAATTCACCACACCAAAAGAGAAAGACTAAATCAGATGTTACTGGCTCTATATGGATTGATTTTAGATCACAAAACAGTCACTCTTTGCACTGTGTTAATAAAATTATTCACAGTGTTACAAGTTACTAGAGTTAGTGGAAGTTAGTCAACAGTGGAAGTTAGTCAACAGTGGTAAATCTTAATTGTCTGTAACATAAGGGTTACATTTCTGCCAGGCTTTAATTAAGTTTGCAAGGGGTGAATGCACAATTTAGGGGTTTGCTAATGCACACAAACTCCAGCAGATCCCCTGAAAAATTCAATGCTGTATGTTATCGGTCAGCTTTACTGACTGCTCACCTGGTCTATGGTGTTTGCTAAGCAGCAAAGCCACATTTAAGTTGCAGCTGACTCAAGGATGAGCTACCTGCCAGTCAACTCCAGCTATCTTAAGTTCTCTTGTGATTTACAGTCTTTGACAAGAGGGTCTGTAGAACCTGTACACAGCCTTTACTGGCCAAAGTGGCTATATAAATAAATTCTGCCATTCCCAACCTTTCTTTCCCTTTAGCTGAAGCTCGGGATGAGTACTCACCCCAGCTCACAAGTGGTTGTCCAAAATCAGGCTGATCATTCAATCCGTGGATGGTTAGTTGTGATGAATCTGCCAGGACTCAGCTGCTGTTACATGTATAGAATTTCTTATGGTAGCACATCCATGCTTATGTTAAAAATGCTGCCAAATGAGATACACACATTTTTGACCTGTGTGCTGATCTGACCTGTACATTGATCTTCATCATGTTGGGGTTTGTTTTCCCCCACTAGCTAGCAACAAAACCAGTCTGCAACCTGGGCAGGGTTTGTAGGCATCAGGCTTGCAAAGGAATTGCAAGATTGTGATATAAAACGCCTTTCTTACTGTTACATCTAGGAAGTTCTGTGACAGCCCATGCGGAAACCAAGAACAAGAAGGAACTACTGAGTCTCTTTTGCTTTTTCTCTTTACCTCATGTTGGATATCTCTACTCTGTTGGGAAGTTAGTAGAACTGATTTCTACTTACCAGTATTCAGAGAAGTCAGAGCAGGCAGTTCTCACTCCGCAGTTCCTGCACGTCATTACAAGGTAGTACCTTTATGATTTTGCTGATATATTATGATGTTTCTCTACGCTGCTGTCATTTTTGTTTGTTTTGCTCCCCTCTTATATGTCCTTCAGAGCTTCCTGGAATATTTTGGATAGGACTGTGTGATAGTGCAGCATGCCCTCCTGCTTAGGCTTCAAGGCCCATTTCTAGAAAAGAAAAAGATCTGACTCCCTCTAGTCATTCAAATCTTGGTTTGTTGGGGTTTTTTTTCATTCATCATTGTGGTTTCTTCTTTCCCTCTAGTGAGAACCTGCAGTGTTTCACAGTGCGATGCAGTGCCGCAGCAGCTCGTGATGAGGATCCATATATTGATACAACTGTGAAGGTGCACTTCTCATTACCTTGCTAAAAGAATGGGGATAGTAGTATGGCAATTAATTTCCTTCTCTTTCCTTCTGAAATTGTTAGTTTCTGTTGACTGATCCAAAAAAGAACATCCAAAATGGCTATTTCACTTCAGTATTTGGCATATCACATTTTAATGGTGTAGAAATGTCTCAATAGAACAATTTGTTACTGCAATTTAAGATTCTAAACCATAAGTAGAATGTTTGTGAAAACATCAAAAGCTATAAAATCACACTTTAAACTAAATTCCATGCTTTTCCTGTATAAATCTGAATGAAGGATGCAGAGTTTTCCCTTATTGCAGCAGGTGATGTTTCTGTCTCAGGTGTCCTTGAAAAATACAATTCCTGTATCTAGAATTACTTTTTATAAGAAATGGAAATCAAGACTTTTCTAACCCTATCAGGCCATCTTTTATATCTTTGACAAATTTTGGATCGCATTTTCCATGAGCATCTCAGGTTCAGTTATTTTGAGACACACAGCTGAAACACTAGTTGCTTTGAAACTTTTTTGGGAGTGAAATTATTTATCTATCTATTTATTTATTACCCATTGTTAAATGATTTATGTAACAGTATTTTTATTCTTGCTTAAGTGAACCACTCAAAGATAGGAAAGCTGGTGAATGTTTTTAGTGTCAGATCCTTGGACAAATGTTTTCTTATGATTATTGTTATTATTATATAAAGTAAATACTAAAATTAGAAAATCATTTTCCTTTGTAGGCTTGTCCACCGGTTGCACTGGATGTCTGCACATTAAGAATGCAGCTTTTTATTGGACCACGAGCTATCTGTCATTTCAAAAACCATATAATTCTTTTGACTAAGGCAGACACAGAAGATATTACTGAGAGAAGAAAGCCTATGAGAAGGATGCTGTAAGGGTTTGTGTCTTTTGGGGAAATGGTCTTTATAGGTCAGTGCTGAATTTGTGGGTGTTGAGGAGAGGTTCCACTGTGGAAAACCTCCTTGGAAATAAATGGTTTAACATGGCAGGCAGCTAAACTGATCACAAAGCCTTTCACTCACTGCCCTCCCTGTGTTGGGATTGGGGAGAGAATTGGAAAATTTTAAAAAAGTAAAACTTGTGGGTTAAGATGAAAACAGTTTAATGGGACAGAAAAAGAAGATGATGATGATGATAATAGACTATACAGAACAAGCATGGCACAACTGCTCACTGTTTTCTGACCAACACCCAGCTACTTCCCAAGCTGTGGAACAAGCTACTAGGAAGAAAATTAACTGTGTGCCAGCTGAAATCAGGACACCTGGTTAGTGCATGAGAACAGAAATCAAGCTTTTTTAAAAAATGTTCTTAATTTTGTACTAACAGACGTAAAGAAATGAGGGTAGGATCACAAATTCATGAAATCAACAAAATGAGTTACTCAAACCTTAACTTTGGTAAGTAATGTCAACAATAGTAAGAATGTATCTGCTACTGAGAAGAAAAACTAATTATCTTGAGAAAGAAAAATAGGAGTATCTAATCTACAGACTAACAAAATGTATTGTAGCATGGAATGAAAAAGTCTGACAATTGGCTTAGGGTTCTTCCCAGGAAGATTGAAGATCACTACAGTAATCCATGACAAAAGAAGAATCAGACTTTGGCCCAAGATACTCCTGTAGAATGTATGTAGCCAGAGGCATTTGTGACTTTCTATCTATTTCTGTGAGAATTGCTATTCCCATTCTTTTTTGAGGGCTTTTCATGAAACTAACCAGCTATTCTAGAACAGCTATTCAGAAATCACATTTCATAGAATCATAGAATATGCTGAATTGGAAGGGACCCATCAGACCCATCCAGTCCAGCTTCCAGCTCCACACAGCCCAGCCCAGTCAGAGCTGGCAATGAGCTCATCGTCCAGATGCTTCTTGCCCTCAGCCCAGCTCAGGGCTGGGACCCCTTCCCTGGGGAGCCTGTGCCAGCGCCCAACCTCCCTCTCAGGACAACCTATTCCTAACAGCCAACCTAAACCTCCCTGGTACAGCTTCATGCCGTTCCCTTGGGTTCTGTCCCTGGCCACCAAAGAGAGGAGATCAGTGCCTGCCCCTTTGCTCCCCCTCATCACGAAGCCACAGACCCCATGAGGTCTCCTCTCAGTCTCCTCTTCTCCAGGCTGAACAAACCCAGGGACTTCAGCCTCTCCTCATAAGGCTTCCCCTCCAGACCCATCCCCATCCTCATTGCCCTCCTCTGGACATTATCCAAAATTTTTATGTCCCTCTTGTACCGTGGCACCCGAAACTGCTCACAATACATTTATCAAAGTCAATTCAAGTTCATTAATAAAAATGAGACCTCTCCAGTTGAAGGCTTATTTGAGCCAGTATTTTTTAAAGCATGGAAGAGACGTTACTCAGAAGAAGATGCAGATAAACCCCCATCAAGGAGGATGGTAATTCAAAATGCTGTTGTTTTCTGTGTATAAACGACAGTTTCTTCTGCAAGTTTTGTTGTTTCAAAGATTATAGTTGGCATTTGAGGAAGATAGGCTTTTATCTTCTGTAAAGAATGTGAGTTGAACAAGTAGTAGTCCACTTAATGCCACTGTTTGAAAATAGAGATGTAAATATCCGAGAACAGTTAAACCCCCAAAACCAGAACAAAAAGAGTCTATTTTCCTACAGTGTTTTCACTGTAGGGCATTGCAGACCTGGCCAATGTGTTGGAGTAAAAGCATTCTTTTTTTTTTTTTTTTAAATGCCATTTCTTGGCAGATCTTTTGATAGAGCTGCAGGGGCAAAGATGCAGTAAGTCCTTACAGAAAGTTTGTAAACAGCTGATGTGAATTATTTAACTTGTATCTGATACTGTCTGGTGTTAAGTCTGGGAGAAGATGCAGTAGTTAGTTTTGATCATGTTCCTTGTGTATGAACATGCCTATCCCTGTTTTGTTATTAGCCATTATGACTTAAATTCACAGCTTAACTTTACAGCATTTACTAGCCTAAAAAATAGGTACTTATGCATTTAAATTACCAAGTGAGTGGCGGGGGGGTGGGGGGGTGTGGGGGTGTGGGTGTTATTTAGTGATTTGTTTGGGGTTTTTTAGTGTTGGACACTTGATGATTCAACCTTTTCCCATCTCGTTCCAGAAAGACTGACAGCATCAAATCCAGAACAAGTTCTGAAACAGAGCCTGGTTGGAATTTATATATTATAAACACTGTTTCAACCATTCAGCTTTACAGAGAAATGGTACTGCTCGACTCCTGCTTTTGTTTTTTGGTGACTAAAAATAAGTACTGTTAATTAATCTCTGATGCATGTCATTGGTGAATGTCATGTAGTGCATTCCTCGTGAATAGCCCATAGTCCTGTTTCACATGGCTGCTGCCCTCATTGGAATTGTTCCTGTATATTCTTAATTTTTGCCTACAGCCTAAGTATATCCTCTGTCTCTTTTAGGTAGATTATAGTAAAACTTATGAAAATGTAAAAACTGAGAGTTGCATTCATCTTCTGAGTGAGGCTCACTTACTGGTCAGAGCAGCTGTAATGGACCCTAGTTTCCTTAAATCAGACGAGAAAGAAGAACTCCTGAGAGCATTCAGAGAAAGTTGTGCCTTCTTAGGAGACTGCTACAGCAGGTATGTTTCAGGTGTCAAACTGATACAGGCAAGCTTTTATTTCCAATGATACAACCTTAAAATAAAAATCCATCATAATTCTTTTCTGTTTTACCTTAGTATTGCATATGTAATATAAATGTAGTATCTAATTGTCTTTATTGCCATTGAACACAAAATACTGCATTAGGTTGAATATGAGCTATGTATTTGCAGATACAAAGTCTGCGAATTCAATGTATTATTTTAGTTCTTACAGAGATGGCAAAAGTATTGTCCTTTGTTGGTTTTTTCCTTCCTCTCTGTTGCCTTCAGGTTTGACACAAAGGATTACCATCTTGCTCTGCCATACTACAGAATGTCAGGTTTATCCATGACTGAAGTTTTACAGAGACTAGCTTCAGAAGGTGATGAAATACAGACATACGAGAGAGGATTTATCTTTTACTTAACTCATTCTCTTAATGAAGACTTAAATGAAGAATTAAGTAAGGTAGAAACAAGTTTGTTTGGTTCTTTCTCCTTAATCTATTGATTTAGGTCTGATTTTAAGAACTGTGTATGACATTTTAATTAAATTCCCTTTGAAAATGCTGAACTGCCTATTTAGTTATAAAGTTGTTCTTTTTCACATTTTTGGGGTTTATTTCCCCATTTTTGTTGGCAAAATAGCAGGGAGCACCTGTGGTGCTTTGGGCTGCTTTCAAGCAAGATATTATGGGTTTGTCTATCAATCATGATGCTTGTTGCTAATGATCTGGGTCCCACTGGCACACAGAGACGCTTCTGTTTTAGGAAAGCTCTGCCTCAGATTTCTTTGATCACCTGTAAGAAAACAAACTGTTTATTTGAATGTTGACAAATTGATTAGGTTGGTAAAACCAGTTCACCGTGGTAGTGGATGTTCGTCTAGCACCCCAGAATACAGGTTGAATCGCTGCTGGTTAGAGATCCTCTACTTGTACCAGCAGGGAGGAAGGAAGCAGGAAAAACACTGTGATTGGATAGCTAAGTTGTACTTGTCTGCTTTAAAAACAAACAAAAGCCCCAAGCCCCAATACTTCCTATGCTATAGAAGACCGTGTATCCAGAAAGGTCTAAACTTTCAAATGGCTTTTATTTTAATAGGACTTCGCAAATAAAGTTCTCCAGATATTCTATCTTGCTGACCCTGTGCAGCTGCCTCATATCCTCTGCAGCCCCTGCATGAGGAATGTGTGTCCTTTGACAGCTGTGAAGTATCTTCAGCAAGTAGAGAAGATGATGCCATCAGTGGTCCTGACACTAACAAAGGCTTTCATGGCTCTGAAAATGCAAGACCTGACAATGTATGAGCATGAGATGGACTCCTATAAGGAGGTAAAGTATGCTGAAAGCATGAACTATTCACACTTTGCAAAGCTGACGTCAGTAGATTTGACCCATAGTCCTGTTGTACAGTAGAAGAATCTTTCAGTCAGTCCTCTTGATAAGAGAGTGCTATTCTATACATTGTAGGAAGGATTTATTTCCTTCCTCTGACCTCCTTCATTTCATCTATCTAAACTTCACTGTCTGAGGAAATACCAAGTTGAATCATATGTGGATTGAATTCTTTATCTGATTTATATCTGGCTATGTTTGTAGACAACGCTGGCTTGTGGCTTCATTGGGCAACCACAGCTCTTGAGACAGCTTAAGGAAGGAATTGTTATTCCAACTGAGTTTGCTGTTCACCTGAAGGAGACACAGCCTGGTTTACTGGTGACTGCCACCGTGGCTTTACATGAGAACAGTAAAATTGAACTGGAAGAAGCAGATACCTTTTTCCAGGTTGGCCTGTGATCATTTTTTGCTTCTATTTTTCTCATAGTGGTGTTGTTACAGGTAAGCAAAGCAGCCTTGGTTGCTCCTTCACTCACATTTCAGCATTTCTTCAGAAAGGAGATGGGGGTTGGATATATTCCAGTTATGATATATGACTACAGTCTCAGAAACTGGACCTTCTAGAAATAAAGACTGGTTAAATCAAGTAAGTGAATAAATAAAATATCCATTAAGTTCTTTGGTTTGACCCTATCATTTGAATGGAGAATATGCTGATCTCTGAGATCTTTCAGTGGTTTCCCAGTAATTGGGCTTTTTAGAGCTCCTGAAATTTAATGGAATTTAGATAAGTCACTTCCATAAGGTCCTTCTGAAGAAATCATTAAGATTGAAACATACTTCTAAAGAATCAGACTCAAATAGGAAGACCCTTTTCAGTGTCTGTGGAGACAGGACAAGGGGCAACGGCTGCAAGTTGGAGCATAGGAAATTCTGCACCAACATGGGGAAGAACTTTTACCCAGTGAGGGTGAGGGAGCCCTGGGACAGGCTGCCCAGGGGGTGTGGAGTCTCCTTCTTTGGAGAGATTCAAGACCCGTCTGGATGCCAACCTGTGCAATATGAGCTGGGGAGCTGCTTTGGCAGGGGGTTGGACCCGATGATCTCTCGAGGTCCCTTCCAACCCCCATGATTCTGTGATTCTACGATTCTGTATACATTTCTGAAAGAGCATGGCTCTGCAGTTTATGAGAAGGAAGATGAATAGAATAGTTTTTCTGGTGCCACTGAAGTTTTCTGTAGTTAGATGAGGAATAGACAAACTTTCTTTTTTCCTCCACTCTCTATAATGAATAATGTCATTTGGATTCAAACCGTGTGGGTGTGGGTGTGTGGCAGTCTTGTATCCTGACTGTGAAAGACGTGGATCAGAAATAACAAATCATGAAACTCAAATTAGAGCAAGTGGGGGTGTTTAAATTTGGAGACCAAGAAAAAGTCTTTTTTGCTGACACACCAGAGCTTAAAGCCTCTCCTTTGTGGGTCCTGCCATTATACCCAACTGAGCTACATAGCATCTCTTACAGCCTTTAGATGCTTCTTTCAAAGGCACCTGCTTGGCTATTGGCATACATAAAATTCTCCAAATTAGCAGTCTGTAAATACTTACTGACAGTGTGCTGACATTTTTTGGCAGTGGAAAAAGATTTGAAGAAATCAAATCTATCATTTACAATTACCTTAAAAATAATCCCATTAAGTGTTTACTTTGTATAGCACTGTGTATAATCACACCCATTACAAATACATCAAGACAAATAAGAACCTAAATTCTGCTTCTAGCAAAAGTGAGAAACTGAAAGCCCTTTCTCCTGTCCATTCTAACTTCTGCTACTAATAATTGTGATAGTCTCTGCTAACTTGCTGTCTTCTAATGTTTTCGTTCTTAGATGTTGTGTGAAAAGAGTGAAACCACTATTCCTCAGCTCTTGGTGGATTTCTGGGAAGCTCTTCTTGTAGTGTGCTCTCAGGAAGAAATACTTCAGGAGCTTTTACTGAGGGTTACCTCTCAGTACGTCTGGAGGATATCAAAGAAGCAGCTTCCTGACACTAAGCCACTGAAAACAGCAGAGGATCTGGTACGTGTACCACTCAGAGGAAGTTTTATGACTGCATCATCCCTCCAAAATCTATCCAAATACTATCCCTGGTATTTTAATTCTGTAGTTTATCTCTCAGAAGCAGCAAGACTGAAAGCAAATAAGATAGTGTGAAGTTACTAGATAGGTATTGCTGGCTCCCAGGTGTCTTAACTATTTGGGGACATCTGCAAATGTGCTTCCAACAGGAATTTGAGCTCTGGACAGAAATAAGGGCTAAAATGAAAGAATGAGAGATTGTCAGGTGGAGTGTTAGCAATTCTACAAACCTGACTAATTTCAGAATAACATGTGAATGATGAATTTTAAAGGATACTGGATGGGAAATCTGAAATACAGTAGAAGTTCTTGTTTGTTACTAAATTGTATGAACCAGAAGAGAGAGTAGCTGCTATTTTGAATGATTCTATTTGAAAGTAAAATTTTCGTTGCCTGTGGCAGGTTTCACATGGGACTGTCACTAACAGAAATATTTCTTTTCTTGCAACTTCATTCTTTCTTGTATAGATAAACTCCTGTAATCATTTTGGGTTGATTTTCCCATGGGTAACTTCCATAATGTCAGTGGCATCTCCATCTGATAAAGATTACTGTGAAGACATCTCAAAACTACAGGTATGAAACACTTAGATGTTACTGTTTACAGCTTAGATTCATTCTGCATATATTCAAGTATGTATGAACAACTTTCTCTAGTGAACTCTCCTCCTCCTTCCCCCCAAGCTATCCAGGTTGAACCAAGTTCAAAATGAAGGAAGAAAAAATACTGAGATGATATGTCAATAAAATTATTATTTAAATTTGCAGTCCACTTTAAACTTGCTTTCTTAGCTTTCAGGAACTGTTATTAAAGAAAAAAATATATAAAAATTATTCCGATAAAGTAAGGGCTTCTCTTCTAAGGTTATGGTTAACATCGTTTTGCAAAGTTTTTCTTAAATCCAAACACTGTTTTTTTCTCTTCAGTCTCTTTTATGTAGTCAGTCAGTCAATATAGATGCAGTTCTACCTGTCTTGGAGCCTCTGACAGCGGCTGGTGACGTCGGCCTCACCATCCAGGTTCTCTGCAGTACCCGTGTGGGCAAGTATGAGGAGGCCATCGACCAGCTTCTCAGGCAGCGTCCCGATGCAGCTGTGCTGTATGCTCAGTGTGAGCTGAAGGATGACAATCGGGTGAGCTACTTTTGCTGCCTAGTTCAGTGTTTGCTTTGTGGTTCTGGTTTGTTGTTTTTTTTTAAATAAAATGCCACTGTGTACAGCTGGACTCTGGATTGATCAAATAGCCCAGCTTTCAGACAAAATAAATGGCTTAGCTTGCTTTGCACCTCTTGCCTGGCATTTAAATTCCGTAACAGTCCTCACTACTTCTAACAATTGTTTTTTTTCCCAGTTTCTTCTGTGACTATTTCTATTCATTCTAGTAAATTTGAAGTGTAATAATCTTTTCAGATGGCAGACTGCCTCAGAAAAGGGCGCTTTCCTGCTGTAAATGAGAAACTAGCTAGTTTCCCACTGATCAGTGTTCTGAGTTTGACAGTGTTGCATGATGTGAATTTTTAGTGGTAAGCTAACTGGTAAGAGAACATGACCCTTCAAATAAAATCACACTTGATATATTCTTCCTGTGTTCCAGTGACATCTTCTGACCTTGCAACAGCAGAATGGTACTGGTGTACCAGTGGAAATATGCTGGTCCCCTTAGGTCATTATACAGTCTTAATTGTTGAACTGATTTTAGTCTGGTGTTCCAGTACAGTTTAGTTCCATGGCCAGTCACAGCTGCTCAATTAATCGCCAGAGTCAGCCAAGCTTGTCCTTTACCAGGTGGATATATTAGAACTCTGCTTTTTATTCAGATCTGAAAATAGTTCCTTTGATTGTTTCCACGATAATTAGTCGAATGTGAGGTTGCAGTACTGCATCTGAACGCAGGTGGAAGAAAAGAGCTACCACGTTTTAAAAAGGAGGAAAGAAATCCCTTTCCCTCTCCATTCTTGTCA
Organism: Hypotaenidia okinawae; assembly: GCA_027925045.1. Lineage (NCBI taxonomy): Eukaryota > Metazoa > Chordata > Aves > Gruiformes > Rallidae > Hypotaenidia > Hypotaenidia okinawae. Next base: position 28,670,721 of record BSDF01000010.1, on the reverse strand, counting down.
ACAAAACTGTACCCAAAACATAACTCCCTTCCACAGCTGTTGGCAGTGGACAGATTAGGTCAGGAGACAGAGCAGTGTTTTTCTAGTAATGCTGTTCACCACTTTGTATGAAGCTACTGGCAGGGGACCCCATCATTTTCTGACTACATCAGTCTTGCAATTATGGGACTTTTCTCTCTTACAAACCTTTACAGAGGCACGAGGGGGCACTGTAAAATTTCTGAATATGAAAAGGTCTAAGTGAAAATCAAAAACACAACGTATGCAAAATCACTGCAGTTCAAAGTATTATATAAAGTTGGGTGCAGTTTAGCAGGTCTTGCTTACTCAATTGCAGCCCTTGTCGATTGACACATTGTGGTTTTTTGTGAATTAGGCTGTGTGGTGGAACAAGCTGCTTCCTGACCTTTGCAAGAGAGCCAGACTTAATGGAAATGACTGCCCTGTTCTTACTTCATCACTGACAGGTAAATCAGTTGCTTTCAACTCAAATCCAGAAGTCTTTGTATGTCATCTGACATTTTAAATACTGTTCAGGCTTAGGACTACTGATCTGATAATTTGGAGGGAAAGAAAGAAAAGGGAGCTTTGTCTATAGTTAAAGCTAATACAGCTCAGCAGGCTTTCCAGTCATTAGTACAGGATTCTGCAGCATACACTGTGTTGCCTCATTCAAAAATCATGGCATTCATTTTGTATTGAAAACAATTGTGGAAAACATGCTGTTGCTATATAGGTCAAAAATAGACACCATTAAAAAACTTGCTAAACAAAACTAATAGATAGTTGTTTTTGTTTTCTAGGCTCAGTGATTATTTGGTTCTGAACAGTAACAACTAACAAGCTCCTACTGATAACCCAGTGGGCATCTAATGGATGGTTAGGTCATACACTGAGAAAGTTCTAGTGTCTAATAGTAGTGTTGTTCCTTTCAGATATTGTTTTTCAGTAGTAACTGTGCCGCAGTCACTTAAGAACAGTGATGTTCAACAGCTTGGTCTGAGAAGGTGCTTGAGAACAGCCCATTTCAGAGAGCAGATGTCTCAGCCTACCTTTGCATTTGGTACAAAACATGTGCAGTACTAGATTAGACTTCTGTAAGCAGTAGTGCCACATACAGACCTGATGAGTCAAGAAAGATGTGTGGTTTTAATCTAAGACCTAATTTCAGCTCACTTTTCAGAATTCATGTAGTTGCAGTTGCTCCCCAAGGGGTGTGTGTCGAATTCCATTGTACTTGAGCTGTTCAGATAATTTGATACCTTCAGTTTGTAATTACATTGTTAATGGTGGGTTGTTTTTTTTCATTGTTCTAAAGTCAAAATACCTAAGCAAGATTTTCTTCCCTGCTCTGAGCAGAAACTTTATCAGTTGTTGCAATGGAATTGGAGCTAAGCGATTTCCTCAGTCTTCTACCAGAGGATGGAATTGCAGCATTCTTCCTGCCGCATCTTCTTCACTGCAGCCAGAGGAAGGTGCTGACCTGAACCAGTGGAAGTCAACTATGTACTTGAATATTAAGAATGTGCTGGAATAACAGAGTAACTGAAACGAGGAGTAGAACTGCATATAAGGTATCATGGGACTCCTCCCCTGACACAAATCACCTGATTTCTTAGCCAGAACCTTAGGAATGACAGCTGTTGTCTGAGGCAAAGATCTGTTTTGAAGCTAATACTATTACACACTGGCAGAGGTCAGCAAACCCGGATTCCTGTCAGGTAGAACTGAATGGTGGTTGGACTGGTAAAAACACAGCTGTTTGAGCTATTAGGCTCCTTCTTCATCTTCTCAGTGGGGTGAGCTCAGGGCCAAGGCCAAAGCTGCTAGAAAATCCAGACTGCACAGTACAATTGGACATCCAGTGTTCATTGGAAGTAAAGCAGGGATTTTCTGTGTTACTTAGTTGGATCACTGATCTAGCGAGAAATTTAGGCTCAGGCATGTGTTTAACTGTGTGAGGAGAAGTGCGTGCCTTACTCTTCCAAGTGGAATTGGACCCTACTTTATTAATTTTGCTACATAAATAATCCTTGGAATTTCAGCTGGCAAAACCAGTCAGCTGCTCTGTCACCTTAATTGCATACCCATGTGTCACACTTTTTTCATTTAGCAATTCACAAAGAAAAGCCCGTAACTCAAAGAGAAACAGAAGTGTTTGTGAGGGGAGTGGAAGAGAGGAACTACCATGTGCTTGCTGGGTTTTATTTTCTTTCTTCTGTTGTACTTAGGTTCAGTGACAATAGATTTGACATTAAGAACAGAACATCTACATTGCAAATCAAACATATTTAAAAAAGAACCACCAAAAAAAACTTAACTTACCTACACAGCATTCCTGCTACAGCCAAAATCAGTCACCTATGATCTAACTTACTGGTAGGGGTGATGCTGGTTTCTGGAGAATCCTTCTACCTTAAAGTAGCTTCTGGTACCTGTAAAGCCCAAATGTTTTGCTTTGCCTGCCTGCCCCATACATACTTTCCTCTTGTTTGACACAGTGGAGTTGGACTATTCAAACACAACCGAAAGGCATGACAATACCTTCTCTTGCTGCTTTCATTTTTGACCAGCATCAGTCATGCACTAATGCTGGTGCTTCCATTTGTTGGGAAGTAACAGTAAAATGGTTCCACTGCAGGAGTTGTTTAGGACCCATTAGAGGTAGTCACCAGATTTTGCCCTTTGCTGTCTGAATTTTATCAGGCTTATTCCAGCATAACTTTGTCTCATAATTATTTTTGTGACAGAAACAAAACCATCTTGTACAACCATGATCCCTCAGCCTTTGTGCTTTCTAAATTAACTATCTTGAACTAACTACTGTATAAAACTGTAACATTCAACAGAAACAATAAAACTATTTTGTTTGCTGGTCAATTACATGATAGTATATCTAGATAGTATATCTAGATAAAGTATATCTATTTACGGATAAAGTGATAATCAAATTCCTATTTTTCAAACAATAGCTACTAACATAACCAACTAGTAGAACATGACAGCAGATACCTAACACCAATTACACAGGGTTATTTACAGACTTAAAAAAAAGAAAGTACATTTAATTCGGTTCTTTCATATTCCTCAGTAGTTAAATAACATGTTTAGCTTGCAAGATGCTATTTTTGTTTAAAGACAAAGCTGTGTTAGCTTACAGACCTTTTGTTAGCAGTGGAGATGCTAATCTTCGGAAACACATGTGGAGATGAATTGTCCAGGAGATAGTATTCCTCAATAAATGCTTTTCTGAAGGTAGATCTTTGAGAATCACTGCAGTAAAACGTTTCCATCATTCTAGTGTGCCTGCTGTATCATTGCACTTGAACCGACTGAATAATCTTGTGAATAAAGGCAGCCTGTCTGTAAGGGGGAAAATAGCTTTTGTTACACACATTTAATGGAAGGACTAGTCTCTGTATGTGGACAACAGAGTCCAGAATGAGAGCAGTGGAACACAGTGCCTTGTAGACATGGTGAGTTAAGATTTAAAAACAGCTTTAAAATGCACTGACGGGTACATTTTAGTGCACTTCAGGTGGCTGGATTATGAAAACCCCAACCTAATGCTTCTATAAGTTAAAGTCCACTTCTGCTTCTCTGTGTACTCTTAAGTCAGCTTTTTTTATTATCTATGCAAGTTTGGCACAATGTATTCTGTATATCAGAATGGTTTAAAAAACACTGTGATTAACATTCCAGTCTGTACTGTCAGTATAGGTACATGTGTACATGATGTAGCTGGATGTCTGTATATGCATATACACGTTTTGAAATACTCCTACTCTTTCTTTCAATAAAGGATAATGCACACCTATTATGCTCTGTGTTTTGAGTACAGGATAGTATTGTTTTAAAATTGTATTAAGATGCAGAAATAAGAACTTCCGAAATGCTTCAAGATTCAAGTTTTTTTCCACAGGTAATATTGCTAAAGCAGGGTGGTAGTGTTTGTAAAGCTAAAACATGTCCTTTATAAGAAAGCACTATTTTAGGCTTTCAGTAGTGTAACTACTAGGGATGATCACTTCAGCTTTATTTACCAACTACTCTTTTTGTTTTAAATGAGAGGGACTACTGGCACTTCTTGGGTGCAGATATACTCTGTCTCACAAAGAACTCTTTTTAATAAAAATCTGACACTGTAAGTTCATAAATGGAAAGCTGAAGCAACAGTCAGTTAACATTCAGTTCTTTAGCTGCTTCTGTTTTCTAAGTAGCAGTGCTGAGGCCCGTATGATCACGTGGCTTGCAGCATTCTGGCCTCCTGACATCAATATTAAGCCATGAAACACTGCTGTATGCCTGAACTGGTTCCAAGTACACTGGCCTGTGTGCCCCATTCCATGTCTTAAACCATAATGAACAGATCATAAACATCATAATAAGCACAATAGACTATGTCTATTACTGAGACAGATGAGGTCCTACCTTCCTTGGGGAGCACCGTGTAGGTGGCTTCCATGCCCGCGTGGATGTGGTCGGTAACGTGGCAGTGCAGTAGCCAGGTCCCAGCATTCTGTGGGATCATTTCCACAGTTTGGAATGTCCCAGGGAACAGATCAAAGACATCTGCCCGGTAAACCCCAGTTTGCTTCAGGCCACAAAGGAACAGTGGTTACACAGTGCAATGTCACCGGATGGCAGTAATTTCAGCTCCCTTTTATGCATACTCCACCAAAGTTTTTAGTCACAGTAGAGTGAAAAGACATCTACTGTATGTATGTAATGTCCACAGAGGCATTGCTTTGTATATCTGCTTCATGCTTATAACAGACTGGCCTGAGTGGAAATGAAGGCAATCTACAGCTGTTGTCTTACTACAGCCATAAAGTCATAGTTACTTATCAAAGCAACTTACGAGGTTCCCAGTAAGGAACTGCTACTGGCAGGGAACTGCCCCATATGTTGATCAAATACAGGGTTTGGGCATAAAAATCTTCATGGTCAAATTATAAGTCATGCCTGATGTTGTAACATCTGACTTCTCACCAGAATTTAGTCCTTGGCATTTATCAACCGTGTTCCTAACAAAGGATCTGTTTCTTACCTTATAGTCAAAGCTGTGGCCGTGGAAGTGTGCTGTGTGAATGTCTACTTCGTTCCCCATGCTCATCAAATACCAGCTTACTTTATCTCCAACATGCATAGTCAGACCGTGTAAATTTCCAAACACTTTGCCATTAATGGCTAAACAGAGGGAAAGAGCAAGACAGGAAGAAAGTAAGATTTTTGTGTAGTGTTGGTCTCTAAACTGTAATAGAATTCAAGTTTTGGAAGTCAATGCCAGGCAAAAGTAACAGCTTTGAATGGTACCTAAAACCAAAACAAATGGACAGTATGTTGTGAATAGGTGTGATTATATTCCATATTTAAACAGAAAGTAAGAGGTAGTTAAAAGATTTTTATTGTATGCTCTTGTTAATATTGTAGTTCTTAAAGATCTGCATTCCCTGCAGCTCTGTGAAGGGGAAGCTTTATCAGGCTGCGCTTTCAGGACCTATCCAGAAGAGTTGTTCACTGGCATCAGATCAACATTTCAAATTTCATCTTTATACTTTCTCGCCTCACAGTTTCAATGTGGGAACATTTTTTCACAGATTAAAAAAAATAAATAAGATAGTGGCATTAACAGTAGCTTCAAATAGTTTGAGTGAAATTTTTCAGGCCTCCTGCAGAGGGGATGAAAAAGTCAAATTTATATACAATATTTTCAGATACAAAATTTTACAGCATTTCCAGAGCTACATGGATTAAACTGGGATACATACCGTGCATTTTATTACTTTCAATGAATTCCTCATCCTCTTTGTCAACAAGGTGCGGGTTGGTAGAATAGGTTTTAATGTTTTCATCCAAGTACCATGACTCATTTTCATCAAAAACCATAAAAAGAAGAGCAAATTGAACTTTTTTTTTAGGATGAAATGATGGCAAATAGTGTCTATGACACACAGCGAGTGTGCCTATTAATCCACTGTAAGTATCCTGAAATTAAAATAAACCAATCATATAAGATGTGACTAAGCAGAAGCACTTTTAATGCCAGACATGAATCCTGTGTCAGGCAAAGTAAGTTATTTCTTCACTGTTACATGCCACCCATGGATCAAGTTCAATGGACTATGAAGAGTAACTGCCTCTTTCTTTATCTCTTGCTAGAAATAACCGTAATAAACACTCCATTTTCATTTCTTGCTCATTTTTTTTTTTCCAAATCCTTTCTATGTTTTAAGATTTTGAGCTTGGTTTCTATTCAAAATATACTTCTTGGCACTTTTTTATTTGAGTTTGCTAAGACATGAAGGAACAAATACATTAGTTTCCCTCAGACATTATTAGTCAAGGAAGGCTGATGGGTGTTTGTATAAAAAAGGGCAGATTGACTTTCCACAGTCCCATGTTAGTTTTCCCATGTCTTTTCCCACTGATTAGATGCTGAGCAAGCTGTAGAATGAAATCTAAGTAGGGTGATCTATACCCACAGCAGAAGAAGGAGGGAGAAAGAATGTAAAGGGCTGTGACTCAAATTCTGCCCTCACTTTCTTGCGTTATTGAAGAGACATTTAAATTCAAAGGTATGGTAATGGAAGGAGCGACAGAGAATGCAGAATTTCAAACTCCCTTTTGCTCTAAGAATAGCTGTGCTGAAGTTATGAACAAACCCCTTTAGATTGATATTGATAATATACCTTAATGATGTCCACAGTTGAATGGTATGCCCATGCAATACAAGGTGGATCTCCTCTCTCAGAACTAGATCTCTCTGGAATTTTCCAGGTGTACATCTTTGTTTCACCTGAATTAAGTATCAATAAATTTTAGAAGTTTTCTCTGTGCTGACCTATAAGACGTCACCCCAAAACATGTCACCTCCATCTACAGCTTACATTTGCCTTGATCGTTCTCTTCCCAGCTCCTGCGCTGGCTAGCTCTCTGTTACTTCCCCTCTGCAGATCCCTGACTCTTCTTGCCAGTGCTTTTATTTGGGTGGGTTTTTTTGGTGTAACTGACCGTTCAGATTACCATTCTTAACCCCCCCCCAATTGTATCTTTTGTAAAGATCACAGGGGAAATTCTGAAATAACAGCTAGCATAAGCTATGCTCCCTCAGTGTAACTAAATCTGTGTGCTTATGTGAAAGTGCAGCCATGCTGTGCCAAAACATCACTGATCTGTCAGGGACCAGGGTACACAGCAATAGCAGGGCACTGGAATTGCTGAAATATTTGTCATCATCGGCATCAACACTTTAAGAACCTGAGGTAAAAACAAATCTGAGTCCTTCCTGCTATACTAAGTTCAAAGCTTGCTAAAGCTTGCTAGAAGGCTTGATGTTACCTGCTAGAAATAAATAAGGGTTACTTAATACCTGGGTTAGTTACAGCAACAACAGAACTGTCTGTTTTCACTCCGTGGGCATGTATAGAATATGGTCTTGATGCCAAGTTCTTAAAAACTATTATAACCTTATCTCCAATATTTGACATAAGCAGCGGCCCTGTTGGATTGAACAGAAATACTAACTTGGTTTTAGGTAAGATCAAAGCAGAGAGAGAAGAGGAATTTTTTTTGTGTTCAAATACACAACATTGCCCCATAATTAGCTAAAACTACACATGGATAATGTCATTCACTATGATATGCCAATTGCATGGATGAAGGTAGGCATCTAAGTAGAGGCCCAAGTTTCAGAAGCTCTGAGCACCCACTGTGTATCTGAAGTTTGGATGTTGCTGCTTTACGCCAACTTTGAAAATACTGACATGTTATCAAGCAGCAAAACAGAAGGGGTTTGGGTTTTTTTCCTTGTAAAATAAGCAATGTAATCTTGCAAAGAAAGCAAGTAATAAAAGTAACAATTCCATGTAGGTTTAGGCACTTTGTGTGGGTAGGACTGTACTCAGCATTCCTCAAACAGTATTCTCATTTTCTTCCACTGCATTTTTCCCAGTTTCAATGCTGAACTTCATGATGAGTATACCTTGAATTTCCAGGTGCTGTTGCTCCTCTGCTCTGTTTTTGGGAATACTGAATGTCTTATCAGTGTACTCACGATATACTACCTTTTTGTATTTGGAGCCAATGAATTTGCTGTCTTTATTTAAAAATGGATTGCCAGGGCTAGGAGAGAAAAAAAAATGTCTTCACATATTTCCAAACATCTTTTGCAGGTATGTCAATTAACCATCAAGCAACAGTCCATCTCAGGGAAACAGTAATCTCATAGACCACAAGTATCTTCAACATGAAAACATTCTTGTTAAGTTGGGAGGTTTCTCTTGACCTGGACTGTTAGCAAGCTCCTATAAATAGGCCAAGTCTATGTATTATTCCAGAGACCTTCAGACTGCAAGAAGTTATCCAGTAAGCTGCATACTGAAAAATAGCCCCCCCAATGTCTTCTGCAGATCTGAAATGAAGCCTGTAACTTTTAAAGCTTAAGTGCCTTGCTGAAATTATATGTGAGGGACCAATTCTCTGCTGAGATCATGGGGGCTGAAGACAGCAGTGGAAAACAGCTCTGGTAACAGCACAGTCTGTATTACTTGTGCTTCAACTATGAGAGAGCCTGCTGTGGTGTGCAGGGCTAGGAAATGTGCTATCAAGCTGAGAAAAAAGAAGAAAATACTATTAAGTCAATTTTAAAAAAAAAAAAAAAAGAGAAAAAAGCAATTACTTTGACCTCAAATGAAGTTATACAGATGGAACATGTAGAAATCTGCCATTTTTTGTTTTGCCTCTTCTGCTAAATAGCATGAATTATTTGATCTGGTCAGTTCCCTCCCATTGAGCTTCAAATACTGGGAATAAAACAGGAAGGCACCAAGCTTCATAGTGAATGGATTTGGTCATGGACTTATTTGGCCAGTAGGTCAAAGGAGGTGATCCTTTCTCTCTACCCTACCCTGGTCAGGCCCCACCTGGAATACTGTGTCCAGTTCTGGGCTCCCTGGTATAAGAAAGGCAGGGATCTCTTGGAAAGAGTCCAGCAGAGGCTACGGAGATGATGAAGGGCCTGGAGCATCTCCCCTGTGAGGAAAGGCTGAGGGAGCTGGGGCTGTTCAGCCTGGAGAAGAGAAGCCTGAGAGGGGATCTGATCAATGGGGATCAATAGCTGAAGGGTGGGACACAGGGGGACATGGCCAGCCTCTTCTCAGTGTCTGTAAGGACAGGACAGGGGGCGATGGCCTCAAGTTGGAGCACAGGGAGTTCCCCCCAATGTGTGGAAGAACTTCTTCCCGGTGAGGGTGAGGGAGCCCTGGGACAGGCTGCCCAGGGGGTGTGGAGTCTCCTTCTCTGGAGAGATTCCAGCCCCGTCTGGACACTGACCTGTGTGCCCTGTCCTAGGGACCCTGCTTTGGCAGAGGATTGGACCCCATGGGCTCTGGAGGTCCCTTCCAAGCCCTACAGTTCTGTGATTCTGTGTAAGCAACGAAACTGAGAGGAGCAAAAAAGAGCCTTACTCAGAGTACAAATAAGCATATGACAAAAACATGTTACATACAGTAAGTAATCAACTATCAGGACAAAGTAGTCACTGTATCTACAACTTAACATTTTAAGCATGCCACATCAAGGGCTGTGCCAACATCAGTAAATAATAAATGCACATGCACTATCTGGGATTCATCAAAATTTGCAACTGCCCCAAAGCAGATTGATGCCAAACCATTTCATGAACATCATGCTCTCTGGCCAAAGAAGGACCACAAATGCAACTGAGCCTAGAAAATGCATGTGCAAAGAAAGTGTGTCTAGAAATGCCTGAAGGAGGAAAAGGTTCACAGAAGAGAATTGCTCCTTTGCTTGTTTGATTTTTTGCCCTTTGTGAATATTCCAAAGTACCTTTCCTCGTGGTATTGATGCCGCTCAAATTCCCATGTCCTATTAGGAGAATAGTCCCATTCTACTTCCACTGCAGCAATATAGTAAGTCTTTTCATGCAAATACATAGATAGATCCACGTTCCACCAGTGGCATTGTTTCACTCTGTAATTCTGTTTCATGCCCCCTGTGTAGTGATCTGTTGTCAGGCAGGACACTTCAAACACTCCTAGTGTCACACAAGAAACAAAGACGTGAGGACAAAAATCTGTTACAGGTGGATCTTGAGACTGTGTTATCAATGTAATGCTCAGAGACTGACATAGACTATTGCTCACATAAGATCCAAACTCTTTGTGTAATATGGCTACTTGTAGTAATAAAATTCAGCATAGATAGAAGCTAGAAAAATCAGGGCTTTGGCATTGATAGCTTACATCCTATGTAGATATTTGCTGCCCTTCAAACACATCTGTATAGTTTTAGCACCCAAAGGATCAAAATATCAGCTATTTAAAGCATAAAATGTTCACAGATAAATGATTCCCAAGCTAGTAACAGGATTTTTAAACAAGACCTTTACCTTCAGAATCGGGTCTCATAACAGCTGTAAGGAAGGTGTGTGGAAATAGATTTGCCGTGTCCTTTCTTGTTCCTTTAGTTACAAATGTGTTTCCGGAGAAGTATATCCCGTGGACATCGACTTCTGTCCCCAAGCCCATCAAGTGCCAGGAAACCACACTTCCTTTGCACATCTCAAGACCTGGCTGGTTTCCATACATGTAACCATTGATGGCTGTAGGAAGCAAAACCCAACTTGATTAGTACATTACTTAATTCTGTAATAGAGATTAAATAATATACACTACAGACATAATGTGATGCCTCAGACTGACAGAAGTATCGATAATAAAACACTTTTATCACACCAGCAAAACCAGGAAGTCACTTCAAGCAAAGCGAGTTTTAAAATGCAGTATTTGAGAACAATTTCTAACAGTTCTCCTTTTTGATGTCTAAAGCACCGGTAGCTGACTTGACCAACTGGAACCTTCATTGCTTCATACCCAGCAAGTAAGGAGGATGCATAAAGCATCCTGCTTTCTACCCTGCAAGACCCTCCAGCTGCACAGTGGAGACATCTAAGGTGTTGTGTAGTTTGAGTTACTGATCCTTTCTAGCTGCTCTTGTGCAAAACTGTCAAAGCCTGGGCCTCACAGGCACCCTGCGATGCTCCGGATCAAGGCTTGGAAATAGCACCAATGTCCCTCAGGCAAATATAAGAAAACATTTGCAGGACTATGTACTGAAGACAAAAATCTGATGTGAAACTTGGAAGACCTTTCTACAGGACCAAAACACAATTGCTGCGAACCTCAGCTCTGCCCTATTAATGCAGCAAAGATGTTCATTCCAAGGGGGCCCACAGTGACCTGGACACAAAATGAGCCAGCAGCGTGCCCTTGCTGCGAAAAGGGCTAATGGCATTGGCTGCATTAGGAGGAGCGCTGCTGGCAGGTCAGACTGCAGCTGCTATTGTAGGAATGCTTCAGACAAATGGAGCTGGAAAGCAGATGGGCAGAGAAGGACCAATGTGGGTGTTCCTGGTGGACAGAGAGTTAAACATGACCTGCATGGAAGGTGAACGGTATCCTCGGCTGCACGAGGCAGCGCATGGAGACCCTTCCCATCTGCTCAGCACTGGCCAGGCCACACCTGAGGGACTGTGCCGGCTGCTGGGCTCCTCGGTACCAGGGAGGCACTGGTGTGCTGGAGAGAACCCGGCAAAGGGACATAAGGATGATGAAGGGACAAGAAAGCATCTCTCCTGTGAGGAAGGCTGAGAGAGCCGGGACCGCTCAGCCTGCGGATGAGAAGGCTCAGGGCCATCTTCCTCAGTGCACATACAGACCTGCCCGGAGGCTGCAACGAGGATGGAGGATGGAGCCAGGCTCTTCCCAGGGACAGGAACAGAGACCATGGGCACCGAGTGACAGACAGGAGGTTCCTCTGAACAGCAGGAAACACTTTGTCGCTGAGAGGGTGGCTGAGTGCTGGCACAAGCTGCCCAGGGAGGCAGTGGGGTCTCCATCCTCAGAGATACTAAGAGCCCTCTGGACATGGTCCTGGGCAGCTGGCTCTGGGACAGCCCTTGCTCGAGCAGGGGGCTGGAGATGACAGTCTCCAGAAGCCCCTGACCACCTCACCAGTGTGCGATTCTGTGAAAATCCTCATTTCAGCTACACCATGTATAAGGAAGAGGCCTGTTTTCTCTTGCTGCCTGGTTGCATTCATTGGGGTTGCACATAAGCTACAGACTTAATTCCTCCTCCTTTTTGCCCAAAGTGGTACATAATGGTGCTGAATGCTCAACTGCCGTGCCGGACACTGAACAGCTGGCATTATGTTTTGAACTACTACATGTGGCTGAAATTGAATTGCAGTCAAACATGGGTTTGTTTCCAATGGAAAGGAATGATATGTCTCTACCACTATACAGTTTGCCAGTCTCCAACATGAAATCACAAAAGTAAGAACTGTATTTTAGAAAATAATATTGGGGTAACAAATTATTTCCTTACAATGCATTTTGTTAGACTCTTGGAAGTCCTCATCATCTTTGTCAATTTTACTAGGGTTCAGTGTAAACATCAGAATATTATCATCCAAGTACCAGCTCAGATTCTCATCAAATACTGTGGCAAGGAGAAAAAACTCCAGGTTCACATTTTTCTGTGAGAAGAAATAGCACAAAGAAAAATAGGTGTGATCAGAAAAGGCCAATAAAAGTCTATGTGCACAATAATTTATGAAGTAGGATAGATGCATAGACTGGTTCTCCATTCTGATAACCTCAAAGCTCTCTAATTGCTGTATCTGGTGACTAGATCTCTGTTGCCAACACTCCTTCCACCAGCAGGAACAACCTTCAGAAATTAATATGTATTTTGACCTTTACATTATCTATGCTTTTCTAGTCATTCTCTTCCTAGCTAAAACCTGAATGCTCCCTATGTCAGTGATTTTACAATACACTGTGCCTACAGCCAGACTGTTTTGGTTTGGTTTTAAAACAACCAAACAAGCAAACCCACTTTCTTCATTTTATGTGTTCCCCTCAGCATGTGGGTGAGGCTGTGTGCGGAGAGGAGGTGGTGCTGAGCATGCAGCTGGCTCCAAGGCACAATTCGGGGAGAGAGAGCAGATTCAGCTACATGGTTGTAAGTGCTTCTGTTTTTCTTTGTTGACTGACCTGTTTCCCAGAAGGAAGCAGAGCTCCTTTCCTGCACACCAGGAGAGGCCCCACAAGGCCGGAACTGGGGTCTCTGACCTCATCCACAGCTGAGTAGTAAAGCCAGGTTAGGCAGTCTGGATCTTGGTCTGTGGGGCCCACTTCTTCTGGCACGTTCCACTCATATGTAAAGGTAGCACCGGGTCTCACATGAGAGGCTGGAGATTCAGTACCTGTTATAGAAACCAACATTAGGGATTATGCCTAATGAATACTGCTTACTGTATCGCCTTTACTACATGGACATGTAGGACAGCTTGTTCCCTGGAGCTGGCAGGACCGGGTCTGTAGCGCACCTCTGGAGGCGGCACCATACCATGCCCCCTCGTCGCTCTTGCGGTAACTCACACCATGGGGCTGAATGCTAAATGGGCGGCTGGCATTGTTTCGGAAGGTCACCCTGATGCTTTCACCCACTTCAGCCTTGATAACAGGTCCTAGAAAAAAGCACATGGTCCAATTACAACAGATTTCTATCAAGTGATGTGCAGAACACCATGAGCCTAGAGCAATCAAGAACTGGCTGGTTGTCCCTTTGGAGGTGGGGCTGCCCCTGGGACCAGGTCCCCTGCACCTGGCCTGAATCACATGGCAGCCCAGCAGCGACCAGGCTGCTCTACTCTCAGTTCCTCCTGAAGGCCCAGTGATAGGCAGAACAGTTATTCCCTTTAGAAAGGGACCTACAGATATTAGCACGAACCTCAAACTCAGCCTAGAGCCGTGCCAGAAACAGATTATAAACAGGGCTCGAGCTGCCTAGCCTGGCCTTGTAATGAATGTGCCCTTGTGAAGGAATGTGCCCTTTGGAGACCAGGGCACGTTCCCACAGGCAAGTTGGGGAGTACCACAGCACTGTCCTCAAGAGCTTTCTTACACCCTGCAGTGTGTTTTGGAGGAAGTCACAGGCACCAGCATCTCCAGGAGGTAGGGAGAGCCAAGGGCCCCTCCCTTGGAGCTGCAAGGGCACTGTTGGCTAGCCAATGGAAGTGACAGCTTACTCTCATACATCTTTGACATGAAATAATTATAGATATCTTACCTAAGAGTCCAAGATGTGCTTCCTCTGTGAGCCTTTCTTTATGTTTGGTGAAAGAGGCATCTGTGTATTCTTTGTAAATGGCTTTTTTGTAAGAGCCACCAATTCTTGTCTCACTTTGTTCAAAAAATATTTGAGATTCGCTGTGTAAAAGAAATTAAAATAGATGCAAACAGTTCAAGTTGTAGTGCTTAGTTTTACAAAGGCAGTCAGAACCTCAACACTGTTTTCTGAGGTATGATGCACTCAGTTTGCCTTTTGTGTCTCCTTTCAATGATCTGGCCATCACATTTAAATGCAGTCCCATACAAGGATGTGCAGCATCCATTATCCTTCAGTGATAGGATAATGGACAGCAAAATTTATAAGATGATTGCAAGGAAAACAACTGTTCTGATATATATCCTGGTATAAATATTTAAGCAGAGGGTGGGACAATGAGAAATTCTGCTTAAAAGTCAGTTCTATCATATGGCTTGCCTTATTTAGTGTTTTTATATCAATTCTACTTGAAAAGTAAAATTTCTTAATTAGAGGCATTTACCTGTCAGCAGTTAATTCCTGTCCTGTAAAATGGTTTATTGCAGAGGGGCCGTAATTCCAGATGATCTCTTCAGCAGCAATGAAGTACTGTCTTATCTTCGTACTCTCATTGTGATTTGTTGTGGACTTCCTACAATCTTTTACTTGAAAAAGGGCCTGCATGCCACCTGGGGAAAAAAATCTAGGAGGTAGACAAAACTCAGGAGAAGGAACTACACTTTGTTTTCTCCTTCCCTGCTTCGAGGAGCTCTTCTCTTCCCTGAAGAAGTCCCAGACCACTGATAGATATGCACATCACAAACGGAAAGCAAGATAAATGATACAAAGGAATGCATGCCATCTGAGTGAGGAGACAGGAACACACACGTGGTATTTACAATGGGCAGAGAGGAGTGGAGAAATGCATCCTGCTTGTAAAGCTGCAACTGACACCACAGTTATAGGGGACATTAGGGTGGGATGGGAACAGTGCTGTCAGCACTTGAGTCAAGGCCAGGTGCTACCAGGCTGATCATCTTCTCTCTCCATCTAGTCAACAGCCTCCTTATATAACTCCTGGGTCTCTGCATCCTAGGAGGAAGGTCTGTTAGCAGGAGATACAGATAATGTAATAAAAAAAGCCCTTTGCAGCTATGGATTAAGCCAATTTGTGGGATTTACGTCTTGCCCAAGATGTCTCAGCCACATCAGGATGCTGCTTGATATGATAGCTATTTCAAAACTTAGAACCCCTGTGTAGCTGAATCTGCAGGTTAAACATACTCCTCCTTGTATCAGCACTTTCACATCTTGGAGAATCACAGAATGTGTTGGGTTGGAAGGGACCTTTAAAGGTCATCTAGTCCCACCCTCGTGCAGTAAGCAGGGATGTCTTCACTAGACCAGGCTGCTCATGAGTCCTGTGTTCCTTCCCGCTTGCCACTTATGTGGCAAATTACCCCTCTAGCTCACTTCCTGGTATATACAGATCAGGGGAAGTGTGGAAGCAGCTTCTAAGTGTTTCATATGGTTCACAAACTCTGGAAATACAGAAAGATATGGGGAAGAGAAATGCAGATCATTTCTGATGGTTAGCCAGTGCATTTCCCAGAACACATCCTTGTCAGCAGGAGATTATTTGCCTGAAGTTGAGGCTTGCTAAAATGTAGCTGTGCCAATTACTGCCAACTGATAACGATCCCATTACAGACAAGAATTTCCTTGATTTCTGTGGCTAGCTACATGTTCAAGCCTTTCTAATGCCACTTCCAGGCATTTCAATTACTATCAGAGCTTTGTTACCTACAGGAGAATATTGTCTGGCATATAAAGCAGGTCAGGAGTACTGCTAAAGTGACTCAGTGAAGTGTTAGCTCAAGATAAAAAAAAATAATTCAACAACTGGAACTTATTCTGTACCTTCGATATGGTCATTCACTTGGCAGCTGAGCAGCCATTCTCCAGGGCTTCTTGGTATCATGACAGCATCAATAAACGTGGCTGGGAAGAGGTTGATGGTGTCAACTCGGTGATGCCTTTCTATTAAGGTCTGTCCATGAAAGTAGGCTGAATGGATATCAGCTTCATTACCCATGCCAAAAAGATGCCATTTTACCTTGTTTTCCACACACATGGTGAGGTTTGGGAGGTATCCATACATGTACCCGTTGATTGCTAAAATAAATGTTATTTATTACAGTTACCTTACAGCCCTCAGGATCTTTTCTTCAAAAGCAGGTGCTACACAACCATTGCTCTATTCTTCAAGATAGAAAGAACATTTCAAGAACACAGAACACTTCTGCACAACTGCCTGCGCAACCAGCAGGTCCTACCATGATTCTGGAATCTATGTCAGAGCCAAAGGTATCTTCTTCCTTCACATTAGCAGTAAAAAATGTTTTTCTAAACTACAATGTTATAGTACAGAGTTGAAGACTAAGAAACAGAACAAAGTAACACAACTCTGTTTAAAGCGTCTGGGAAATCATGCTTGCAAAGATGCTTTGGCCCTGAAGAATTTTACATCACAACTCCAAAGGTATAACTGTGCAATACTTGCCATCACTTTTTAATTTATTGTGTTTATTTAAAAATATCTTTTTTAATCCTCCAAGAAAAAACCCTGCTAAAAAGAAGTTTAAAATATCTACACTTCATCTTTAAAAGAGACAACACATAAAAAAAAGATTACTTCACCATCTCAATGACAAGCAACATTAATAGGATGTTCGCTCACCGTGCATTTTATTGCTTTCCTGGAAGTCCTCATCATCTTTGTCAACTGTGGAAGGCTCAGAACAGTATGTCCTGATATTATCTTCTAGATACCAACTGAGGTTTTCATCCATCACAGAAAACATAAGGATAAATTCAGCATCAAATTGTTTATCACTGTGCTTATTCAGCTTATCTGAAAAAGAAAGCAGTATATTCAAAGTCTTTGGCAGCTGACATTATGTTTTCATAGGGTTTAAGGGGGGTGGTCACTGTTTACTTCCTATTTTTCCACTTTTCTTGAGTGTGAGTGTACACATAAACTTACAGACTCGAAAACCAAAAATCTCACTCATGGATTTCTGGACAAAGTATTCTTCAAATTAGATTTGCTGCCACACACAAATCAAACTGCTTCCTATACTACTGAAGGGCAGCTAATTGAGAAGATGAAAGGCTGCTATTTCAAAATTAACTGCAATCCTCTTCTCTTCCTGTAAATTATTTCACTGATTTTTATCAAAAACCATTATCGATCACCTTCCATATGTGTTTACTTATTTATTTATCATTTACCTTTCTTGCAAATTATTAAAGGCCCAACAAGCCCTGAGGCAACATCCCTTGGAGCATCTATGTGGGAGTGGTAAACCCTGGTTATGCAGTCTGCATCGTCCTTGGCTGGACCTTGGTCTTCTGTCACGTCCCATGAGTAAGTGTACTGGCCTCCAGGCTCCACAGCATCATCTCTCTTTTGCAAATCTTTGGTGTTGTCAGGATAAAAAGCACCTGAAGAAGGCCACACAGCCACCATTAACACATCACATTCACAATTTGGTGTTTGGATAGCACCTGCCCTGCTTTAAAGTAAACTACATGTTGCAGTAACATGGCCTGAATATCTGAATTAAGTTTTTAAAAAAACCCACAACTTTATAATCAGGTTAGTAGATATTTTCCTTCTCTTTAGGAATCTCTTCATTTGCCTTTAAATTCCATGGGAGTACTTTGATCAATGGCAGATTAAATTTAGTACTTAATTTATTAGGAGGGCACTATGTTCTGCTAAAAAAGATCACAAATCAAATATTTGTAATACATTTGTTAAATATTAATCCTGGAAATGGTTCTAAATATTGCATATGTCCTCAAGGAGTATAGGTGTCATAGGGATGAGATCAATGCAAAAAAGATTTAAAGATTGTTCCAAAAAAGTGCCTGTCCTGCTCCATAACACTGTTCTGCTCCCACAGAACATGTCTTTATTAAGACACATACCTGCTGTAATGAAAAACTAGCAGACAGGCTGATACTTGGCAAATTGTTCTGATGAAAAAATTTTAATGACTGCTTTTGAGACAAGATCATATTCTCAACAATTTACATGCTGTTTTTAAGGCCCACTAATAAAACTCCCAACATATTCAACTTTTCAGCCATGTTCTGGAACAGAAAATCCTCCACTGTCCGAGTGTGACAAGAGCAGCTATTGTAGGGGCAAGTCACCACTAGTCCAAATAAACACCACTACACTTTACCTTAGTGTATGCCATTTCTATCTGATTGATTTATTACTAAGGAATAGCAGTTTCTCCATTTTGACAAAGTCTCATGTATCTTATATACAATACACACAAATGTGGTGCTAAGAATCTGGATTTGTAGGTTAGCCATGCTAACGATATCTTCTTCACAACAACATCATTTTTCCTTTAGATATCCCCAATATATGCATCTCATACAGTTATACCCTTATTTCAGGTGAAATATAAATACACGTGTTTTAGGTGAAATGTTGATCTAAAAATCACCTTCTTTATGAATTCCACTTTTGGCTTTGTATTTTGCTCTTGAAAAAAAAATTATCAAACTTCTTAGCTCATATTTTAAATCAATTGTATCTTGTTTTAAGTCTTTATTTACCTGGCCAGTCCTCTTTTATGGAAGATTATCACTTACTCTGAGAGGAATGATTAACATTTGGTAACTTGTGGCACAGAATGGACTCAAGCTTACCTTCATTTTCCTTTGTGTATCTTACACCATGTGGATGCAGCGTGTAGCTTCTGGAAGCAAAGTTTTTCAGGTGGATAATAATAGAATCTCCAACTTCTCCCTTAATGATAGGGCCTAAAAAACCCAGCCAGGAAGGTTTTTCAACTATCACATCATATAAATGATTGGTGTACTGAGTGTAGACAGCCTTCTTGTATGTGCTGCCTATCCTATTTGGTCCCCTTTTAAGAAAGACTCCAGCTTGCCTATAAAGAAAATAGACAAACACATCAGCATTGTCACAAGACATTATATTTGAATGGTGTTAATTAGTAGGGTCTCAAATAAAGACTAGGCCTCCATAGCACTGTGGAGAACTAACTCTGTGTTTAGGCGCAAATATGTCTTTTACTGTAAAAAGTTAGGCACCTATACAGAGATCAAACATTATGCACCGAACTGTTCCGGGGTTTTTTCCCTACGTGTTTTCTAGACTGAAGATATTTGATACAATTTCAGACAAATTTGAGACCACGTGGACAAGGCAAACAACAGTTCTTACTTCTCAAAACTTTTGTACTTGCCTGCTTAAATTGGTGTATCATTTTCCATGGCCTGTTAAAAAAAACGATCTCCACCATCATGATATTATGTTGCCCTGCACAGTCCCTGCTCTGTCCAGACTTTTCAGCTGTACATTTGAGATGTCTGGACAGGGAGACAACTACAAGGTGCTGCTAACACTGAGTGTGTGCATGGAGGGTGAGGGGCACACAGTGTGCTGCAACAAGACCAAGTCCTCGGTATGCTCACCACACACAGATGAGTAAGAGTCACAGCCTCAGAGCCTGATACAGGGTTACCCTCATAAAGTCTCATTTTTACAGATTCAGCCCAAGAACATACAAACAGGTTACATGAGAGCAGGGAATTAGTGATGACCTCCTCAATCACTAAGGGCCTTAGCTACTGGGCCATTGCTCCTCTCACTTAATGAAACACTTATATTAAAACCGAGCTCGGTTAGTGAGGAAATAGCCTAGCCCATGACCTAGAATGAGACTGACAGAGATGGTGTTTCCTACTCGTGGTATCAATACCTCTGAGGCCTGCAGTTACGGTGGATATGCTGCCCAAGCACCACCAGCTGCAGGCAAGGTGTCACCATGTGTCTCTGACAGCCATCAACTGTAAGCAGCTTTGGAGCCAACCTTTGACTGTGCTGAGGGTCAGGACCCTTTCATTACTTAGTCTCTGAGAAGAGTTATCTTTGTGGGAAACACCCTTACAGCACTGGAGGTTCAAACCTGGAGAACTGCTGTTGGCTGATGCTGTTACCTAACTGTACACACAGTCCTGATAACAAGCCCTCCTGCAGATTTCCCTGTCCATTTCAGGAGGACTGAAGTGAAAGTGCACCCACTCCAGGAGGAGGCAAGCCCCGGAGATAGGGAACATACCTCGAAGTTCAGCAGCCTCCTGATTTCTCATCTTAACATGATGAGAAACCTTGGTTCTGTACTCCCAGCAGACCATATTGAGAAGGACGTTAATGCTGCCCAAAAATGCCATGCATTTCCTACAGGGCTGAGCATTGTTTGAGCATGTAGGGAAGGGATTGTTTGTACCTTGGCAAGCACCAATCTGAAGTGTAATTAAAATGCCAATTCAGAGATCCATGAAACTTGGAGAGCATAAACTTAGTCACAAAGGCTTAGTTACTAGAAACCTGAGTACACGAAACTTCTGGCCACAAATTAAATCAATTATGTTATGTCTCTTCTTGGGCTGTTTAAACAGCTACCATTTAATGGCAGAGTTCTCCTAGGAGCTTCACCACACTCTTCCCTTCCTCTACCAATATCAATCTCTATACAAGCACAGCCTCATAGTTGAAGGGTTGAGGAGGAGAAGAATCCAAGCAGCTGAAAGTACAATAGAAGGGACCAGCTCCATTGCAGGCATACAACCCCAGAAGGCTGGAATTAGATTTAGCATGCTGCAGGTTGTCACAAAGCAGAGGAAAACAGTGAAAGTGCAGTAAACAGTGGTGGCTTCTTGTACTACAACTCTGCTCTCCAATTTTCAGAAAAGATGCCCTGCTTCCACTGGTTACCAGAATTAGTAGCTTGTGGAATCCCTGGCAGTGAAAAAGAAAAAGAAGTTTACTGCTCCACCTGAGGAAGTGGCAGATTATGGCTGAGACATTGCCAACTCTCATGAGAGAAAACAAGAATCCCTCCTTTACAGGCTGAATGAGAACTAGTTTTCAATATTTTTCTAATTTCTGATTTCTCTCTCATCTGTTTTAGTTTCAGTATAGTCCTACTGTATTTTAAAGGTACTGAGGAAAACAAAAAGCATGGAAGGAATATTTTTTCCTCTTTCAAATATTTCTCTGATGCCTTTTATACCTGAGTATCCTTTATGAATTATTTGTATCCGCACCATACTTCATGTGCTTGCTCTGCACAGAACTGTCCCTGCCTTGTAACCAGCAAATCAGCTCCTGCACCGTGGGTGAAGGACCCAGCTGTGTGTGCTGCTGCACCTCCAACACGTATGTTACCACTGCCAACCACGAGGATCTCAAGAGGAAAGCTGTGCCCAAGAGGAAAGGTTTAAATTTGTCAAACTTCTGCATTTAAAAAGCAACAGCCAAAACCTCCTCTTCAGCACCAGCACCTCAGTCATTCAAAACCATCACACATGCAGGGTCTTTTTCCAGCCTCTACGCAGTAAACATTTCATTCAGAAAATACACAACCCCCCTGCTTACTCCAATGCTTTTAGTTAGCAGAGCACCCCAGCTTAATCCTCAAGCAAGTGAGGAAAAAAAAAATCAACATTCCCTTCTGTGTCTGACAGAAAATCTGACGGTTCATTTCTCTGCCTTCACCAGGCTTCCAGCCATTCCCAGTGCCTGCAGCAGGCACCTCACCCAGTGTGAACTGTGTTACTTACTCTTCCTCTGCAAACAGCTGTCCGGACACCAGGTTGGAAGGGCCGGGCGCGTAATTCCAGGCTGTCTCTAGGATGCCGATGTAGTACTCCCTGGTCACTGCCCCAGCGCGGCCACAGCAAGAGAGGAGCAGGAGGCTCAGGCAGAGCAGCTGCATGGTGCCTTCGCCAGCCTTGTGGGAAGAGTGAAACAGGAGCAGAGGACGAGGACGGGCACAGGCAGTTTCCCTTTATATGCTCTGGTCTCTCCAGGCTCCCGACCCCCTCCCCTCCCCCCTCCTATTTGCTTTGGTGCACACAATAAAATGTTGCACAATATCACTGTGTGACAAGAGTAAACAAAAGATTCTGGTAACCTCATCAGTTCAGATAATCTTCAAAGAAAGTTTTTCTATTTCTGCCAACCCTCTATCACACAAATTAACATTTAGATCGTGATTGGCTTGTGAATGTTGTAGGTAAACTGAAAGTACTGTAGATGAAAATGGATTCACAGACTTCAGCTCAATTACCTTTGTCCCTCGCTTTTTCAATCTACAACCTGCACACTACTGAGAAAGTGAGTTCTGTGATGGGTGGCACAAGAACACAACTTTGGAGTGTGTGTGTGTGGTTTGCACCCCGTTTCCCAGCTGTTCCAGCATTCTCCAAATGGAAATGAGGGTCAGAAATTCCACAGCATCACTCCCTATGTTATCTTCCTCCTAGGCTGTCACCAGGCAGGATAATCCACATTCTTCAATAATGAAAAGCAAAACAGAAGTATAAAGCTCAGATAACCTCAACTGCTGCCAATATTGATACCGAGATGCACTACCCAGGGCAGAAAGCTGCAACTTTGCTTTATTCAAGATCTGTAAACATTTTGCATCTGCTGGTCTCCCTGAACAGCAAGAACAAAACTGAACGTTAAACATGGGCTCTTTAAAACCACCAACTAAAGTTTGCAACTGCTTTTGTTTCTTCAAGCATATATCCATTACATCATGGCTGTGTCTAAACCTTTAGACATCCATAAACTTGCAAGTTAAAAAGACTGCTATTAAAAAAATGTATATGCTGAGTCACCGGGGAGTTCTGAAAGAAATCTCTCCTGAACTCTGGGTGCTGACACACACTCATTCTAAATGACATTTTAAACTGTATGACAACTTAAAAAATGTCTGTAATAACCACAGTATTCTTTGATGCTATTTTCTTAATGCTTAGAAAAATTATGATTATTTTGGATAGAAGACCAAGATTCAGAACATAACTAAAGTAGAACTGGTTTCCTTCAATTACATACAAATCTAAACTTTATTTACCGAGCCTGTGGCATACAGAAAAGTTATCAATTTTAATCACTATTAATATAAACAATTTCAGGCACTGTCAGAATATGGAAGTTTGCAATTTCACCTTTTGGAACCTTCTACATACCTGCATTAAATGGAGGATTCTGCTTCTGCCTGAATGACTGTGACCAAAGCCAAGTTTTTGAAACCTGACTGAATCTGTGATGAAATTCTGGAGTTTCCCAGGCTGGTGTCACATGTTGAGAACCACTTCTGTTGAGATTTTTTTTTTCTCTGGTATGGATGAAGGTCAGTGATCCAGTGGAAAGATCAGCTTGTGCTGGTTGCATATGCCCTATCTGCAAATTGACTGAAGTCAAAAAAGAATAAAAGATTAAATGTTTTACCTCCTCTTACATTACCTAAACGCAATCATTCCTTCATACTCACCCAAGACTTGTTCATGTGTTTTGGGCTTGTCTGATCTATTTTTGTTCAAATTTCCATCAGACTGGGGAAAAGGAAAACAAACCACAGAAGTAATATCCTTGAAATCTACACAGTTACATGAGGGTAAAAACATGAGCGTTTCTTTGCCTTGGTCCCTTGACCAAGAGTTAAGAGTTTCCAGGTGTAACTTTAAGGTACCAAAGCACAGCAAAAAATCTATCTCAATAGACCCTGTTTGCCTGAAGATAAGCCTGTATTTTCCCCATGGCTGAGCTGGAGTCTGAATAGAATACCTTGCTTGTTTGCTTACATCAGTGAAATGGCACCATTTACTTTAGAATATTTAAAAGTTCTAGGTTTTTTCTGCTTTTAGTGTCTACCTCACACACACTGTTTTACACCCGACCAACCAACATTTATTTTTCAAATCTTTGTATCATTTCAAAATAAAACAGCTCCAGGGTTTGCAGGCATGAAGTCACAAGGCTCTCCAAGATGCTTAGTAGGAGTATGGGTTGATTGTTAAGTTTTCTGTTCCTTCTGTCTGCAAACAATGTCCATAAGTGCATAAGAATATGGGATCATCATTTAAGTAGATCTATGGTATGATGTACATTTAAGCTTAGGGAGAAGCAAGTGCGCAGTTGCAAACAACTGTCATTTTGCAACCATGTGTTTTTGTCAAATGTCTCTGAACATCCATGCCACCTTGAACCACCTCCCAAAAGACTAGTCTCATTCTTAAACATCATTAATTTCCTTATTAATTCTTGCAACTTAATAGAAATGAAGCAATTAAAACCTAGACATATTCTTTAAATCTTAGAGGAAGAAATCGGCTTTTCAAGACAGTCTAATAAAGGAATATCAAGGCAAAAACTTGATATTGCCTTGAAACAAAATTAAATTACTGATACACTCCATTTTTTTTCCTAAATAACCTCACCCACAGCTGCCACACCTTGTGTGGTTTGCAGTTCAAACAGTGTTTAATATTACATGTTGGTATAGCTGAACCCCCTGGTCTGATGTAACACGGATACCTGTATTACTACAAGTCTTTGTGCATGCTTTTCTCTCCTCTGGGTGCTCATTCTCTCAAAACCAGAGTGCTGAATGCAGCCAGATGTTTCCCATGCAGCTGCAAACAAGCCATATGCCCACTTTACTGTGAATCCTTGTATTTCCACTGAAAATGAAGCAATAAAATCTTTGAGAGATTAAAAAGACTTTTTAGTTGCTAGCTTAAACAAGGCTATTCTTTTTCATCTGATTACTATTGTCAATAACCTTAACTTTCTGTTGTAGCAAGTTCAGGGAACTTAGAGAGCATTAAAATCACCTATTAATACTTACCTAGCACTGGCTGGTCACAAGTTTCCCTCATATTCCCTCAAGTCACATAATGCTTGATTACAAAACGCCTCAGACTACAAAATAAAAAGCAACCCAGTGTAGCCACTAATGCATACTAATTAGCATGGCTGACTTCAGAGCTGTTTTAATGTTTCAATCAGGCCCAGATGCCTTTCTGAAAGCCTTACTGCAGGAAGACTTGGCAGGGTTTTTCCAGTAACTGCTTTGTGCAGTTCAGACCTTCCAAGACAGGACAAGCAGCACAGGCTGCTGACTTTCCTGACCATCATGGTCTACCCATAACTAAAACCTGTTCATGTAGAGATAGTGGCTTCATCTACTGCACTAATTCTCAAGGGAACAACCCCTCCTGACATACTGGGCTGTGAATCAGGCCCTTCTGGAAAAACAAACAGTCCCAAGTTCTAAACAAAGGCTGGGGAGTATGAAAACAGTTCTGTAGCAGTTTTACATTGGTTTATTCAAATAAAGGAGATTTCAATACAAAGTGGTTCTATGGTATTCAAACCTCCCTACTGTCAGAACAAGCTGGAGGTTACAAAAATGACGAGTCACCGCCAAGGACCACCGGATGCACGGGAAAACAACTGTGGAACTGTAGATGTCCAACAGTTTAAATAACTTCATCTGAAGCAGAGAGGCTTGAGAGGAAAAGAGTCAAGACGAGGGTTTCATTTGTCTTTGCTTTACCCAAATCTACCATTGCACACGCTGGAGAAGTCATTGCTGGCTTTTCGGGAGGGCGGGGTAGCCTCAGTGAAAATTTCCTTCCCATCTTCACAGATGCCTGGCCTGCAAACAAAAAAGGAAGGAAGCAATTGTCTTCTTTTTTCAACTCAAGTCAATGTGGAAGTTGTTCACTGTTCAACATCCACAACCAGTACAAATCCACGGCACACTTGGGGCTGCAGCAGTGCCCCTCTCTGTGCTCTGGCATGAGCTGACAGTACTGCTTCTGACTCCGGGGGAGGCTGGGCCGGGTCCACGGCTGAGGAGGCCCCAAGCAAGATGCTCTGAGAGAAAGCGACTGCCTCATAGTCTGCAGGTAGGGAACCTCTGACAAGAAGCTGTCTCTTGCCTGCTTGCCCAAGGCCCTCGTGGCAGCTACAGCTCCCCTGCCCAGCTGGCCAGCACTGTGGGGAGTGTTCTGCTGCCAGGCACTGCCATCCTACCCGCACCTCCCAGGCATGTGACAGAAGTAACCCCACTCTGTGTGGACACATGTGCACGGGTACGTACACAGACACGTGTGTATGTGCAGGGGACACATGCATGTTTCTGGGGGCTGCTGCTTTTCCCAATTAAGAATCTTTCTCAAGCGTGCTGTCATCATTGATATCACCAGCTACATAAAACTCTGAGGGCTCCTTGATACCCGTGCAGAGGGGCGGGGAGGGGTCTGCATGCCTAGTTTTACCCTGCCTTTGAAGCTGAGCAAACTGAACACCACACTAAACCACACTACTTCACACTAGCATGTGAATGTGGGCTTGCAGCATCCGTCACCTGAGCTCTGTGGCTCCAGCTAATTCTTTTGCCCAAGGCAGAGCTCTCCCAGTTGCTGTTTCAATACCCTACTGGAAACACAGTAAGAAATGATGCCTAGATCATGACTGCTGCATATTGCCTCTTGCATCTTCTTCTGTTTGCTGTGAACCTCTCACCTTGGTAAGAACGACTTTAAATTGTACACTAGAAGGTACGTGCTCAGAAACCTCTGCTGACATGGACTCAGCATTGGTGCTGAATTCCCAGCCACATTTTTTTCTTCTCAGTGTTAGCCTTACAGGTCAGAGTGAGCGGTGACGAATCCCTGTATACCACAGGGAATTAGTGGAGCAATCAAACACAACAGATTTATTATCAGTACATATCCTCTGGTAATAGAAATGCAGTAGGATAGCAAATGCATGAACCTAACAGGTATGACCTCAACTGAACTAAGTTGCTGAAGATAAATTGACTTGGAGATGCTGAAGAAATGACTTCAGCTCTCTTACCTGGACGAAAACAGAATAGCTCCCACAGAGGGTCCGTTTCAACTCAGCCACCACTTTGAGCAAGCAGATGATCAACTGCAGCCCAGTGAGAGCTATCAGAACAGAGAGCAAAATGGTGTTCCACTCCACTATGTTAGCAGGTTCAGTGCACCGAGACCAAGCCGAGTAATCCGTGAGGTATCTATTAGAGAAACAGTGACACAAACAAGTAAACGTGGCAGGTGTCATTCAACTCAAATGCATTGGGGTTTTTTTTGTAACCTACAATATACAGAAAAATCATTTTGAGCTTTATATGCTTCAAGTTTAGGAGCCAGGCTCTAGTCTTTCATTACACCAGCGTAACTCCTACATAGGTTTGTCAACCTCAGCTGAATGAAAAGATTTATTTTCCTCAAATACGTCTGCCTTGTTGGTTTCCCTTCATTCAACACCACAGCCATTTTTTCAAATAGCAGAAGCCAAGTTTAAAATGGGAATTCTGCTTTTGTTGATTTTATTTCAGCTTTAGGTTAAGTCCAGCTGACATCAGTACCGTGCAGAGCACAAACACCCCAACACCATCATTCAAACCAGTGCACGCAGACTAAATGGCAGAACTGACCTCAGTGTCCCTACACCCAAGTTCCAGCTGCTCTAGAGCCATGCTCTGCATCCTCAAGGGGCATCCTGTGTACAACCAACATGCACCAGCTGTGCCCTTTTAACTGCGAGACATGTCACAGCCTGGAGGTTAACTGCACGAACACTCATCAGACTCTTTTACTGTATGTCAGTAACTTTCTTCCCCGACATTCATAACTGAAATGCTTGGAGCCAAATCTGGAGTGCATTATTCAGCATCTGGCATTTTATGCTGAATGTAAACTCTCATTTTTGTGTTTCCAAATGGGATGGCAACGCTGCTGATACACAGCAGAGCTTGCAGGACGCACCTTAGTTTTTTAAAATAAAGCTTACTTCTCGGGTAAAGTCACAGTTTATCAACTACTCCAGCTGAATGCTGAAGGAACTTGGTTGTGATCCCCTGACAAATTTAATCCTTAGTGCAGCTGGAAGAGTCTGGCATTATAAGATTTAAATATTTGTCTTGTGAAACTTTGATCTTTTAAAGGGAGGATGTAAAGTCTTGTGAAAACAGCCTCAGGTTACAGTTCTGAATCAAACCTTTCGTGCCTCTGGGATGCTGGGACACAGACACCACTTTCCCTGCCTCACTTATGTGTTATGAAATATGCAAAAGCTACCAGTGATCAAACCCAGACTTCAGTGAGCTTTAGGAGATAAAGAGAAACTTACTGAGTTATTAGATATAAAAATGCCATCTATAATCTTTGAACAAAAAAACTTGAGGAATTACGAGGGAATATTCAGGGAAAAGAGCCATCTACATTCCCTCTCATCTTACATCCCGTACTGGGTGTGATGGCAGATGGCAGCCTGCAACACCAGGTAATGGGCACTCAGCTAGATGGACCTCCAGGTCTGATCAGCACAAAGATTCTTTCATTTACTCTTTACTTACATGGAGGCAAATACCTTTCTTTGAGGAGTCCGGTGCTCATTTAAGAAGCTGAAAAACCTCACTCTCCAATACAGGTCTTGTGTTCAAGGTACACTGCCATTCTGTGTAAAGCTCTCAGAGGATTTGTCTGACCGTTGTTTCAACGAACAGTTTCTTACAGAAGAGTCACATGGATGTTTCTTACCCTCCAGCAGTGTCTCTGAAGATATAATCCCATCCACCTGACGAATTGCAGAAGGGGCCCTGGATCAACCCCAAGGTAAAAGTGATGCAACTATATCCAGAGAAAGCGACTCCAAGCAGGGCTAGGACAATTGAAATAAAACTCTGAAGTAAAGAGAAAAAATATTACTGTGTGGGGACAGTGTTTGCAGAAAATACAGCCTTTCAGCCTGCCTAGCTACTGCCTAGGGGTTGAATTTCACACTTGATTGTCTCAAACTTCATTATTCATAAAGAAAAATACCAGGCAAAGAATAGTAAGTATACATGTTCTTACAAAATAAAGGTTGAGACAGAGTTCAAGGCAGTTTCACAACTCTCAGTTAAATGTTGTTTGAGGATTTTGAATTATTTTTTTTTTAGCTTGCATTTTTACAAAGTTTTGTCCCAAAATGCTGGAGGAACACAACCACTCGTTAGACATGTTTACATCCCAAATAGCATATATAGGGTTGTTACTGGGAAAAATCAATTCCAAAGAATACAAGAAAAGGGACGAAGCCACCAAGTTGGGGCACTTTGTTGAAACCCTCAGGCCTTCCATGCTCTCATTTTATTTCACAACGATTTTTTGGTGGGGTTTTTATATTGTTTATTTTTCTCTCATCCTGCTTATGCATCAGAAGGAAGGAGCTACAGTTTCTGTGACCTCTCAACTGGCCTGAGAAACCTCCTCTGTGTGAGGAAGCAGAAACAGCAGCGGAGAGGGCAGAAGGATTTGAGCAGGAAGACACAGGGAACAAACACTGGAGAGAAGGCAGAGAAACAGGCCGGAGACTCACCCTGTAGGTTTTGTTGCAGCTCTCGCTCTGGCAGCACCGATAGAACACGCTACACTCCAATGTCACCAGAATTACTGCCAACAGCAGGATCTACAAGGGGACATCATAACATCAGTGAAAGATAATAAGCCATAGTTTCCTTGGGGTAGGGACCGCATCCATTATGCTCTGTTGCAATTTGAAAGCGGCTCAGTTAAGAAGGCACCCCTACCCACAGCACCCCTGGGACTGGACTTGCTGTGTTTGCTTCTTGGCCTTGTCTCCACTGCAGCAAGGCATCACCAGCATGGACAGAGATGTAGGGTACAGCCGAAACAATACCAAGCTCACGGTTAGAAGAATCAACACTGAGGAAATAGATGTTGTTGGTGCACCCACACCAGCTCAACGGCTGCTTGCTGACACGTTACATGCTGATCAGGTTGGCACCTTCCTCACCAGCACAGCGATGCTAGACAAAGTCAGCAGCAGAAGCCAGTCTGGAGGCCTCCCTGTGCGACCTGTCCTAGGGACCCTGCTTTGGCAGGGGGTTGGACTCAATGGCCTCTGGGGGTCCCTTCCAGCCCCTACAGCTCTGTGAAAATTCTGTGAATCTGTGTTAAATCCACCTGAAATTCCATTTGCTTTCTCTGCCATGTATCCATACTATTTTTGACTATGGATCACAGCAGAGTCCTCTCACATGCTGCTGCCCTGTTTCTAACAGGATAACATACACATTTTTAATAAACTGGTAATGTTCTTAATGCTAAAAATGCTTCAAGAAAAGAATGTCACTGTTGCAGTTAACTTTTTCCCAAATTTTCAGCTATGTTTTTCTATCCAAATTCTCTGCCTCATAGTTTTCACCTCCACTAGAAAAAGTTAGGATTTTTGGCTTTAGGAAGAACACTCAATTTCAGAAGATTGTCTCATGTTTTAATAACATCCAGATCAGCACCTTCATAAAAACACCCTACTTACTTATGCAGATAAGATCTTTTTAAATACTGATGCTGTGCATGCACTGTTATTGCCTAACTGCTTTCTGTGCCTGAGGCTACATCTCTTTATGAACACAGCGAACTGTATGAGCAGAGGGCAGCTCTGTGCTAGCTTATTACTGCAGATGAGCATATTACAAATGTAATGGAGAAAATACTGCTACGTCAATCACTGTGAGACAATATTCTTTATTTAGCCTAGTAACAGTGGCACTGTGAACCGTATCCAGTCCTCTAAATACTGCACACAGCTGTCAAAAACATCAGAAGAGTTACGAGACACTTTTGTTTTGTTTTGTTTCATTTTCTTTTGCTAAGAGAGCTCTGATTCAACCACAGAAGATTAAATCAACAAGGTGCCTGCATCCATCATACAAGTGTAAGTTGCACATAAACAAAAAGCCAGGGGTGCAGTGGAATCAACCCTGCAAAGTCACTTACATGAAATTAAAAAATACACAAGCATGTCATTCAGATAATTTACTTTTTTCAGTTTGATTGGGTTTTCCTGCCTGTAGTGGCTTTGCCAAAGTAATGCACGTTCACTTTAAAAGCACAATTAGCACAGTTACCTTGCTGTGCAGGGACCCAACGTTATTTGCAGAAGAATGCAATTCATTAAAAATCCATAGAAGCAACACTTACCATCACGCCTGAAAAACAGATCCCTTCAAAATACCACACGTAGTTGGGAAGCTGGTAACTGGCAGCATGCGAAGCCTTCCCGTTAGGGAAATATAGCAGGATGTTAACCACAATGCTCCAAAGTGCAAGAGGTATCAGCAGGCAACTCAGACCGCTTCCACATGCCTCTAATGCCATCTCTCAAGAACTTGAGGGGTTTTGCTCTTCTAAGACAGCAAGAGATGACAAGTTTTTAAATATGAAAAGTATTTTGACCTCCTCAGTTTCATTCAGTCATTTCACATTCGCAGGAACTGGGTGACTGGGGTTTGACTCCAGACACAACTCACTGCCTAACCATTAGCAGAACAATAGATGAATATTGCTGTCTAAACCATTGTCCCATCTAAGCATTTGCCTTGAAATAGCAGTTTCCCTTCTAAGACATCCTCCTTTGTGATCTTCCAACTGAAATATGTCTAGAAGTCAGACTCAGGAAGGAACTTCCAAAATCTCATTTCCTAGTGACCACATAGCAACACACTCCTCCCGAGAGCACGGATGGCCATGCAGACACCCTGGGACACCAGGCAGGCTGCTCAGAACTTTCTCTGCCTCACACAGGGAAGGGGCTGACAGATGATAAGAGGGCTGTCCACTCCCTCTACAGAAGGCCACACGTTCCCTCACAGTGCAGAGTTAATACCAGAACTTGGCAGATAACCGGCCCTAAGGGTGAACCAACACTTGCTGCTAACTTGGAGCAGTCTCACAAAGCCACCAAACTTTGGAGTCTCAGCCACCTCACAGAGCACAGAAGCCCAAATACCACTGGCTAGAACCTGCCATGCAGACTTACTGTCACATTAATTACTCTCCTGCAGCAGTGCAGAGCACAGCTGTTACACAGATTAAATACTGCTAGAGAAACAGCAGGTTTCTTCACTTGCTTTATTCTCTGCTCACCGCTGAGCACGCACAGCTACAATTTTCCCCAAGTACACGTGACTTCTTGTACAGGACAAAAGGTCTGGCTGTGTTTTGAAATGCCTGCTCTTCTGCACTGTGCAAAGCCAAAGCCAGCCAGTTTCCCCATTTCTGTGTGTCATCATTCCCTGAGCAACTAAATGTCTGTCCCAGTAACACAGAGCAGTCTGAATGCTCACAGCATGGCCCAAGCCTCTTTTCCAAGCTGCTGTGAGTCATCAGAAAAGTGACAACAATGAGTTTAGGGTTTACTCAATAGGAAAGTCCCAGTCAGAGAACAAAAACATTGGGGCTCTACCAAAAGTAAGGGAGATGATTTTAGAAGCAATGAAGTCATGGTGTATTTTCCTTCTGTTTCCTCACAAGCTGTTTTAGGCCCTGCACACACCTCATTACCTCATAAAAGCTGTTTGGGTTGCATGAACTAATTCTTTCCCATTGCTGTGAATGGCATCGCCCAAGGAATTGGGCACCATGGGACTCATGCCCTTTCTCTAGCCACTCTCTGCCGTGACACTCTCATTTGCCTCTCCTCTTCTGTTTCTCAGAGGTTCATTTTTAAGTCATCAGACTTTACCCTGAGGTCTTCCCGTATTTCTTGTTTCCCTCCCTAATCAGCAGACACTTTTTTCAGGCCTCCCTCTAATTGAAATGAGTTGCAAACCCCTCCCAGCAGAGGCACAACATCAACACTGCGCCTTACAGACCTAAGAAAAAGCTGACAGGCAGGCATGTCACCTCCTCAGGACTCATTTTTATTTCAAACCCTAGAGATCATGAAAAAGACCAAAATCTTTTTTTCTCTAAAAACAAAAGACAAAATTACAAGCAAGCAGCTTAGCTTGCAATCTCATTTACTGCTACTCCTTATAGTGATCTGTTCTGACGAGAATAAACTTGCTTGGGAAATGACACCTGAAGCAGCAGTCATTCTGCAGTGCAGCAGACTGAGTTTGTATTTAAACTTACCTCTGCAGTTACTTTGTATTTAAACTTACCTCTGCAAATACCAAATCAAGAACTTTTATTTTTTCCCTGGCACACCATACTGCAGGAAGAGGAAGAAACCATTTTATACTAAGCATTAAGAAAACCTGGCAACCAGTTTCCCAAATAAATATCTTACCAAATGTTGCAAGAACTGCTTTCCTGTTGCTGTCAATATCCATGCCAAACCCATTACCGAAAAGCTGTGTTTACTCTGGGTGAGTGACTTCTCTAACAGAAATGAATTTAACCTAAAACAATCACTTCTCCACAGTGTAACTGATAAAGCTCCCCAAACAGTCTTACACACACCAGGCAACAAAGGAATTTAACTGACCTTCTTTTAAGTGACACCATGAACAGCGAGTAGCAATGCTGAGCATCAATGCTAAATGGATCAGAGCTGAAGTTTCAATTCTAAACTCTGTCCTAATAATTTTGTCCATTGGAATTTCTAAAATTATTTCAGTTCTTTAATTAGTTGTGTGTAACAGAAAGGCAAGCATCAATTATACAAACATAAAGGCAAAAGTCTGTAAGTTGTGTGGGAATTATACCCCATTTCAAGACCCTTTCTTCCTCCTCTCATGCCACACTTGACATATATTTGCAGTGCTTCTTCACATGGAGACATGATACCACACAGCAGCAAGGAATTTTGTGTGTGTATATGCACACACACATTCTCCTCCCCCCATAGCAGGGCAAGACAGGGATAAACACAAACAGAAATGGTATTAAAGACTGCCCTCAACCACTTCTGGGTATTTCTGTG
Organism: Hypotaenidia okinawae; assembly: GCA_027925045.1. NCBI lineage: Eukaryota > Metazoa > Chordata > Aves > Gruiformes > Rallidae > Hypotaenidia > Hypotaenidia okinawae. Next base: position 28,636,881 of record BSDF01000010.1, on the reverse strand, counting down.
TGAATAAATGGTATGGCAAGAAGCCGGTATCCTGAGATGCTAAACACAAACTTTTCCCATCTGTGAGTACTTTTATTGCTGTGGATGGGTGTGGGCAATCTTGTTTTCACAGGTTTTTTGGGGTTTGGGTTTTTTTTTTTTCAAGACAGGTATTTGTACTGGGCAGATGTAGCTGTGAGGACAGCCTGAAATACACCTCAAGGTTCTGCCTGCATTTAAAGGCCACTCTCCTGATGACAAATAGTGCTACGCGTGCACTGACACCCATGGGAAACGCTTTTCCCCTGCATAAACAGTCACTGACTTGCCTGTTTTCTAAGACAACATCAACTGCTAGATTCCAAACCTGAGCAGAATGGAAATCGGCCTCATTCCTTTGAAATAAATGACATGTCACATTTTGGTGGTCACTTGAAAAGCGCCATTGCCAGCAGCATAGGGACCATGCCAGCAACGCTGTTGGCAGCACGTGATTCATTTACTCCGCCTTGTGATAGCATGTGTCCTTTCTAAGCTGCAAGCTACACTTCAGAGGTTCTTGCTTGGGATCTCAGACCTGCTGCCAGCTGCCTACCAGCAAAGTCAAATATTTCCCATTAATCTATTGCTGCCAACTGGGTTCTGAGCACTGTTGCACCAGGGGCTGTGCTGAGTGAGGGAAGGAACAGGACCCAGCCCCACATTTTATGGTGGCTCAAGACTGACTAAGCAGTCAGGAGGTAAGCAGCAGGATGGGCTCAGCTGCCTCCAGTCCTGGGAGCAGCCACCAGCAGTGAAGGGCTAGCCCTGGCTCAGGAACAAGGCTCTGCCTCTACAGTTTTGTCGCAGAGCTGTCGCTCAGCTATCATGTCCTTCTGATACACAATTGCCTGGCTCAGCTAAGTGATCTAAACCACAGAGTGAAGCAGTTCCCACCCTGACAGAGTCTGCTGGAGAGGAAGAGTAGGTTATAACCAGGCTGCTTTATATCCATGTGTGCATGCCACCACGGCCCATTGCTCCAAGACCAGGACAGCAGTGATGCAGTATGGGCAGGGAAACAATGACTGATACCTGCCAGGTATTTTTAAATAAAAATCTTTTATTTGTGAAGTTTAGAAGTTCAGACAAATCCTGAAAAGGTGAAGTACGTGTACCCACCCCTCTATCATCCATTTTACTGCTGCTGTTTCTGCTCCAGCTGAGTATTCGTTTATATCCAGGCCAGAGCAGACTGAGTTTGTGTTCATTCCAACATCAGAGTAAAAGTGCAACTTTACTGGGAGAGCAGCATGAAGTACAGAGCTGTTGTGTTGGTAGAGAGGAAAAACAAGAAAAAAAAAAAGTACAGGCAACTGCCTGAAACTGTGTTTGGGCAGCTGCCTGTACTAAGATGAACCAAACCAAAGAAACTCAGGATACATTTTGTCTTCAGATGCAGGCAGGTTAGTGGAGAACCTGCATAGGACTCGAACAACAGAGGCTGGCCCTAAGTCAGTTAAATTGATGACAACAGCACAGTTTGACAACAATGTGCATTTTAGTATGGGTGGGACATTAAAAAACCCCACAAAACCAACAACCAAACACAGAATACTTCCAACATCATACACATACACCGACGTCAATGCATTGTCAGGTTTCTAGCAAGCGTATGTCTGTGGTGGGAACAAAAAGAAATAGACAGATATTAAGGGGAAGAATGCTAGTATCGCATCCAACTATAAAAGCTAAATCACATTTAGATAACCATGTCCTGGCTTTTTTATACTGCAGTTACAGCATGGACAATAGGACTGAGAAGACAGTAACAGCTTTGAAAGAGCCCCATCATACAATTACATCAATTAAAAAAACCTAAACACATTCTTAGACATAACGTGTGTGATATGATTTCTATCTGATTCATACCATAAGCCACTGCAATTCCAACACCACTACAATACTGATTTAACATGCTCAAACTGTCTAACAAGACTCTAAAGAAATTTGAAGGAAATTCCATTTCCACACTCGAAAAATCACACAACTCTCAGAAACCCCTCCAGATCCATCTGCAGGCTTTGTTAGCTACATGCAATTTAATTCCTTCTCTTATCCCACTCTTGCTGTGTTAGGCCAGGATGCTGCAGCTTTCGTTACATGCAGCATATTCTCAGTAGTCTATCAGCTGCTGTGAGCAAAACACAAGTCTGTGTTAAACCTTTTCTAGTCTGTGCCTGCCAGCCCCTATGCAGTCTAACTGCAGTGACAGCTGAGGAGTCAGCTGGAAGCACAGGGGCAGACTGCACTACAATGTGGAACCCATCTGGGCTATAAAAAGATGAGGTGCACTAAATTGCTGCTTAACTGTTTTGTGTTCATCTGAGAAGCAGGGTCATGCCTTCCAATGGCTTACCTCCTCGTGACTGCAGCACAGCCCACACAGGCCCCCAAGAATGCCATTAATTATCTGTATGAAGCACAGAATGAACTCTACTCCTCCCAAGACAAGCAGGATGGAAAAGAGGGTGGTGTTCCACTGAACGATGTTTTGAGGCTCCTGACACCGAGACCACTTGTTATACTCGAACAGGTACCTGTAGACAGCAAGTAAAAGCAAGTTAACATTGATCCCTTCCAAACCCTAAGACTTGGTGATTGTGACAGCGGGATGCTTACCATAAACTACAGTCAAGTTACGTCTAGTCTGTAACTACTGCATACTTAACTACTAGGATAATAACCCTAAGTGGGAATAGAAAATGCAATTGTTTGTTCCATGAAAAGTTTGGCCTAAGAACGTGTAGAACTACTGACTGTACATTTTTGTTAAGTCTTAATTTCTTTTAGAAAAACATCTAAGCTATGAAGACAAAATCTTCTGCTACTGATTAAAGCAAGTCACAAGCTCAACAAAGCTGAAAGAGCAGAGCTATTTCTCAAAAGAACCACAAAGCTTTTCAGGACATGCCCTTAAAGACAATAATTACTGATCTGAGGTGAAGGCATCACTTCCTCTCTTGTGCTGCTGTCCTTGGGCCCTCACATGCCTACTCTGGATGAGCTGAACACAGAACAGGTTTAAAGGGGTGCTGCAATATTCCAGTTGCTACTCCTCACCCACGTCTTCAGAACATCAGCACCGATGAGCCTTCAGCAAGGAGTGAGCTCACTTCTATGTTCAGTCATAGCTGGGGAGGATGCGGGAGAAAGGATGCTCCTCTCTTGGGAGAGATGCAATGGAAATGTCAAATTCAAACTCTGCTGCAAACGCGTATTTGGCTTCTTAGTACCCAAACTGTCTCTAGTCTGGCATCAGCCATAAATGTTACTAGAAACAGCCTCAAGTTTGCCAACCATACAGGCACTGTGAAAGCACATTATGAGCCAAAACAGAACCTCTTCCAACCTGCAGGATCTGTGGGGATTAATGAGGAATAGCATACCACTCAGCTACATAGGCTTCGTTTGCTGGAGAACCCTAATTAGGGATAATTAACAGCTTCTGGCCCTGCCTACCCTATAGTGTGCAGAGACTCCTATAAACCTTTTCTAGTTCCATTGACGCCAATGAAGGAATGCTAGTTTACACTGATGTAAAGCAACTTCAGAGCAAGACTCACAAAGCAGGTTCTTACACAAACAATAAGACAAATTTGTAACAACCACTGTTTATAGTCTGTAAATCTCTCAAAGTTCTAAAATGTTATTTTAAAGATGTTCATGAACATGGGCAGTATGTGGTGTGTAGGCATCATTACTTTTTTTTTTTTTTTTTTTAAATATCTTCAGATGCCTTTTGGTAGGACATAGGATCTATATTGCTTTGGCTTTAAACTACAGCAGCATGGGTAACTGATGCCTTCTCCAAGTGAGAAGCATAAAGTTATGACTAGATCTTGCTATATGGTTACTGGACATTGCTGAAAGGTACTGGAATAAAGACCATGTGTGCACAGGTGAACAGACAGCTTACCCTCCAGAGGAGTCTGTGAAAGGATAGATCCAGTTCCTTTCTAGGTGAGTAAGACAGTACGGTCCGTGAGACAACCCCAGTGCTGAAATGATTACACAGTATCCGGAACCAAGGATGCCAATGAAGGCTGCCAGAACTGAGGACAGCATCTGCACAGAAACAAAGATGAACCTCCAGCACCACCCTCACTGTGCCTTTGGGATCAGCTGCGATGGGAGCTCACTTACCGCACAGCTCTTCCCGCAGCCCTCATGGCCAAAGCACCCAAAGCAGTCATCGTTGTGAAGCCCAATGAATACTGCAGCTGGAATGAGCACCTAGGTACAGAGAAAACAAGCCACACTGTTCTGCTTTGTAGCACAGGCAGGGAAGCACGGTCCTCACATTGCATTAATTTACACTGCTGCTTGGCAGCAGAACTGGGTGCAGCCTGTGCAGATGATTCAGTGCACATAAGTGCATACAGGGCCTGTCATTGCTGCAATTTGAAGTACTTCAACTTTAAAAGTTTTTGTTCACATTACAAGTTGCATCCTGCAAATAAAATGGTTTGGAAAAGAAGTATGTATTCACTGCCAAACAAGGACAAGAAAAATCATAATTATTTTGTTAAAAAAAAACCCAACTACTGCCAACACATTAGTTACTGAAGAGCAGTCATCACTGCCCGTGTGGCAAATGAGTCTGACTAGAGTAGAAAACCTAGGGATATTTCCCCCAATTCAAGCAAACACCTCATTACAGACATCCATCTTTTTCTAGGTTGTCACAACCAGATTCCAGTGGTAGAAATGCAAAATAACAAAGCAGAAGCTATCTGTAGCTCCACACCAGAGCTTCTAGCATGAAGTCAAGAAGTACTTGAGTTGATTAAGGAGAGCTTCCTCCCCACCAGCACTAAAAGGACTTGATGATAGTTTGCATTTGTAAAGACTACACTCAGGAGTACCTCCAAAAACCACAGAGAATGAGCAAAGTGCTATCTGCAAACTGCACAGCTTCACTGAAGGAAACTCTAAAATAAAAGCTTTCAGCTGAACAGTCATCTGCTTGTCACCCTCACTAAGCCTATTGCTGAGGCCCAATCCTGCAAATCCAGATGAGGCAGTTCCACTGATTCCACTTGCATTATTCTCTGTGTACAGCCCAGACTTGGCAAATCCCAGCCCAGATCCAGTGGGGCTGCCATGCAGCTGGAAGTGCCTCTCGCAAGATGGAGGGCTTATCATGCAATCATTTCCAACCTGTGATCTGCAGACACCTACAGATCCACCGTCTGTATCTAAGAGGACTTTTAAAAGCAAATGAAAAAGGAAGCCTGGAGTCAGGGAACTGAAATACGTTACCATATGGTCCACAAAATTGCAAAGGTAGAAAATAATATCTTCAGATTAACAATGTCTTACAACAAACACTCAGTACTTCATCCTTTGCTGGTACTCAAATACAAAGCCTTGATAACTGCCACTTGATTCCTCTGAATAAAGAGCTAAGGCAGAGAAATAACCCTCAAGATCTAAGATAACAGAAAGTAAGGAATTGTAGCTTAAGCCAGGGACGATTAAATGGAGAATAGTTCAATCATTTAACAAGAGTAAGATTTCACCCTTTACTCAAACTGTGACCTGCTGAGAGGCTCAGTTCCAGTTTTGCATTTGAATTCTGTGACCTACAACACAGCTCTGAAGTGGCATAACATTGCAACAAATAATAACTAATAAAACTTATAGGTAATATAGCTAATTTCTTTTGATACAAGTCCAGAGCTTCCTGCTGATGAGACATTTGATGAATAAATTAATGTATCTGATAAAGAAACAATAATACCACTCCAGAATAAACTTGAAAGAAAACACTAGCTCATGACTTACCAAAAGGCCTCCACCTAGAATGCCATGAAGACACTCCACATATTTGCCAAGACGATGCTCTGAAGCAAATCTTGTTTCACCGTTCGGAAAATAGAGTAAAATGTTGGCCACGATGCTGAGCACAGCCAGGACGAGCAACTTATAACCGATACATCTAGCACACCTTCCAAAACACATGGCCGCAACTACACAAAGCCTTCCTTCACGAGTCCAACCCAACCTCTCTCATCCCTGTCCTCACCTAAAAGAAGGTCAGCCTTTATTCTCACCTCCTTAAATACACAGGATTACCCAGCTACCAGGATGACGTTTACACGTCTTCATAACTACCATTCCCAACTGCAGAGAGAGGGAACAGGGATGGCAGAACGCCGCCCCATTTTTAAATGCAGTAATTGTTGCTCAAGCAAACGCCATCAAGGAAACACTGAATAACAGGTAATTTCACTCTAGCATATGATGCTGGAAGGAATGATCACCAGTGGACATGATTAGACATGACCAGGTTTAAACCACAACACAAGTGCTGCTAGGAACTGGAGGAAGAAGGTTTTGTTTTCTTTGTTAGAAGCAGCTTTGACTTTTACGTTTATAGACTGATTCAGAACAACCTGAAGCCAGGGAAAGACTCAGATGACTTTACCAGTATTGAGTCAGAGTTCTGGGTATAAATAAATAAGGTCTATAGCAATGAGGAGTATGTAGAGCAACCTCTCACTGACTGTCCTGTTGATGGAATAAGAGCAAACCTCATCAAGAGGTTGGAAAACAAATAAAAGGGACAGGTAGGCTTCTAAGGAGTGTCCTTGTTCGTGCTGTCGTAAGACAGACTGAATTTAGATCAACAGCCATCTGTTACATCTCAACCAAAGAAACACTGGTGAAAAATACTGCTTTGAAAAGAGGATCATACAATACAGTCTTTGCACTGAAATTTCATGTACAGAAACACACACCACACACAAAAAAAAACCCAAGAGAAATGTGTTGTATCAGGGGTTTCCAAACTGTGTTACATGTACCAGTAAAATTAATTTGTGGAGTAAACTGAGATAGAAAGTGACCTGGGAAAACTGAGATCTATCCTTCTGTCTTTTCCCTTATGCAAATGCTGTCAAAATAGTTAGAAGGTTCCTTTGTCACATACATACAGCTCAACACAGAGGCATGAGCTGTCATGCCCACTCCTACACAGGAGAGAAGATAAGTGGGAAAGGCAGAGGCCCAGACCAGATTTGGGAGGTGCTGCTGCCGCCACCATCATAACACAATGCAATTTTCATTGCAAAAACAATGGCTCCACAAATGGAGTTTGGGGATGTACAGGATATTAGGAGACTGTAATGAGACCTTTTCACTTATTTAGGGTGAAAAATAGGGGGGTTTATGTGTGTTTTTTAGCAGTGAAATAGCACTGTGCGCACAAGTCCAAATCAAAGCCGCAGTATTTGTGCAAATGATGTGACACTTCAGCTGATAGAGAGCAAGCATGCACGTGCAAAAATCAAAGGGGGGCATGGGGAAGGAGCGGTCCTGTGCAGATGTGGGTTAGTGATGTAACTTCTCCGGGCATTGTAGCTATTGACCTTGGAGTCTTCCTTCATTATGACAAATATCCTCCAATTGTGGAAACACAGGCTTACCATTATTGTGCACTTCACCTCTGATGACTAAACCAAGCATAAACAGCATCCTGCAAGTTTCCTCTGCAGGAGGAGATGGCTGCTCAACTGAAAACTCCCTTTATTGTGTTATGCTAAAAAGCCCAAACCACTCCCCCTGACAAAATACCACCCTCCCCACAACCACCATACCACACATACGGTCATTGGGGTGCAGATTCAAGATTTGGTGCATTTGTAACCCACACAATGTTTTTTCTAAACACTTGATCTGAAATAAAAGTTAGCATAATTAAGAACTTCCTCTATTTAAAATCAATTCCATTCATTATCAGCATGCTGGGCATCGCATGGACATTGCCATCTGCAGTCACTACCAAACCCTGCTCCTCTCCACCCCCACCAATGCAGCAGCAGTTCAGACCCCTCTGCTGTATATTCACATAGGTTACAACAATGTTGAGCTTGTTCCTCTCTCATGCCCAGGTGCTGATGCAGCTGACCTGCACAGGAGCCACACATGAGCCTCCCATAAGTCTGAGGAACAGCAGGGCCCGAGCTGCAGCTTGTGACATGCTCCAGCACCATGAGATGGCAGAGTTTACACCAGTGCAAACAAACCAGAACTGCATTTTGCACCTTCTATACAAGAACCCCTGTGTTTGCACTGACAGAGGTAACATTAATTGCTTACATGCTCACAGGTGCTTCCCTGCTGCCCATAGGAAACTCCACTATTTCTCTCTCACAGGTTTACTCCTGAAGCTCTGGTGCCTGTCCAGACAAAGAACACATTAAAAGGTAATCAGTGTCCCAGAGATGTTATTGGAGACAGTAAAAGGCTAATTCTAGGCTAAAGCATAACTTTAGACTGTAGGTCTTTTCCTCAGCTCTGGCTGAAAAACAGCTGCTTCAGGCTGGTACAGGATGGGAAGACAATGAAGGGGACAGTGAAGCAATCCTGATAGCACACTCAAGTCCAGCAGGTAAGCCCATTGTGACGAACTTCCATAACCTCTCCTGGTTTATAAACAACTACAGCAACTGGCTTGTACCCCCAAATCATCAGCGCTGCAGGATAAAGTCTGTCAGCAGAACATGCTACATGGAGCAGAACACTGACCCTTCGTGCCAGAGAAGTGACTAAAATTAGATGCCTTGTCCAATGAGTGAGATGTCTAGTACAAGCCTAATTTCAGATGGAGTCCAAGGATCCAGCAGCCTATACAAAACAAAAAACCCCACCTCAACAGTCATTGTTGCTTTGGTTCTTCTATTGCAGCAGGAGCTCAGAAGCCTGCAAAATTAAATATGTCAGGAAGAGAGTAATATTTCATGATGCCAAAAAGAAGGAGATCTCGTAACTACAAGAGCTCTCTACACTCAAGCTCTAAAAAGCTGAGCATCCTCCTGCTCCTCAACCAACACGAGTAACAGAAATTACTTTCTCCAGCTGAGTGGTGTACTGAAAACCCTTACTAGGTTTTTGGACAAGTTCTAAGTTTACCTACTGTAAAGAGAAGTTTATCAAAGACTGTCAGAGTTACCAAATATTTGCAAAGAGGCAACCAAAAAAACCACAAAACCACAGAATTTTGTCAAGAAAAAGAAAAACATTAAGTATGACATTTCTCCTACATGAGCAGATTGCTTCAGCTACAACCACATCTAGCACCCCTGCCTCAAGCCAGGTTCCCAGAGTGGTTCATCAGAACCAAAAGGACATTACAACCAAAGGATGAAACACTTGCAGAGTATGTTTCTGCCATCAGCATTTCTGAACAAATACAAGCAATCTCCTGACACCAGAAAGATGGAAAGAAAGGTGTTGCTCTACTGGAATGCATGATGTGTATCTTCTAATGCTCCAAAGGGTCAGTCCTACTGCTTTACCCTGCCTCACAGCCACCCCTGGACATGGCTTGCCAGAAGATGCAGTGATCAAGAGATGCAGCTTGAACAGAGAGATGACAAATGTCTTCCAATTGCCTTGAAAATAATCCAGAAAAAAAAGCCAAAAACTCTTTTAGCAAATCGGGGGTTTGGGTTTGGTTTTTTTACATTGTTGAAACTGCTCAGATGTGAATCACATGGGCTGTACTGGTATCACTGCCATTTGCACACCCAATCCCACAACTCCTACCAGAGACTGTCTCATTAAAACTTTTTTCCAGAACTTCTGGTCCCACCCACCATCAGCAGAAGGTTAATGGGCGGGAAGTGCCTCCCCTGGCGGCGCTGGCAGGGTGTGGTGGCTGGGTGGCATCTAGAGATGAGACACAGACGGGGAAATAATACCACAGGCTCCACAGAGTTGGAAAGTCTGGGCAACACACCTTGTGTATTGACACAGGTAGTCAAGTCACATCTGTACTCCCTTATAAGCCATTTTCATTTGTTCTTACTGTTCAGCAGGTTACTGCTCACAGTGGCAAACACTAGCCAGGACAACTGCTGGGACAGTACAATGACTATGCAGTCATCTGCTAGCTAAACCAAGGGATGCCTCTTAAGAGCGCCCAGTGACCTCAGGAACACCAGTGACTTCCTTTAATCAAATGGAAAACCACCTGTCCACACTGATATCCATTTCTCAATGTCCAGGTGTTGCATTTGACACATTTTCCAACCATTGTCCAGAAAACCACTGTGCCACAGCTGTAATTGTCCTCAGACAGGCCCCTGCACAAGGGCACATCAGTCAGCAAACTCCACCTGGGCAATGGCAAGAGGAAATTGCTCCTCTTGAGTTCTTGGTGTCTAATGTCTCCCAGCCACAGGCAGAAGAAAGTTTTCAGATTACCTTTATTAATTATGCGACACCTCCTCAGGGGAGCTAATGAGCTACCACCAAGGGGCAGCAACCATGTGTTGCCGTGACGGATCACTGAGCAGAGCAGCAATTGCTCCTTGCAGAGCTGCAGCACGCACACATGTGCTCACCTGCTATCTGCGCCATTGCTTTGAGACAGAAACCCATCTGAACCATAGAAGTCAGGCTGAAGCGAGCGCTCACACTTTTATGCAACACCACACACTGACACATGCAGAGACTGAATCTATTAGTAACCATGCTGACCTATAGAGGAGTCAGCAATGAGGCATCAAGAGTAGTTTTGACGCTTAACCAACCTGCTTGGACATTCAAAAGCTTACAATCAGGGCAGAGCTACCACTAAGTGAGTGTATAGAAACTTCTCTCTCTGAAGAATGGCCCATAAACCTTACTTAAGAACAACTATTACTGACCCTAGACTCGCAATGCTACCGTAACGTCATTCCACAATCCAACAAACCACTTCAAAATAGCCTGTTTTCTGGTGACATATAAACCCCATTGTGTACCCTGCATTCATTACTTCTTGCAGCAATGTTATTAAGATAAAAGTAGGGCAAACACAAATTCTGCTTCTGTTTCTGCCACAGCCTGTGAGCGAAACCTTGGCCGAGCAAGGTGACTTACAAAAGTTTGTGTCCCTTGGACTGTAGTATTTACACACAGGTCTGTATTCTGTACTTCTAGCTCCCCCTAAAATTGTGACATTCTTGCAAAAGTTAAACAAGCATGAAGCATTATCATCGCTGTAGTCTAAGTATACTCTGTTCTATACTGCACGGACATAAAGGCTGTACAAACGAGAAATCTGGATTAGCTTAGCACACGTGTCTCTGCATAGCACAGCACGAGCAGTACTCAGGATGTGGTGTGCCACTTCTGTGGCTCCCCTCCTCTGTAGCATAAAACACATCCACTAAAAGACATCCAGTTCTGACACTTCAGAGAACAGGGAACAAAAACCCATCACTGTTATGTTTTTGGATCTTGTGATGCAAAGACAATCATTAAGCATCTTTGTTTCTCATAGTGATCTTGTAAACAGTTTTCTACTTACCAAAAAAAATTAGGGGAAAAAAAGAATAGCTCTGTCAGACCACGTATTTTACAGCTGTAGGCTCAAAAAGAGCAAAGAACCTCTCTGGCAGTGCTTGAGGAGAGGCTAGATGGGGCTTTGGGCACCCTGGGATGGTGGAGGGTGTCCCTGGCAGAGGGGGCACTGGGGGTGCTCTGAGTCCAGTGATTCTATGAAAAAAGAAAATTATAAATTTCACGGTCCATTTTGCTTCATTAGCATATGTTTCACGCACTGTTCATGCAGCCTTTGGAATTAGCCATTAATAAGTTCATGCCAGTTAAAAACTTTAAAAACTATTCTTGCTGAATATCCCACAACCTCTGCTTGGGGATATTGATTCCACAACAGTAAAGTGTGACATTTAGTGTTTAAAATTAACATTTCTTTCACATTACAATGACTGATACTGGAGCATGCTGTTACTTGCTTACAAATCTTTCAGCAGCAGTAGTAATTGGATCACATCACAAATGGAAGAGCAAATCAGACTCTTGAAAGATGATTTCCTAAACTGCACTCCCACCCTTCTATCCACCTCTGCTATCACAATTTAAATGGCAACTCTGAAGTTCATTCAACGATACATACACTGCACTAAGTTTTTCAACCAGCTTGTCTTTAAAATGTCTGCCAGTCATATACCCAACTATGACAGGGCCATGTTCCTCCACTGGGCACATCAAGGCCTCACAAATACTACACAAATGCAGAAGGTTTCTAATAGCAGAATGTTAATTAAAAAACTCCAAACGACTAAAGACTACATTTAAAGAGTAAATAAGAGTACAGAAGATCCCTTTTCTGAGCAGCATTTAGTGAAGAAACGCAGAAGAAAATAACTGACATTTTGATTAATTCTTAGTCTTATTTCAATGGAAACATAGGGAAATAATATAAATGAGACTATTCTTTGTAGATATACAAAATACCCGTCTGCCATACAATGCCTGTACTACATAAAATGCTTTGCTGTGTCGGCTCCTTTCAGAAGGCCCTTTTTACTCGTGTATGTGGTGCCATTCTAATGAACTGCCATTTGGTTCCTTGGATGGGGAAAGACTGAGTTTCTAAATTAGGATTTTCATAGTCCTTTGAACTATAATTACAGCTAAAACTATTCATGTCACAAGTGCACCTAAACATGTAAGTTACTGCTGCAGAATTACACACATGTTCATAACAGAGTAGCATTTCATTGCATACTCGTCTCCTCAGGGATCAGATCCTGCCCACGGGACCTTCCACGAGTGCTTGGGAGAGGCTTCCACCAGCTCCCTCTAGCGATAACCAGGCTGTGACCAAAGGGCTGTTGTGTGGCTCCTGGCCACTGCGACCTCTGGCTCTGAGCCTTCTACAACAGCTCAACTACTGTCTTCAAGGAACAGATGCCACTTGCCTTCTGCATGAGATGACCACGCTCATGGTAACAGTTCACAGTGGTACAGGATGTCAGGCAAAGGGCATTCTGCAAGAAGGTCTGAACAATCCTATGACAAGATCTGAATAATCATGCCTAACAAGCCCAATCCCAAAGACTTCAGCACGGCTGGATTTGGTTCAGGTACTAGTTCCAAGAGAGCTCTTCCAGGAGGAGCACCCCTACATGGTAAGTCAAAAAGGAAAGTAAACCAGCTTCCTTCTCTTACAAATCTTCATAGACAAGTGAAGCCCCACTCTTTGCTCTCTGGGAACAAAAATACCCACCATTTCCTCTAAAGTGATGTGTGTAATTAAAAAAACCAACATCCCACCTCCCCCCCCCCAAAACACCACAGCTCTTCCCTAGTATCTAAGCTAGACAGGCCACACGTTCCTCCAAAAAGGCAGACACTCACCAAGGCCACTGCAGCCACACCAACAGTAATACCTGCCTTCATGCCAAACACCCTGGGTGTTCTGTGTTTTTCTCACCATCAGCTCACAAGATTTGGATCAGTTACGCTCTGCCCTAAGTTGAAGGCATGGGGCTTGCTAATTGATCCCTCCTCAAGGGCATGCAGAAGGCTGAAGGAAGATTACGATGTGGCCTGGGCAACCATTACAATTATAAGGCCATAACACAGTTCTCCATATGCAGCCTTCTAAGTGAGCTGCTGATTAATCCAGCCTGTGATTAGTGTGCAGTGAATATAAAACAACTATCACAACAGGAATGAGTTTCCACGCCACTTCATGGCAAATTTATTTTATTTCATATTACGCAGTAAGCAAGCAAAGTACTCCTTACCAACAGGCCTGAGAACAGCAGGCAAGTACACCAGCGCTGTACCACCACTCCTCTGCAGCACAGATAGTGCTGGGAGCTGCCACCTTCATGGCTCTCAGCTGCTTCCACTACCGTGCCCACGCCACGACTGGAAACTCCCGCCCTGTTTACTTTTCAGTCATTACATTAAGATCATACCTCCCTCAGAAGAGTTTGAGCAAAGCCATGCTGCAGCTAGGGCTTGCTGAAGATTCACCCAACATATTTAGTTGCACCTTTAAATAAAAGTATAAAGCAACAATGAGGCAGAATGCATATAATGCAACCCATCTCAGAAAACCTCTTCTGACACGCCATAGGCAGACTGCTGTTTTGCACATTAGCTGTCTTTGTGGAAATGATTTTACATCCAACTTCAAAGGGCTTGTCATTTTTCCTTGTAGAAGTTTAGCGCAGACACCTTCATGCTAGAAAAGTCAAGAGCCTAGCAATAACTGGAAGCAGAGGCTGAAGAAGCAGGAATTTCCTTTTGTACCCTATGTTGTCCTGTTCCTGACCTTCTGTGTTCTAATGAAAAGAGATCTCTCAACTCTACCAGAAAGGTATGTGTCTGAGTATGACACAACAGGAGCTGGAGAAGAAAAGAGTCTTCCTGCAGCCCTTAAGAGCATCTACAAAGGGAAGGAAAAAGGAAGAGTTTTGCAGTAGTGAATAAAATCTGCACAAAGAGCAGACTAAACTTTATCCAGCTCCTCCACCAAATCGGCTTTGGCTGTGTATTTTTTAAACCACTTGCAAGCTTGTGTTAGCTGTCATCATCCATCAGCAGGGACTACCAACAGCCATACTAAGCTAAAAAATGATGTGCAACACCTAAGGAAAGCAGAAAATCTGTGGCAGAAGTGGTTATAGACTCCATCTGGCAGTCTAACCCAGGAGGAAAATGCTCTTCAGACAGCCCCAGGTCATCGTCCTCTCATCCCTCCCACACTTTCTACTTATCACTAGCAAATTCCAGAGCAGTATCCAAATAGAATAGAAGCATAACCAGATTACTAGAAAGGACTTTTCTCCTCGCATTTTCGTTTGGGAGAGCACAGCTCAGAGTTCCGTATGTGAAATTTTGCACCTTGTCACAGCATTTGCCATTAGAAGGCAGAGAGGCTCTTTTATTAACACCAGAAAATAAGGAAACACACCAGCAAATGTGGGTCAGTGGGCTCTGTGATAATACTATAAAGATCAAGATAGGCAGGCCTGGTGTGACTGCGGGTTTCTACGTCCTGCTAGAGTTAAAACTCTCTCCAGAGCAAAAAGCAGTGAAACCTTCCACCTGTCAGCACACTGGCACGATGCTCAGCAACATACCAGTAGGCACTGATGGTTAGAAGGGACTATCAGTGACTAGGCATGGCCTCTTGCAGCGCTGAAGGAGCCCATTTCCCACTGCATGCCTCTCTTGAAATCAGGAGGAAAAAGAAATCCCAGAAAATTAAGTCACGCTCACAGCATTTACAGAGTTAGGTGCTTGTGTATATATGTATATTATATATACATTTTCATTTAAACTGTGCAGAAACTCTTTGGGAAATAAGAAAAATTCTGTGGCCCACAAAATATGATGGCTTTTACAAGTATCAACAGGAATTAGCTATCTAATAGACACGTTACACACTGCAGTTCTGTAGCTATGGGTTACAGCATGTGGCCTCGTCAGGGTGACACAACTGTGCACTGCTAAAGGAGACCCTTTTAAGTACCTCAGATGCCAAAGAAGACATTTCTATCTTTCCTTGCCTTAAAGAATAAAGGCTCAACTATGGCCATGGCACCCCAAACGTGACTTCACCACGCTGTGTTTGCACAGTTCTGCACGGACGCAAGGCTGACCTGCTGCGACTAGGGAAGGTGTGTGACAACCTCACCCCCTGCACTTGGCCAACATGTCAGATGATGAAGGGTCTAGAGCAGAAGTCTTATAAGGAGCAGCTGAGGGACCTGGGGTTCTTTGGCCTGGAGAAGAGGCAGCTGAGGGGAGACCCTATTATGCTCTACAACTCCCAGAATGGAGGTTGTAGCCAGGTGGGTGTTGGTCACTTCTCCCACAAGCGACAGGACAAGAGGAAATGACACAGAGTTGCACCAGGGGAGGTTTAGATTGGAGATTAGGAAAAAAAAATCTTCATTGAAAGCATTAACAAAACACTGGAATAGGCTCAGGGAAGTGGTGGAATCACCATCCCTTCAGGTATTTAAAAGGCGTGTAGATGTGGCACTTAGGGACATGGCTTAGTGGTAGACCTGGTAGCGCTAGATTAATGGCTGGACTCAAAGGTCTTTTAAAACCTCAACAATCGTATCTTACACTAAGCCTCAGATGGACACTTTGAAATGACTGATGTTATCAAGTGAAAGGCAAAGTACTGGATGGAGCCAAAGTCCTTTTATAGCCACGTAATGCTTATATCAATAAGGCATTTCAACTCTATAACTAATATTTGGTTAAGTTCAAACAGAAACCTGCCAATAAATTAGAGCAAACACACCTATCTAAAGTACACAAAGCCAGACTAACTCAGCCTGGTACTTAAACACATGGGAATGTCTACCTGTGCATGAGCAATCACTGTGCTCGTAAGGACTCTTCATTTTCCTTCAGCAAGGCACCCTAAGATGACTTCACTACAAGGTCATGCTAAGCACAGACCGTACTGAATTTGACTAGAGTGCGAACCCCATCTACCTCCAGTATTTAACATCCACCTTTCAAACACAGTAATGAAACAAAATCATTACAGAGAATTCTGTGGACTGGTAGGTAAGCAGAACCACGTGGTGCGTGTTTGGAGAGCTTTACTGCGGCATCTGCCTGTTCCTGCGCTCACTTTCTACTCTGCACATTTGTGTGCGGGCACAGTCCCTGCCTCACTGAACTCCTGGTGGGGGGCAGAAACCCAAGGTCTGGACACTTGCTACAGAAAGCACCAGAGCTCTTAGGAGAGCTGCAGACATCTTCGAATGAAGGTAGATCCTTTTCCCTTCTCTGCCTAAGAGATGCTGACACTGCATTTACTGCGCCTGCATGACAGAAGTCAGTACTGAAGGAACCAGCTGTCAGACACCCACAGACACACAAAGGTGTAGTAACTCTGGGGTGTGCCTTTGCATCTGTACAATTCCCTGATCACACTGACTGAGATTCAGTTTGAGTCAAGTTTTTCTTCAATTTTTCTGCTCCCTGTCTGTCCAAGTAAAACTTTTACTGTCATTCTTGGGTAAGGGGAAAATATCATATACTTGTTATGGAGTAATTTTTTTTAACTGAAAATATTATTTTGTTTGAAAATAGGCTAGGAAATCAGTGCAACTCTTCCATTTCCATACTTTTTGGCTTATTTAAAGTCTGCAGACCGATTGTTTCTAGTAAGTCTTTACTGCAACTTACCTGTTATTTGCTCTCTCTCTTTCATTTTTTAATTAGTACAACGGTATGGGTGGACTAATGTTATAAAAACAACAGCTTGACCCAAATTGTTTAACAGAGACAGACTTCGAACTAAATA